>CM076584.1:521758388-522344325 GCA_034641835.2 Pinus albicaulis | reverse complement strand
TAGGAAGATTCGGGTCTTGAGGTCAAACAATGGTGGTGAGTACACCGATGGTGGGTTTTCTAACTTTTGTGCATAGGAGGGAAGCTTCTTCAGGGAAAAGGAAGCCCAAGTGGCTTCAAGACACCTTGAAGGAAGCGGAGTACGGTGGTCTAGCCGAAGATGGTGAGCAGGAGAGTGTGCCACACGAGCGGTTTTCGATTATGTAGCCAAGGCTACCGACGTGATGACTGCGAGCCTACTAGCTATGAGAGGGCATCATCCGGAGGTATGGAAGGCTATGGTGGAGGAGTATGCCTCTATCATTAAGAACAATGTCTAGGAGGTGGTGCCTAGGCACGAGGCAAGTCGGTTGTGACTTCGGGTGGCTCTGAATCAAGCATGCTACGGATGGCGGCCATTGAGAAGTTCAAGGCGAGGTTTGTGGCTAGAGGTTCTCACGGATAGAAGAGTTGACTATGATGAGATCCTTGCGCTCTCGTAGCTCGGTACACTATCCAGGTCCCTTATTTCTGTGCTGAGAAATGGGTTGGCAAATCCATCGGATGGATGTGAAGACCGCATTTTTGAACGGAGTTATAAGGAGGAGGTGTGTATTGAGCATCCACGGGGCTTTGAGGTACTTGGGCGAGGGAGCCCATGTATGCCGGTTGAGGGCAAGCACTCTAGGACTTAAGTAACTTCGGAAAGGCTTGGTATTCGAGATTGATACTTACTTTTAGCAGTGGGTTTCACGAAGAAGAGTAACGCCGGATCCGAACCTATACTACATTATTGTAGGGGATACGATCGACTCATTCTTGTGCGATATGTTGATGACTTGTTCATTACTAGGGCGAGCGATTAGTGCTTGCAAGGAGGATCTTGGTATGGAGTTGAGAATGAAGGACATTAGGTGATGCATTCTTTTTGGGAGCGAGGCGTGGGGGAGGAGAAGGTATATCTTTACGCAGAGGCAGAGGGCGGTATGTTGGATGTGTTGACCCGATTTCACATGGCAAGCTAGCCCAGACCCATGTCTGCACACATGATCTGGTGGAAGAGAAGCTTCGTGGCCCAGGTCTGAATTTGGTGGATCCCGTGTGTATAGGGAGCTTGTGGGTCCTTGATGTATCTAGTCAACACTGGTCAGGTGTGCTGGCGAACACACTCAGCCGGTTCATGGTGGAGCCCGAGGAGGAGTGCACTAGGTTGCGCAAGCACATTCTTCGCCTCGTGTCGGTGACCGGTTATGTTACGGGTATAGGCGGGGAGATGGAGTGAGGTTGGCAAAGTTACACAAATTCGAGATTGGGCGGCGAGTGCTTCGACAAAAAAAGCACTTCGGGGTGTTGCTTCGGATTGGGTTCGAACGGTTGTGCGGTGGTTCGGTCGAAAGCAAATTCGGTTGCTTGTGACTCTTCTAGCAGCAGGAGTATGGCACTATCGAAGGAAAACTAGTTGTGAGGCCAATTTGACACTGTGCAGGGTTATTGTATGGCCTATTTGATCGGGAGTTGAGACCGACGATTATTCAACATGATAATTAGAGTTGCATTAAACTCATGGAAATCAGATGTTCATGACAATTCAAAACACATTGACATCATATATCATTTCATCAAGGACTATATTTAAAAGGGGTAGTGGTGGGTGTATCGACAAATGAAGCGGGTGGTCGATGTTCTGCAGTCCTTGCAAGAGAGCAAGCATGTCCATTTCAAGGATAATATGGGTGTGGTGGCTTACTTTCCTCGGTAAGAGGGAGTGTTAGATTTTAATGTACCTTAGACAAGTGGTTTCATGGCAGGGTTAGTCTCTCTAAGGAAAAGTGTCAAAATAAATATTCTTTCCTAGTGTGACTTTATAGTGAAAGTGACTTTATAAGTGGTAAAGTCAATAATGAAATCATAAAGTGAAAGTGACTTAATGAGAGTGGTAAAGTCAATGTTAAATTATAAAGTGAAAAATGACTTTAGACATAAAGTACAATGTGGGTACTATTTAATGGGTGAGTTAAAAAAATAGAAAGTGAGAATTAAATCCACATTTATTCTCATCCTTGATTTAAATGAATTTGGGCCATTAGATCTTAGGGTTGCGCAAAAATCATTTAAGGAAACAAGAGGGGGAAAAGAAAAGAGAGACTGCATTCATTCATTTTTCATGAGCAGATTGGAGAAAGGAGGCTGAGAGCTGGAGAAAATTTTTGAAAGAGAAATTTGTTGCAACAAACTACAAGAGTGATTTCTGGGTAAAGCTAGGCACGAAAATCAAGGCATAGAAGATAGCAGAAGGTATAGTACGAACAGCGTTTAATGATGTGAGCTACATGCAATTCGAGAAAATTTTTTGAACAAAAAAAATCCGTACAATCCGCATCCATACAATACTTTTTTCGGCTTCAAGTGAGCAAGGAAATTGAGGCAAAGTGGGCACGGTTTTCAAGGAGTTTTGGGCTAAAGAGATAAGTTGTATTTTGTTGTTTTGTTTTGTCTGCAAATGTATTTTTCCTGAACATGAAAGATAAATAAATTTGAAGAGCTCTTTAACAGGTTTTCCCTGGAGAAGATTGAAGGGGTTTTATGCGGGTCTAAGTTGACCAAAAATTTGTGTATTTTTTATGTGTTCTTTGATGCATTTTTATGTCCTGTTGTGTACACAAAAACATGTGTTGATAGTCCCATGTGTTTTAATCTGAAAATCTCATTTCCAGAATTCTATATGTTGAATGTAAGTTTATGGGAAAAGGCATTTAACTGAATGGGAGTCATAAGGTGAAATTAAAACTGGGTTGGGATTGCAGGAAACTTTTTAGTCGTCAAATTTCAACACATATTTAGATGTACATTTCATAATTATTAAGATTTACCATTTACTTAGTTATTGACATTGTTGGGATTTTATTTTTTATTTTTATATATTAAATTTTTAGTAATTTTGTAATTTTTATGATTTCGACGTCGCCCGATTTCCCCAAAATTTCCCTAAATTTTGGGGATGCTTATATATGTCCCCCTTGTGCATATGCCTACTCCTACGTTTCCCCGTCCCGGAAACTCAATAGAACATTGGCCTAAACAAAAAGATCTATAACAATGGATCTACACAAACTGGACTACAGAATGTAATATTTACTTATGTTCGAAGGGGTTTTCTATCGTACACCCTTCCTCAAAAATAGATTACCAGAAAATATTCAAGGAATGACCATGGTTCTAGCCTCTAGGGCAGAGCAGCTTTATTCATCACTCCCTCATTCCCAGAATTTGATTCACCAACAATGGAGGTAACAAAAATGCATGTGTTGGGTATGAGTGCCTAACCTCCCACTTCCCTTTTGCAATCATTAAGTTCTTGAAGACATTGGGAATGATTTGGGAGATTTTATCAAAATAGATAGCGACATATGCCCACATTTGTATACGGAGATAAAGCCTCGACGAGGAACGGATCATGTTGGGCGATCTTGAGACAATTCCGGTGGACAGCAAACCGTTATGAAAGCTTTCTGACCCTTCGATGTCATGTATGCAACCAAACCAAGCACCTACAAGATAGCTGTACTTTGGCTAAAAAATCAGCCAATAAGAGGAAGGGACAGCGGCCCAAATCAAAGCAACAAAGAATGAAGGGATTCAGGGAACTAAAAGATCTCACGTAACTGAGAGCTCTGAATCAAAAATGGAGATCACACCTGGAACTTCGAGGGAATCGGCTTTAGCTATCTTCCAACCCACTAAAGGGGAATGGAAGGAAGTAAAAAAGCAGAAGGGGAAGAAAGGGAAACTAGAAGATTGTTTTTTTTTTTTAACAAGAACGGTTATGGTTTATATTAGAATTTGGCCAAAATGCCTTTCACCGGATACATTTGATCGGGCATAGCCCTTAACCTTTCTTTCACTAGCGATCACGAGGCCCCTAAACTTGGAAAACCGCAAGATTTTCCGAGACTATCGAGTCTATCCTCCATTATTTTCCCTATCTTAAGAGACAAACAAATTGTTTTGACAAAATGCGAGAAAAACATGACAAACTTTATGGAATGGGGTCCCAATTCTCAATTCCATACGCAAAATGGTGGAAGTGAAAGCTGCCCTGGTAGCTTCCAAGTCGCTTGACTTTATTATTTCCCTCAAAACATGAAGGAAGGAAGCGATCGGGAAGGATTTCACCAAATTTAGTTTTCTTGAAATTACTCTTGCCAGGTCTAATGTCTGCTGGGGAGAAGTCCCTCCACTAGAACACTGATAATGGTTAGTCTCCTATGATCTTGATATCACGAAAGACCGAAAGCCTTTGGCAGGGCCATATGAGAAGGCAAGGCTTAGAGCTTGCATCTTTGGTAGAATGCCCTAAACCCCAAGTGAACTGCCACGGTAATACCCTCTTTATTTTTAATTATTCCTCACACTTATTAGGCAATTGCCTTTATTTGCTCCATCCAAGAATAAAGTGAATCTGGAATGCCGGAGAGCGGTCCAGAGATCATTCTCCTTCCCTACGGAGTGCCACTCTTTTGTGGCCTTGTAATCACCTTATTTCACTAGAAGAAATGGAGGTCCATCGAGCACCCCATTCTAAGTCTTGTGACTCGAGATTTAAGGTCAGAGCAAATGATCCCCAGGACTTTCTTTCAAAGGCATTTATTTTGGTGATGATGGAGTGAGCGTTTAGACTTTCATCTGCGAAAATGCCATTGCGCTCAAGCCGGATACGCCGACAAGCAAATTTCGGCAAGAGAGCCATGCGAAATTTTGTGAAACTCTCATTTTTGGAAGCGATCTGGGTAGGAATTACGCAGGTTGCAAAAAGATCGGATATGGACGTGGGTAAGGTGAATTTAAATTCCGAAGCTCGAGAAGGCCGTGCCGGATATCTCTTGAAAAGGTTGGGTCCAAATAATATGTTGAGGCGTTCTCCTCACAATCACGACATAAGTAGCATCGAGAGGAATAGTGAGAAATCCTTTCTTCTTCAATATGCTCTGAGTTAAAATCCCTTTGTGGCATAACAACCAACGAAGAGTGTGTAGGCATGGTTTTGCGATTCCGGATCCCGTTCCGGTTGCGGGGATTAGGAGGGACGTTGGGGGCGATCATGAAGGCATTTGTATCCACATTACCAGCCGTGTAAAGCCACAGGGGCGGCTCCCCATCTCGGGCATCCTTCTTACCCGCACGGAGGCGCCATACCATTTAATAAAGAAAGGAAAGATCTCGAGAGCTTGGGACGGCGCGGGGGGACGGGAGGAGCCTCCATCGGCGCGATGTACGCCTTCCCATTGTGAAATGTCCCAAAGAGTGGTGCATTCGAGCGTTGTCCAACCACAAACGCGACGCTTGCGGAGAGCGATGGGACGATGAGAGGTACTGCATGTAATGTCATCCCAAATTTTTAATTTCTTTACGTTTCCGGGGATCCCGATACCGCTGTCTGCGATTAAAGGGCGCTTTATGACGAGCTTGATCGGTACCCGAACACGAGGAGGTAGGAGGGTGTCTAGACATCTCTTCCTCTTTCCCATGAAATATTTCCTCCATAGGGCTTTTTGCGCCCAATGCAGATTTGGACTTGATGATTCTCCCGAGAAGATCTTGGCTCCCATAGCTATGTTTTGGGCTAAGATCTTTGAAATTGAGAACCTCCTTCACTGCGAACTATGATTTTCTCTAGCTGACTAATGGGATTTTCTGTCATTGTGATTGCCCCTTTCCGAGAAGAACTTGCGAATGAAGGCTTCCATTTTTTTATGATGCACGAAGGGCTAAATTACGAGAGAATTGAAGATGGGAAATTTCTTGAAACTGATTTGATGAGAACGAGTTTGCCGGCTAGATTTAACCAGAATCCCACAGCTTGAATTTTTGGCCTTGAACTTGTCCAACGAGAGGAATCAATCTCTGGCACGTATGCCAATTTGCGAAAGATAGGAAGGCCCAAATAAGAAAAGGAGGACCGGAGTTGAGAGTGGCGGTAAAGCCCGGAATTTAGCGAGATGGCGAAAGGGTGGGACGAGATGTTCCGGCAAAAAGCTTTGCACTTACCATTGTTTAAGCTGGCACAATAGCTTCACTTGTAGTCATCCAAGACCTCCTTGAATCTAAGAGCGGATACGGCGAGAGCGACCCCTAACAAGAGGGTATCATCATAAAGAGGGTGTGATTAACATTTTGACCCCTACGGCTATATTGAGCCCAGATCTCTTGGTCAACCGATTCCCCACGATCCGGTAGAAACTCGGGACGGAAGCAGAAGGGACGAAGAGGAGCGGAGAGAGGGGGCAACCATTGCCTAAGCCCTCTTGAAGCTTTAAAAAAGCAGTGCTCTCCCATTCACCGAGGGGGCAATCCAAGGATCGACGATACAAGCACGGATCCATTTTAGAAAGCCCATTCAAAGCCAAATTTTCAAGACTTCCCAAAAGCTAAGTCGATAGATCGAAAGCATTAGCCGGATCTAGTTTGATAACCATACCTTTCTCTTTGCGAAGCTGGCTCGAGTGAATCGCCTCTTTGCACTGGGATGAAGTTGTCGGTGGGCGCTCTCCCCTGAACAAATCCACCTTGGTTCTCGGGACGATGGTGGAAGAATACCTTTAAGTACATTGGCAATAACCTTTGTGATTAATTTGTATCCAATATTACAAAGAGAGATGGGGGCGAACGGAGATTAAATTCTTTAGCACCCTTTTCCTTGGGTATGAGGGCAAGAAAAGCTGAATTGGTCTTGCCCCAATTTTCTGGCAGTCTTGTGATTTCAAAATCATTTTGTAGAGGTCTTTCTCCACGATACGCCGGCGGAGTTTGAAGAAATCTTGCTATAAAACCATCGAGACTGAGACACCTTCTCGGGCTCCATGTCTAGGAAGGGCATCCTTTATTTCTGAATAGAGATCTTTGCTTCAAGGAAACAACTGATTCATTGAAGGTGAGATCCTGGGAACGCCTCCAAGAATTTGGAGTTTGGGTACATCCTCGCCCTCTTCTCTATACGAGGTTTTGAAAGTGGTTGAAAGTTGCTCTCTTTATCTTATCGAAGTCTTTGTGTGTCAAATTGCTATCTTTGGTTGCAATAGAATTGAAGCTCTTTCTAGCTTGAAGCTTGCTTGTGGAAGAAGGCGAATTTTCTATCTCTGCTTTAAGCCATAAGGTCTAGACTTCGGTCTCAATACTCTTCCTCCGTGACTTTGTGGAAGATTTCTTTGAGCTCATTTCCTTATCTAGAACTTCTTTAGTGATTTACGCATCTTCACATTGGGCATGGTCTTGGGCAGATTATCTTGAGCACAGCACCTGCGGAGGGAAGAGCTTTGGCCCAAGATTTAAGCATCGTTTTCGATCTTCTAAGTTTTCTTCCCAAATGGAAAAGGAACCTTTCTTTGCGCCGGTTCCCGGCAATCATGAACCGAGAGTTCGGGAACTCGGAGTTCTTTGACCAAAGAGGGTTGAATGCAGAGGATGGAGCCAAGATCTTTGTGGCCCGGCATCTCAAAACAGATGGGCTTGTAATTAAAACCTTTGCATAGGAGGATAGTACAATGCGAAATCTAAGCCGACAAAGAAGAACTACGAACCAAACATCTATCAAGTCTAGCGACGATGTGACGGGACCTATTCTTTTGTTAGACCGGGTATACTTACCATTTGCGGAGGGATGTCAGCGGATCTGACACATGAGGTCTTCCACCCATTCCCTTGCGGGGTCCCTTACGGTGTGCCTCCTCGCTTTCCTCCATGCGCGAGGTGAGGTTAAGATCACACGCAATGATGTTTCCAAATTTTACGACTCACGGATGTACGATGGAGTCCCGGCCTCCCTTTTCTCCCCTATATTTGTTGGAACATAGACATTGAAAGAACGTGCCACCCTCGAGTCCAAGGTGGAGCTTCCATGGCCGGTGGGTGTTGTGTGACACGGTGACCAATGCGAACTTGAGGGTTCCAAAGGGAGCCCGGTCCCCCGAGATGCTCACCGTGCGGCCATCATCCCGGCGCTGCCTTTCCAAAAATTTCCTTGGTTGGAGAAACTCCTTGTCCTCCATTTTGGTCTCTAAGATCGAGAAGATATGCAGAGCTTCTCTTCTTATAAGGCTTCTCGTTGCTTCTTCTTTCAATTTGCTCCCCATTCCTCTCTCTTTGATTCCGAAGTTAATCTTCATCATTTATTTTTATGATGATGGGCTCCCCTTGGGTTCTTCTTGCCCTTGGTTTTTTACCATCTTAGTTTTGCCAAGAAGTTTCTCAGTGGGTGACTACCACGGAAGCTTGTCTTTGTAAGTTTCACGATCTCTCTTTTCTCTAGTTGCGGCCCCTTCTTCGAATCTTACGAACGACGTATACGCGTATCTCCTATTTCTCCATCCTCCTTAGACTCCTCTGAGTCATGTTCCTCCTCGAAGACTTCGTGCTTATCCTTGTTTCTTCTTAGTGACGCTTTCTTGAGGTCTTGTTCTCTTGAAGGCATTTTTCTAAAAGTTGATCTTGCCTATCTTCCTCTTTGAGAGTCTCTTGGCGAGCTTAAGACCTCATACCTGTTTTCTTGGCTTTTGGCGGGGGGAACATTCGCGGATGGAGGCGAGGCTGAGGTCCATGAACCCCAGTTGCTTGTGAGATGTCTTTGGCCTCTTGACTGGTTCAGTGACCCTCCTTCCTTTCCTTTCAAGGCTTCCCCTTTGTTCGGGCACCCTCTTCCAAAATGGCCATATATGTGAGCATTTCGACATTCGAAGGAGTTACTTCACCGATCCGGCACTTGCACATGCGTCCAGCGCCCACCTTTAATTTAATGGCCTCACGGAAGCCCCACCTCTAAGTCCACTGACACGATTGAGCAATCATGCGATCATTGTTGTTGCTCTGTCCAATGAATTTTCCCAGTATCTCCAATGTGCTTGAGGGACTCCCGATTCCAACGATTGGCAGTAGATTGAGGCCAGGAACAGAGACGGGGTAGTTGGGACATCCTGGTAGGATCGGAAATCGAGGGGGTCATTTGTTAAGGTAGAGGCCACGAGGTCCCATGAAATGAGGCCCATTCTGAAAGTCAGTCCTTATCACTCCTTGGTGTTGAACTCGAACGAGAAGAGCTCTACCCGGAAAATAAGAGGTGACTTTGTGCAGTCGGCGGGGAACCCGATTCTTAACAACCCGATTTTCTATGGATCTTGGCGAGGGCCAAGGGCCGGGTGGATGCTCGGGGACGATGCGCCGGGGACAAAGCGACCTTGATCGGACCCTGGGAAAGTTTACCTCGAAAATCGTCGAGCCTTTTGACGAACTTAGTAACCGATTTCTTCTTTTGGCGGCGAAGCAATAAGAGAAGACGCCGGCTCCGGCCGGCTTGCGAGGGCCGTTAGGCGGCCACCCAGGCCTCCATGGCAAGAAGATCAAAACGGCAAACCGTGCGAAGCAAAGGAGGCAGGGCATCTCAAGGCCGGGATGAAGGAGAATCCAAATAGTCACGCAAGAAGAAACCCCGAGGCGCGGAGACTGGCGAATCTCACGGATCGGCGGCTCGACGAGATCTTGAAGCGGGGGCGGGAGTGGAAAGAGGGCCTAGCGAGCCGAGAGGCCCCGAGAGATCGGGGAGGACACGGGGCGGGGAGGCGAGAAATGGCCGAGAGGGCGAGCCCCGCCACGGGCGCTGGCAGAGAATGGCGACTAGAAGCCGGCTGACAGAGGAGTCCTCTTCCGTGCAAGTATTTTTATTTTTTTTCGGAAACTAGAAGATTGTTATAACTAAATCAATGACTATTTTTTATGTTTGTGATGGGCCCTAAATGGGTTTTTCTGAATGCACCATAGTGCATCTGCAAAATGTAATTTCGTTTTCATCAATGAAAATGCGATTTGTACTTGGGAAAAAAAATTAGCTTTAACCTACTGCCTTCATGGCATCTTCGTAATAAGGTAAGTCAGATAAATTATATGCTATCTGGGAAATATAGCAAAAATGCCAACATTAATAATACAGAAAAAATTGCATCACTCCATAGCTAACAAATGATGATATATTAATATACTATATACCATGGTTACTTGGGAGCAGGAGCGGGAGCACCATTTTCAAAAGCTCCCGATCAGGAGCGTTTTTTTTAAATATATATATATATATATTATTTTTTATATTTTGATGCATATATGTCAACCAAATCATGTAGAATGGTGAATTAGACATAAAAAAACATAAAAACATAGATTGAATCATATAACATCAATCATCTAGAAGTTATAATCATCATCAACCACGCCCACAAGTTGGAAACATACAACATATTGACTCTTGAGTCTCGCGAATCATCAATCTGAAGGTTTCAAGCTTTCAAAATTCAATATATAACATTTATCATCATTCATTCATTGATTTCAAATTTCAATATATAACATTTATCATCATTGATATATATCATTTATCATCATTGATTCATTGATTTCAAAATTCAATTTATAACATTTATCATCATTGATATATAGTATTTATCATCATTGATTCATTGATCATCATATAACTTTCATGAAGCATCATATTCATAATTCATAATGACTTATAATATTATAAATGCCAACTTCAAAGTTTCACCTTTCAAATTCAAACTTCAAACTTAAATTGTCATTAAATATGAAAGAGTAAAGTTTCAACTGTTCAACAGTTATAAAAGTTAAAAACTATTAGAAAATAGAAAAGACTAATAAACAGCAAATCTATTTTATCTATTGGCTGGCCCCTTGCCACGCCCACGAGAAATGTCGAATTTGCAAGAACCACGAGGCAATGGTGTTCTTCTAGTACTCTCAGGAGTACCACGACCATGACTAGAAGGCGGAGGGCAACGTGAGGATGTAGGTGGAGGCTGAATCTGCAAAGGAACAATAGTTGGATATCGAGCACTAGCACTAGCACCCGCACTGCTACTGGATGGTGGGACTGGCCCTGTGTGTGGTGGTGGCATGGCTACTGATGCTTCATCATCATTCCTCAAAAGTTTTGCTTCCAATTCTTCCATATGTATAGTGTCGTCCTCCAAATTATCATCCTCTGGGTTGTTGTCCCAGACTTTATATCATTGATCCTCATATGCCCGATCACAGTAATGACTCAACAACCTCAAGTTGTAATGCATGAAAAACCAAGCTTTCAGCTCTGTTTTCATTCAGCCTGTTTCTTCTCACATTATGTATGAAGCTGTAGGTGCTCCAACACCTCTCTGCAGAAGAAGTATTCACAACTTGTGAGAGAACTTTTTTTGCCAACTTTGGCAAAAGTCCCATACCGCCATATGCTTCCCACCATGTGAGAGCATCAAATCTGCCTCTGTTTTCCATTGCATGGAAAGAACCAAAGTTACCAATGCAACTGAAGTATCTACCTAATTCAAGGCGCAATATAGCACACTCCTCCCTGTCGGAGACCAACTTGTCTATTGCCTTCCCCTCTTGTACCTCTGGATCTGTGTGAGGTTTGATCCTAACCCCACCTCCAGGTGCAGGTTGGCCCAACCAAGATGGAGAGTAGTATTTTGGCATAAGGATATATGCCAAGGCATGTAGTGGAACATTGAGTTTATTCCACCGTGTACAAACACAGTTGTAAATCATTGCATACAAGTTGGGATCATTATCCTTAACATCTTTTATTTGCCCCAACATGCTATCCATCTGCTCATAAACCTCCCCAATCACTGGTTTATCTGTATCTGAAAAACGAATCATCTGATAAATGGGCTTGGTGAAATTCAAAATTTCCCTCACATGTGCCCAAAACAAAGGATCAAGGGTGGTCTCCTCCACATGTTCAAAACCTTGCCTGTCAACTATTGTTGCTGCCCTGTCCTTTAATACCTGCTAGTGTGGACTTGATATCATTACTGCCAATGACTCTCTTACCTTCAAAAGGTGCCTAAAGGTGAGGTAATAGCTAGCAAATCTAGTCTTTGTTGTCTTTAACAACTCCAATTTGGAGTGAGTATGGAAAAGCCCATGGGTATTACTATGATTTGTAATAAATCTTATCATTTTTTTACCTCTCTTGTACAAATCACCAAGCCATTTGAATTGAGGTTGTTTGTTTTTAATGATATCACGCATCAAAAGGTTCATTGTGTGAACCAAACACCCAGACCAAAATATGTTGGGGCATTTAACCTCAATAATTTCTCCTGCTGCCTTACAGTTAACAGCATTATCAGTGATGATTTGGATGACATTGTATGGCCCAATACTTTCAATTGTTTCAAGTAATGGTTCTGCAATGTTAATGCCGGTCTTGAATTTGTCTGAATAATCATATGCTGAAATGAATATTGCACCACTAACAGACACAGCCAAAACACTTATCAATGGCTTTCCTTTTACATTGGTCTATCCATCAGATACAATGGACACCCCATGCTCATTCCAAGAATTTGTCATTCTAGCCAAAGAATTATTTATTTTAGCTTTTTCATGATCAAGTCCCACAGTCCTAGCCTTGTCATACCCAGGGCTCTTGTATCCTTTGGGGGCATCATTAATGGCAGAAACCATTTCATGCCAATAAGGTGAGCGAATAACATTGAATGGCACCCCACATGCATATAGAAACCGGAAAATTTTTGAATCCACATCATTCCTACACCCTTCGTCAAGGAAATCGGATATGGTTCTACGCCTTAAGGAGATGTTTGGTCCAGGTGTGCCTCCATATCCACTGCCATGGGTGGAAGTTGATGGACTTCTTTGTCCATGATGTGATGGACCTGATGGTGCATAAGAATCAATGAAACCCCTAGATATTTTAGATCTTTGTAGGGCAGCCTCCTCTTCCTTTCTATATTTCTCTCTCTCTCTATTGGTGGCACACTTACACAAATTTTGATTCCTAGATTTTTCTCTTCATCCCCTGGCATTTTCCCACAAAGGTGCCTTCTGGCACGGGTGTATGAACCTGTGTATTCTTTATTGCAATGGGGGCAAAGAAATTTAGTGGTTCCACCACCTCTTCCTCCTTCCTGCCTCTGAACATATTTCCACAATGGTGTTTGACTTTGGTCTTGTCTAGTTGGGGTCTCTGTGGCCTCATGTTCTCCACTCTCCCCTTCCTCAGCATACTCCTCCTCTTCAGGATTTTCATCAAATCCACTATAACCCACTTCTTCATCCTCCTCTTCTCTAATGGGCCTCTTTCTTCTACTCTCCAACACCATTATTACAAAGAAAGGAACCAACATGAAGAAAATCCCTAGCCATATAGCCATGATGTTTCAAGTTTCAAGTTTCTAGCCTGCAAAAAAATGGAGGAATGCCAAATGGGAATTAGAAAAAAACAATTCAATTTTCCACTTTCAACACACTAAAATGCAACATTGAGAAAAAAAATCAAGTTTTCATTTTTGAACAACTTAAAAATGATTCCTAGAAAATAAAAAACTAGATTAGAAGTCCTACCTCTTTGTCCTGACTCCTGACTCCTTCAATCCTCCTCTTTCTCTCTTGCAGCTTGCTCCTTGCTCTCTCCTTGGCACTTTCGCTCTCCAAACTTTCAAGCTCTCTTGCTCTCCAACTCTCAAGCTCTTGCTCTCCAACTCTCAAACTAAAACAATGAAAAACAAATGAGGAGGGTGGGCTTTTATTTACACAACCCCCCTCCCTCCCAAAAAATTCAGAAATTTTCTGTCCCAATTTTTTTTACGCACCAGGGAGCGTTCGGGAGCGAACACTCCCCGATCGCTCCCTTCATTAAAAAAACACTCCCGAATCGTTTTTTTAATGGGAGAAGCGCTCGGAGAGCGTTCGCTCCCGAGCACTCCCTGAAACGCTCTTGAAAAAACAGGGATCGTTTTTAAGGCTCGGAAGTGCGCTCCCGAAAACGCTCCCTGCGCTCCCAAAGAGCTCCCGAACAGAGCGCATTTTGGGAGCGGGATCGGGGAGAGGAAGCTTCCCCGCAACCTTGGTATATACTACATAAAATCATATCAACTCAAGTCTAATGTTAAATTCCTGCATGCAAAAGTGAGATGTAAGAACAAAGGCAGGAATGATAAATGATAATAAAGAAAGATTTATTAATTAGTTGTTTATCTGATTAGTTGTAGGTTAGATTGTAAATTTTTGTAGATGTTCTATGCTTGGAGCAACTTTACTTTTCTTACAGCAATCACACAAATAGTCAAGTAAAATGCAAATAGAACATATAAATGGATCTTATAGAAGACAAACCAGAAACAGAAAAATGTGGTGGTGCGTTACAGCGGTCAACAGGATGCTTCAACCAGCAAAGTCTCCTTGGTCAGCCAACCCAGAATGTGTCACAACAGTCCTCCAATCAGCAACCGAGTCAACCCAAGTCAACTCCAAAAAATTCAACGCTGTCCAGAAAAGTCAACGCAGGGCAGGAAGCTAAAAGTCAACACAACAGCAGTTTGGTCAACCCTTTGACCTCGATTTCTGTGCCAAACAGTACGGCCTTCAAAAATCAAACTTCCCAACAAGTTTCAGCCCTTTCGGACCATGCGTTGACCAAAGTCAACGCTGGTCAAACTTCCAGCAAAACCCTAGCCGTAGCAATTCGTCCTTCAGCTCAGCCGTACAGAAATTCATCCTTCTTCTTCACACATGTGGGATGGAAATGTCCTCCAAGGAGCTCGTACTCAATCAGATGAGAGAAGAAGATGTGTGTTGAGTTGTGGTGAAATGCTCTCCAACTTTTCCTGTATTTATATCCATCATTGGGGTGTGTGACACATCTGCTGGGGGTGTGAAACCTTAAGGCCGACCTGCACATATAATTTATTATGAATAATAAATTCAAAATAAATGTTCTACTCATCGGATTAAGACATATTATATATGGATTTTACACCTCTCCGAAAGAGGAATCCAACAAAAATATTAGCCTCTTAATCTGAGCATCATAACATGGAGTTTGGACCTAGTTGTCCAAATTTAACACTCCCTCTCAACTAGGGAGAACTCCATCCATCAATGCAATCAAACATTGTGCGTCATCCCGCCGTAACATGCTTTGCTGGCCTCTTTATTTCAGAACAAAAGTGGGTCAGTCATAAAGACATCATCCCCCGACTGACATAATCAGTCCAGAGGTTCGAAACCTCTATCAAACTCATAAAGAGTATCCAACCAACCCAAAGTTGGTTCATCTGACCCAAAGTCAGGCAGAGGTCCCAGACCTCACTAAACTTGATCCCAGATCAAGTGGTTGGACCGTGCCATCCTAGATAGAGAGTACGGCAATCTCTGATGCGTCCATCAGTATTTGCTACTAGTCTCTAGCTTTTCCCACCTCATTGGCCAAATGAGAGGTATTTCCCATGAGCCCTGAACTCAATGGGTAGGATGCATACGGGGCACAGATAAATGAGAGGCGAACCAGCTCAATAATCACAAGGGTGGGGCAGAAGCATTATGAGTGCTTATAGCTCCGAGAAGCTATCCCCAAAGCCCCCGAGAGCTCCCAGAGCTCATCGTCCAACAGGACCCACATCATAGGGTCTTTCCACGACACCAAGACTCTCACGGAAGGTTAGGAACTTGACCTTCCCCAGGGGCTTAGTGAGAATATCCGCGACCTGCTCATCAGTTCCTATATGATCGAGCCTTACGGCGCCTCGCTGTACCATATCCCGGATAAAGTGGTACCCGATATCAATATGCTTGGATCGGTCGTGGAACACAGGATTCTCAGTCATACGAATCCCACTCTGATTATCACAGAGTATCACAGTGGTATCTAGCACATGTCCAAACAGCTCACTAAAGAGCTTACGCAACCAAACTGCTTCACAACAGGCCATACTTGCAGCAATGTATTCGGCCTCCGTGGTGCTCAAAGCCACCGACTTCTGCTTCCTTCTCATCCATGAGATTGAAGCAGAACCAAGATTGAAGCAGCATCCCGATGTGCTCTTATGATCCACCACACTGCCAGCCCAATCGGCATCAGTATTTCCACGGAGTGTCACACTCCCGGCAGTGTATCTCAGCCCATGGTTTATCGTGCCCCGAAGATATCTCAGAAGATTCTTGGCACCAACCTAGTGAAAGTGATGAGGCTCAACCATCTGTTGACTCAAAGTGTTCACTGCAAAACATATGTCCGGACGGGTGTTCACTAAGAACATCAAAGCTCCTATGAGTTGACGATACTCAGTAGGATTGGCCAAGATAGGCCTAGCAGCGCTGCCACTCAACTTCTTAAAGTTGAGTTCCATCGGTGTCGACACGGACTTACAGTCCACCATCCCAAATCTTTCCAGAAGCTTCACAATGTATTTTCCTTGAGAAAGGAAAATCTCTCCAGGTCTCTGCCAGACCTCCAGGCCTAGGAAGTAGTGCATCGTCCTAGGTCCTTCATCTCGAACTCAAGAACAGCTCCCTCTTACATTGATGAATGAGAGGGTCAAGACCGTCAAAGAAGAGGTCATCCACATACAACACTGAATGAGAGGCTTTCCCCGCACAACCTTGAAGTAAAGGTTCTGACGCATTACTTCGAGTGATACCCATAGAGGGCTTTCTTCAACCTGCAGACATAAGTGTCTCGATCTCAACGGTGGGGCAGAAGCATTATGAGTGCTTATAGCTCCGAGAAGCTATCCCCAAAGCCCCCCAGAGCTCCCAGAGCTCATCGTCCAACAGGACCCACATCATAGGGTCTTTCCACGACACGAAGACTCTCACGGAAGGTTAGGAACTTGACCTTCCCCAGGGGCTTAGTGAGAATATCCGCGACCTGCTCATCAGTTCCTATATGATCGAGCCTTACGGCGCCTCGCTGTACCATATCCCGGATAAAGTGGTACCTGATATCAATATGCTTGGATCGGTCATGGAACATAGGATTCTCAGTCATACGAATCCCACTCTGGTTATCACAGAGTATCACAGTGGTATCTAGCACATGTCCAAACAGCTCACTAAAGAGCTTTCGCAACCAAACTGCTTCACAACAGGCCATACTTGCTGCAATGTATTCGGCCTCAGCGTTGCTCAAAGCCACCGGCTTCTGCTTCCTGCTCATCCATGAGATCGAAGCAGAACCAAGATTGAAGCAGCATCCCGATGTGCTCTTACGATCCACCACACTGCCAGCCCAATCGGCATCAGTATATCCACGGAGTGTCACACTCCCGGCAGTGTATCTCAGCCCATGGTTTATCGTGCCCCGAAGATATCTCAGAAGATTCTTGGCACCAACCCAGTGAAAGTGATGAGGCTCAACCATCTATTGACTCAAAGTGTTCACTGCAAAACATATATCTGGTCGGGTGTTCACTAAGAACATCAAAGCTCCTATGAGTTGACGATACTCAGTAGGATTGGCCAAGATAGGCCCAGCAGCGCTGCCACTCAACTTCTTAAAGTTGAGTTCCATCGATGTCGACACGGACTTACAATCCACCATACCAAATCTTTCCAGAAGCTTCACAATGTATTTTCCTTGAGAAAGGAAAATCTCTCCAGGTCTCTGCCAGACCTCCAGGCCTAGGAAGTAGTGCATCAGTCCTAGGTCCTTCATCTCGAACTCAGCAACGAGCTCCCTCTTACATTGATGAATGAGAGGGTCAGCACCTGTCAGGAAGAGGTCGTCCACATACAGCACTAGAATGAGAGGCTTCCCCTGCACAGCCTTGAAGTAAAGGTTCGGATCAGCATTACTTCGAGTGAAGCCCAGCTTCATCAAGTAACTATCCATCCTCTCGTACCAAGCTCTGGGTGCTTGCTTTAACCCATAAAGGGCTTTCTTCAACCTGCAGACATGAGTGTCTCGATCCTGAACTTCAAATCCCAAAGGTTGTTCTACATACACCTCTTCTTTTATTGTACCATGCAGAAAGGCGGTCTTGACATCCATCTGATGAAGACTCCATCCTTGCGTAGCAGCAAGGGCTATGATTGATCGAATGGTGGTATATCGTGCCACGGGTGCAAATATGTCATCATAGTCAATTCCTTCCTTTTGAGAGAAGCCACGGGCAACAAACCTTGCCTTGAACTTTTCAGCACTCCCATCAGATCCATGTTTGATCTTGTAGAGCCATTTCGCGGTGACAACAGATTTGTCCTTCGGTCTCGGGACCACATCCCAAACATCATTCTTCATTATGGACTCATATTCTTCGTGCATAGCATCCTTCCAAACTTGATGCTTTACGGCTTCCTCAAAAGATCCAGGTTCAGATTGTACAATAGTACTCATAGCAGCTAGATACCCTTGGTATCTACACGGCTTCTTGCTTTCTCGGAATGTCCCCCTTGGGGCAGCATGACCCTCAGCATCTTCGAGGGTGTCCCTGAGCCATGATGGTCTCTTTCCCAGTGAAGGAGATGGATCAATAGGGTCCATTGGTCCTTCAATATCAGACATTGTCTCATCCTGCTGTTCTTCTTGATTTCCAGGCCTTTCTTCATGATTTTCTTCAGATCTTGGAAGATCTACTACTTTCTTCAGGGAAGCGTCTTCTTCAAAAGTGACATCATGGCATATCTCTACTTCCCTTTGACCCGGTACATAGACTCTATAGGCCTTAGAAGTCTCACTGTAGCCCACAAACATTCCTTTCTTCCCAGAAGCATCTAGCTTACTTCTCTTTTCTTTCGGCACATGAAAATAGACAAGACATCCAAAAATTCTAAAATGTGAGACATCAGGTTTCTTACCAGAGAAAACCTCTTCGAGAGTTTTGGAGTCCAAAGCGGAATGAGGGCATCGGTTTTGAATATACACAGCAGTATTTGCAGCTTCTCCCCACAGAAACTTCGGTAGACCCTGGTCACATAGCATGGCACGGGCAACTTCCACAATAGTCCTATTCTTGCGTTCAGCAACACCATTCTGCTCGGGAGTATATGCAGTGGTAGTCTCCCTCTTAATGCCAGCTTCTCTGCAAAAGTCTTTGAACTCATTTGACTCATATTCAGTGCCATTGTCGGTCCTCAAAATCTTGATCTTCTTTCCGGTCATATTTTCCACCAAGGCTTTGAAGCTACGGAACCACATGAAAGCCTCATCCTTCTTCTTCAAGAAATATATCCAGGTTTTGCGAGAGAAGTCATCAGTGAATGTCATGTAGTAAGAACATCCCCCCAGGGATGTCGCGGGCAACATACCGGATAGATCAGAATGGACCAATTGCAAAATATCAGATGTCTTTGTGACACTTGAGGGGAAAGGTCCCTTTGTATGTTTTCCTTCGGCACAGCCCTTACATACACCTTCATGATTATTTCCAAAGTCAGGCATCCTTGTCACCACCTTCCTTGCTTCGGGAAGGGCCTTGTAATGAAGGTGTCCAAATCTTCGGTGCCATAGTTCGGTTTGTCGAATAGTATCACAAGTCATTGCTCCCAGCGGACTTCCTCCAACCTGGTAGAGTGTACCAACTCTAAAACCAATCGAGATAGCTTCCTTGAAGCTCTTCTTCCACATGAGCACCTTTCCATCAGAGAATGTTACATTGAACCCTTTGTCTTCCATGGTTGATACAGACACAAGGTTCTTCTTCAATTTTGGTACATAGAGTACATCTTGCAAATGTAGGACTTGTCCTTGAGACAAGTGGAGGGTCACAGTCCCTGTCCCTTTCACGGGATATGTGGCATTATCCCCAAGGATAATTTCTAGATTGGTATCCCTTTCAACCATGTCAGAGAGTGCTTCCTTGAATCCAGTGATGTGTCTTGAGGCACCACTATCGATTAGCCAGACATCCATAGTGTCGGGCGGAGATGTAGCAGAGAGAGCAGATACAAGAATATACTCATTTCTTTTATCAACAGCATTAGACTCCTCATACCTAGTGTTTCTAGACCTTTTAGAAGGTTGATTGTTTCCACCAAAGTGAGCCTTCCTCTTTCCTTTGGATTTGTCGTTTCTTCGATTCCCATTCCTTCGATTGTTGTTGTTATCATCACTATCGGGAGAATCCTTCTTGAAGGGGCATTCTCTATCATAGTGACCAGGCCTATGGCAAGTGAAACACTTACCCTTCTTTTCTTGAGTCCTTGTTCTTCCTTTGTCCTTAGAACCACCAGAGTTCTTCTTTCGAGAATGAGCACCATAGGCAGCATTTCTGTCATTATCGAATTCCTTCAACCTTGTTTCTTCTTGCATACATCTAGACAGAAGCTCATCAAAGTTAGGAATGGTATTATTATTGAGAATGGTAGTTGTGAATACTTGCCATTCATATGGAAGTCCTCCAAGTGCGGTGAGAACCATCTCACGATCAGCTATTATCTCCCCAATAGCCAGCAGATTGTTCCTTGTTTCGGTCAATTTCAGAAAGTAAGTTTGAACAGACTCATCCCGGCCCTTCTTCATATTCTTCAACTTATTCTTGAGGAATAGCACTTGGTTCACATTGTTTACTTTGAACATAAGGATCCATTTATCATACATCTCCTTGGATGTGCCTAGTTCAGATATATAGGCAACCAGACTCTTATGTATGGATTCCCTGATCATCAGCTTTGCTTTGATCTCTCCCTTTTTATACTTGTTTCTAACAGCAGCGGTAGCATTGGATGGAGGTTCTTGAATCTTACCCGGCACATGATCCAAGAGATCATGGTCTTCCAATTTGAGATCTAATATCATCTTCCAGGCATGGAAGTCATCCCTTCCAGTCAGCTTGTCATTCTCCTTGAATTCAAAACTTGTGGAACCCATTTCTTCTGATGGTGATTGCTAAAGATAGGGCTTGTCTTCACCTCAGCTCTGATACCATGTAAATTTTTGTAGATGTTCTATGCTTGAAGCAACTTTACTTTTCTTACAGCAATCACACAAATAGTTAAGTAAAATGCTGATAGAACATATAAGTGGATCTTATAGAAGACAAACCAGAAACAAAAAAATGTGGTGGTGCGTTACGGCGGTCAACAGGATGCTTCAACCAGCAAAGTCTCCTTGGTCAGCCAACCCAGAATGTGTCACAACAGTCCTCCAATCAGCAAACAAGTCAACCCAAGTCAACTCCAAAAAAGTCAACGATGTCCAGAAAAAGTCAACAAGGGCAGCAAGCTAAAAGTCAACGCAGCAGCAGATTGGTCAACCCTTTGACCTCGATTTCTGTGCCAAACAGTACGGCCTTCCAAAATCGAACTTCTCACCAAATTTCAGCCCATTCGGACCATGCGTTGACCAAAGTCAACGCTGGTCAAACTTCCTGCAAAACCATAACTGCAGAAATTCGTCCTTCAGTTCAGCCGTACAAATTCGTCCTTCTTCTTCTTCACACGTGTGGGCTGAACTCGTCCTCCAAGGAGCTCGTACTAAATCAGAGAAGAAGATGTGAGTTGAGTTGTTGAGAGAAGAAGATGTGTGTTGAGTTGTGATGAAATGCTCTCCAACTTTGCCTGTATTTATATCCATCATTGGGGTGTGTGACACATTTGTTGGGGGTGTGAAACCTTAAGGCCGACCTGCACATATAATTTATTATGAATAATAAATTCAAAATAAATGTTCTGCTCATCGGATTAAGACATATTATATATGGATTTTACACCTCTCCGAAAGAGGAATCCAACAAAAATATTATCCTCTTAATCTGAGCATCATAACATGGAGTTTGGACCTAGTTGTCCAAATTTAACATAGATCTTCTGATTTTGGCATGAAACTAGGCGCTGATTTCACACTCCTGCATTGTGCTTTAGTTTCTGGATGCACTTTTCAGTTTCAATGAACTACTTTTTGTGGTCATTTGTTGAACATGAATAAAATTATCTTATCTATCTTATCCACCCAAGGTATCAAAACACAAATATAATAGAGGAACACAGATAATTGCTCTAAAATATCAACAAACCTAATAGGGCATTTGTCAAAACTTACATTGATAAAAATATCACAACGGCAGTATGAAAAAACTCAAAGGTGGTGCAAAAAACAATCTATTTGGTGGAAAAAGAAAACAAAATAATACATATCAACTGAAAAGAAACTAGGAATTTATCCTTCAACAAAGATGCTCAATGATTAATTGTAATGGCATATTGAAAATTTTGAACCAGTATGATCAGGTCAAAATTCATCAATACATTTTTTTAAAATCAAAAGGTGTACATCATGTAAATCTGCCTAGCACCTGTCCTAACATACTTATAAAGCAAGATTGATTTATGTTGAAAAGCCTTTCAAGCAAGAAAGTTCAGTTGCAACCATTCTAAAGCCCATTCTTGCTTGCTTTTAAAAAAAAATTACATGTGTTGTAAACTAGTATATACTACATTGAATGCTTGAACGATCTCTTCTAAACTTTCCCATTTTCTCCTTCTCCATCATTCTATTGTAGGCAGCAAGTAATTCTCAAGATTGAACAAGGATGATGGGTATGTCAATGTGGTGTATCCTTTTGGTTCCAATTTTTATTATGATGGTGCAATTTGGTTGTCAAAACACCAGTGATGATAAAGAAGTAGAAGTAGGCAGCACACACCATGGAGAGGAGGAAGAAATTGAAGGGAATGATGATAATGAAAATAACGGTGATGATAGACAAAAACCCAAAGAGAGCTCAACGCCTTTGTGGAAGGGGGAGAGAAAGGGAGTGGAACCAAAAAATTTATATGCTCCCATTGTCATACAATTTACACAGTTTGATATAGCCATGTAAGAAAGTATCTTTGTCGAATCATGCCATGGGATGAAGGTAAGACTATAGTAGTCAAAACCTGTGGGCGTGTGCCAATAAAAGATAAAAACAAATACAAGAACAAAGAGGAGGCCACAGAAAACAAATCCTAAAAATCAAGGGTTGAATCTCAAAGTCAAGCCTCAAGCTCACAAAGAATGTTTGGTGACTAATCACCATTTCCCCATGCTAGTGGATTTTTCCCTGTGCATTCAAGACATAGAACAATATCAAACTTTCTTGACCAAGGTTGAAGGAATGACGTGGATGCAAAAAAAATTAGGGTTCTCAATGCATGTGCATTGTGGTGTACCATTCAATGTTCTTTGCTCACCCTACTGACCTAAAATGGTACAAGCCATTAATGATGCCCCTGAAGGATTCAGGAACCCTAGGTATGAAAAATCTAGAACCATCGAGCTTGATAGGGAGACGGCCAAAATCATAGTGCTCTGGGATAATTTCAGTGTAGCACGACTCTCATAAGACCTGCGAGTACCCACGGGTCTTGACGGGTTTTATAGCGAGACAGGTCACTCTCATAGAACCCACGGTTTTTACCCGTACCCACCAAAACCTGCATAAAACTTGGCTCCCCGCATTGAACTCGTGAAGAACCACATATTACTCGCATAAGACTCGTGGAAACCCTCAAAATTTGAATTTTTTTATTTTTATTTTGTGTGATTAAAATTAACCATATTTTAAGTTTTTTTTTCCTATATGTTGTCGACTCTTATACGAGTCTTACACGGGTCGCTCCCCAATCTTATACGGGTCACCGAGTCAATAGCCAGACGAGTCTTATACGAGTACGGGTCGTGCAAAATTATATAATTTACAAATGATTGGAACCATATTTAACAGAACCGAACGGGTCATCAAAATAGTCAACCCCAAAAATGTGAACCAAACTGGAATTTGCAAAAAATAGGACCAAAAAAACAGTTGACCAAAAAACACCTAAAATATTCAAATTTTGAATAAAAAACATATATATTCATGTGCATCCATATGAATCCAAAACATTATACATCAATAGAGGCTCAAATTGGCTTCTAGAGTCGAAACAAAATCAGGCTACAACAAATATCTACATATCAACAAAATTATTGCCTGTATTGGGATCCTCATCATCAATATCGCCCTCTAAGCATTAAAATAATATTGAAAAAGCCTCACATACCAAACTAGTGAATTTGTCACTGAAGGGTTCATTCTTACAAGGATCATGATAGAAAGGGTTCAACAATCAATGTCACCAACATCAAGGTACATAGAGGGCTCGATGCTCTGGACCAAATGCTAGTTCCATATCCTTGTACATGACAAAATCCAAAGGAAACTTTGCAACTTTGCCAATCTTGAAAACTATTAAGTCTATTGAATTTTGATTAGGATATAAAATTATACGTTCTCCATGTGAAATACAACAAGGTTGTAACCACTCTCAAACATCCTGAAACAACTAATGGCAATGTTAAAAATTTAAGTAAAAGGATGAAAACGAAAGATAAAGGAAAATGTCACTTTCATTTTAAGAATTTGATATTACCGTTAATTACTAAGGTGAGTGAACTAGAAGGAGAAGAAGGAGTGTGCTTCTCTTTAAATAGCAATAGTAAGGCCCCAAGGTTAGGTATTGTGCTTGCAAATAACCTAATTTATTGTTTTTAAGAAAAAACTTAGGTTTTGGTGGTCCCTAGTTGCATTGTACAACATTGTACGAAACCGGCCATTTCAGTGCTTTATGGTTAGTTTGGTACAAAACTGGCTATTTCAATGCTTCAAGGTCATTTCCGTACAAAACTTGCCAAATATTATCTAAATCCTCGAAATGAATCGTAATAGCTCTTAAAACAATTGGACCTACCAATTTTGCCAATTTAAGTCCAAGCTTGATAACACTAATTGGAATGAATATGGGGTATCCATTGTATTTAATGGTTGGAAAAATGTTTAACGCAGGCCATTAATAAATGTTCTTTATGTCTACTAGTGGTGCATGGCTACTCAAATCGTTTCAAGACTAGTATTTATATTGCAAAACCATTCAAGAAGGTTAGGATATAACATGGCATTTTGTCATCGCTAATCATGCTACTAATTTAACGTAGTGGGAACATAGTATTAAAAATCGGAATCAGTGACCGGACCGATGGACCTAATGAGCCGAGTTTCGAATCGGAACCGGTCAAACCGAGATTGGTCAGGTCTCAATGCACCGATTTAAAAAAAAAAATACATTAAATAATTATTTTTTAATTTAGGAGAAAAAAAAGACTATTTTTAAGATTTTCAACCATGATTCCAATCCAATAGAGACAAAATATGCGAAGTTTACTCATTTATATACCATGTAAACGTGAATATATATCAAAATGGCACCGAGTGCAATACATATCATAGACAAAATACATAAGAAATGAGGCTCTAACTGGCCTCTAGAGTTCAAAAACAAAGCCTACAAACTATGGGGCCACTGGCCTACTACAAATCTACATTTATGATATTAGTGATCAACATTATCACTTGAAACTTCTCATCATGATCAAACTCAGTTGGTTGAGTCTCGACTCCCAAACTTTGTGACTGCTCGAGTCACAAACTTCTCTACTGGTTCAATGACTTGAGTCTCAAACTTCTGAAGGTATTCTACCCTAATATGCCATATTACTTCATTTGGTGCTCCCCATGGCTTTACATGGCCTCCTATCTCAACCAAATGTTGCTTGAACCTGTAAATACCCCCTCCTGCAATAGATTTTCGGCAATATTTGCAGATCATTTTGCCATCAATCATATCACAATGAGCCCATGCAGTATCCTTGGCTTTTGGAGGCATGATGGCTACTACGTAGCTCAAACTCTATGTTGTTCCACTACTCCAGCAAAAACTCAACACTCTCCAAGCTCTCAATCAAACTCACAAAAGCTCCAAATGAGATGTGTGATACAAATGAGAGGGCACCAATGCTTTTAAAGGATTGGGGAGGGTGTTTTTGGATGGAAACAACCCTCCTTTTCCCTCCAAAACCACCCATTACTGGCCAAATTAGCGTCTGTGGGTCCCTTTTGCAATTGTGGCAGTGATCGATCGGTTTATGGATAAACCAATTGGTTTATTCATAAACCGGTAGGTTAGCACCGGTCGAACAGGAAAAATTGGTCAAGCCCCTCCCTTAACTGGGTTTTCAACCCAGTTTGACTCAGTTGAGCATCTAACCGGTCGGTTTGATCAATTACCGATTTGAACCAACCGCTTTTGGATACTATGAGTGGGAGCAATCATTAAGGATATGTACACAAACATATTTTGGTTAAGGTGTTTGGTTCATGCACATTGAACCTCTTGATGCATGATATTGTTAAGGTGAAGGACCATTGTTATTAATTAAATGGTGCATTGTACAAGAGAGGGAATAAATGCTAAAATTTATTACCAATCGTAGCATGGCCCACCAAATTTTCCACAATTTGGAGCTACTAAAATTTTGCAAAGGCCAAATTTGATAGTTATTAACTTACCTTTAGCCACCTCCTTGAAGGTCAGAGATGCAATGGCTAGTATGGTGTCAAGTGATTCATGGTAGGGTTTGAAAGACAAGGCTATAGCCTACAACTACATCAGATGGACATGAGTTTTAGGAGGTGGAGGATACAGGCTTGATGGTCAGTTTTGGCAACAAGTTAGGTATGTTCTGCAATTTACCAGGCTATGATATGATTTGGTTTGCAAATACAGATCATTGGGTGATTGGGAGGTGTATGAGCAAATGGACAACATGCTAAACCATATCAAAGACATTATTGAGTTGAGACATGGGATCTTGTATAATCATATCCATAAACATGTAGTCAAAAGGTGGGATAATCTATGTTCCACTTCATGCCCTAGCATGTGTCCTTACACAAATATTATTCTTTTTCATGGTTGGCCCAACTAACACTCAAAGGTGGGGTCAGGAGAAAACCACACACATATCCAGAGGTTCAATGGGTGTGTGCTTGCATTAGACAAGTTGGTCTCTAATGAAGATAAGGTAGGATAATTGTATTAATATCCAATGACTGACCACAAAAGTAGGTCATGTTCATGTTTGTAGCTTGGGCAAGTACTTTTGCATGACCTAAGTGTCAAGGAATGTGGAAGTCGCCTAATTAACTCTTAACCTTAGCAATTACATTATTTAGTGAAGTAATTTATTTTTATGGAGAAAAGTAAATTAATCCAGTGAAAAGCAAGGTTTATTT
The DNA here is from genome assembly GCA_034641835.2 of Pinus albicaulis. Lineage (NCBI taxonomy): Eukaryota > Viridiplantae > Streptophyta > Pinopsida > Pinales > Pinaceae > Pinus > Pinus albicaulis. The sequence continues at coordinate 522,317,459 of CM076584.1, read as the reverse complement.
GCAATAGTGAATTAAATAAATAACGAACATTGATCTTTAGTGAAGTTGAGATTTAACCTCAACAATCACACACTTTGGAGATTAAAATTGTTAATTTAGTCATAATTCCCTATCCCATTGTTCCCGCTATGCCTACCTCTTGGGTGCACCTAGACTTTTTCTTCTCAGGTTCATTACTGGTCCCAACATCTCTCACATTGAATAGAGCGCCATTATTGGAGCTTTCCTCTAGCTCAACCAACCTGATGTCCAAGGGTGTCAGCTCATTCCGAATTTTAGCCTGGAACTACTCCATTATACCCTGCAATAATTCATAATTCGTGTTCATGAGTAGTTGGAACAACCTCTGCTCTTGTAGAGTTCTTCTGATTGAGGGTATTCAGCAACCCTTCGACGGATTCTAATAACCTTGCCAACAACTTATTGGTTTTAACTTGCTCATCCTCTTGAGTCTAATTTCCCAAATTCTCCATTATGGAAGTATGATGCTTCGTGCTTCAGACTTCAAAGGATGATGGCCACCATTGTTCACAGTTGTGAACACTTAGCAGCAACGCAATGCGAGACTGAAAAAGCACACAATGTCATATATAACCATGCCTTCCTCTAAATTGCCTCCCTGAATCATTGAAATGTGGGGCTGCCAAATCCATGCTTGAATCTCGTCGAGTTCCTTGGTATGTCAATCGTATGATACGAAGGAATAGGAATATTAACATCAGTCTACCAGGGCCAAGTCTCCCCTCACTTGTGTAAACAATCTATATATAGCACAATAACTTGACTATCGCAGTTTAATCACCTAACATTATAGTATTACATTGGTCACATGTCACTAATAGAATAACCATGTTACACTAAAGTATATTTTCATGGTCTAATCTTAACATTATACTCTACTCATAGAAGGTGTTGCAAGAAATGGTAACTATGGATTCACTGCTAGAACAACAACAAAAAACGAGCATTGGTGGTTGGGAACTCCAAAAAAGTTTAACATAGGAACCAAAGGTATTGACATCCTATCTACCAAAATCATGTTCTTTTAAAAAAACATGGTCCATGGTTTACATTTAATTCAGCAAGATAAAGGGGCTTCTAAAGCTTGCAGATTAGGGAAGCAAAGTAGGAATAAACTTCCAAAGTTGCGTGAAGAGAAAGCATGTAGTTGGAAAGAAGCACAATGACCTTTGTGGTCACAAAAAAACTCCATCACAAGCAGGCACAAAGTACTTATTGGTATGTGTTGACAACTAAAAAAATGGGTATACTTTCTCAAGTACAAGTCAAAGGAGTTCAATGTCTTGATTAAGAAGAAAAGATAAAACAACTAGTGGGGAAGAAAACAAATCTAATATCTACAAGTATTCCAAAGCTTACAATATTTGCAAGCAACTTCTTTATATCAATGTTACCAGACTCAGAATCGACAATAAATCAGCGAGGCAAAAAAGAGAAGAGTTTTAATCAGATCGGGAAAAAATCAGTAAATTCAATAAATAAAGATATGCACATATATTGAATTTAATAAAAATAAAAATAAAAAAAAAAATAAAACATTTTTCATTGATATTCAATAAAGCCATGTCCAAACAATGCATAATATCAATAGATGTCCAAAATATCATGAATGAATAAGTATCTCATATATGTTATGAGTCCAAACGTGATCCAAAGTACGAAGTACTGACTCCTAACTAGTGACTACATAGAACCAAAAGCATCTGCTTCTAAAAGTTTATAAAATACTGCATACTAATCAGTAAAAAAGCAGTAATCGAAATCTCTTGATTGCTGCTGAAATGATACGATAATGGTTTGCTACTAAAATCTCTGATAGAGCACACGCTAAAGCCAACGTTGGAGCACACCGCACTCTATGTCTCTATTAAACCACGCCTCTATTACGCGGAGTAAACTGAAACTGAAACCATGCCTCTATTACCTTCTCGGCGTATGAGTTGTCGGGCCTGAGCAGTGAGAAGTAAGTTACGAACCAATGTTTAATTTTTAACCTAACTAAACCACGCGACGAACAATGTGGCAACCCTAAAAGTTAAAACCCGTGCTCGCCGAGTCGAGAGCTGAAAATCTTCTCAGTTGCATAAATCGTAATTAATCGGTGAGTCGTGAGTCAAATTTGCGTTGACCATGAGTCAAACTCGGTCAACGCGAGTTTGACTTGCCCAAAATTGAATCGGATCGTTTGAGGGAAGAGCAAAGCTTGACTAGTGATTAATCGCGAGTGATCGAAGATTTATGATTCACTGCTTTATATACTCCACAGGTTAAAGCAAAATGCTGTGCAGAAGAGAAATATGACTTCTGCAGAAGGCCAAGAGCATGTTTAAAGGCAAAAATATATCAAACAACTTATAGGCTGAATTAGTTTATGCAACAATGTACCTACTTAACAAAATCCCCATTAACACCATGAGAAATATCACGGTCGAAAAGGAATGGATGGGTAAGAAACCACAAGTGAATCCTATAAAAAATGTTTGGATGTTGTGTATGCACATGTGCCAAAAGTAACAAGTGCATCTTTGTTGGGTAAACTCAAGAGATGCTTTTTAATTTAGAAAAGAGAGACATAACAGTAATCAACAAAGGTGTTATTTAATGAAGATCATAAACAATTAAAAACAAATCAGACCGTTCTACCATGGCATGAAAAAGACACAAAGACTCTCAAGAAGATGTGGAATTAAGGTAGTCTAAAACCTGAAGATCAGACCATTCCAACATTAAGCGAAATGGGAAGGCTTGTGCCAGCAAGGCAAACAACAATAATTCATCATCGAAGTTTAAGATAATCCCAATGCAGTACTTAAAAACAAAGAGGGATTCAAAGTGACAAAAGCAAACTCAGACCATAGGAAGACTGCAACAATCAATTTTCACTACTTACTTTCAGGGATACAATTTTAGCTTTGCATGAGTATACTGTATTTAAAGAAGCACATAGAAAGCAAGAGTGAGAAAGAGCAACGCATGAGAAAGATATTGTGACTAAAATAAAGTTGACTTAGAAACTTGTTGAATTAACTAAAGTTCAACATGCTATAGGTTGCAAATGGCTCTAAGGATGAAGTATAAAGCAAATGGTTGTATTGACAAATATAGGGAAGATTAGTCACTAACAGTTTTACACAGAAAAGGTGTTTGACTTTAAAGAAACTATTACACCTATAACTAAGATGAATACAATTCAATTGGTGTTGGCAGCTTGGTTAAGTTGGATATTCACCAGATGGATGACCAAACTTCCAAGTGCCTATCTGAATGGTGCTTTAAAAAAGGAAGTGTATATGTAGCATTCGTAAGATTTAAAAGAAAACAAGAAGCAAACTGAAAAACACCGTATATAGCCTCAAGCAGGATCCTTCAATCTGGTATGCAAGAATTTAAAACGACTTGAAAGCAATATAATTTTGGAAGAAGCCTATAGAATTCAAACCTTTATGTGAAAATTCCATGTCTGGCTAACACAGTGATTGTATTATGTGTTGAATCTGGATGACCTGATCATTGTAGGGAATAACACAAAATGCCTGTTAAAGTTGAGAAGCCTGAAGCGTTTTAAATGACAAATTTACGACTGAGTTATTGTCTATAACTGGAGATGTGGCAAAAAAGGTACAGCATATTTATGTACCAGAATAATTACGCATTGGAGATACTACTGAGATTTAAAATGGTTGACCATAAATATACAAAAACTCCTATTGAAACAAGCATAAAAGTTACAAGCACAAGCACACAAAAAACTAGGTAATCATATCTACAAGAAAATGCATATAGAACCACCCACATACTTGACATTTTCCTGTTTCTTAAGTCTTAGGGAGGCTCATTTTCAAAACCATACTACTTCGAAAACATTTGCCGATTCCCTTTCTCAGAAGACTTGGCTATAATAGTTAAGAAATGACAAGCACACGCAAACCTAGGCAATCATATTCACAAGAAAATGCACATAGAACTCCCACATACATCATTTTCCTGTTCCTTAAATCTTGGAAGGCTCATTTCTTGCAGAATTTTGTAACTATGGTCGGTCTTCATAATGTAAATTTTTATTTATATATTTATTTTATTTCTAAGCATGTTCTTCATGCTCATTTCAAAAGATGAAAATTTGAATTTTTAAATTAAAATGTTTTGGCAACATTGAAGTCGGCCCCTCCAAATAGTCAAGTTGGCCCCTCCAAATATTCAAGTCAGCCCTAGTGTAAGGCACACCTATTCGAATGATTGGATTGCTATATATACTATAAATGAAGCATTCGACCTCCCTCCAAGCCAATTCATTCTGTTCAAGTAGTTCGACTTCTGCAGCAAGAACAAGCTTATGATCTGAGGCATACTTTATGTTTGGGCATGTGAAGAAGGCAAGAAAGAACCCGCATGATCTGAGATATTTATGGATCTGTTCTGTTCATGAATGAAGCTCGCATCTGAGTCAAGAAGAGCCTAGTCTGAGGCTAGAATGAAGGTCTGAGGTAGCCAGCAAAAGGCAGATTCTGAGGCAAGTGAAGGGCAGATTCTGAGGTCATCAAAGAGGCTTACCGGAGGCAAGATAGAATGAATATGAGGACAGCAAAATTATCTCTCTGTGATGAAGAACTGAAGTACAAGTTGTAAGCTTCTTGGACCAGCTGTTTGACTTGACAAGGAGGATGGACCAGGTCGGTCCTAGTGTTTGACTTTGATGTCTCTCTCGTTGACTTGATTCTATAAGGAAAGGGTTGCTGGGTTTTTCCCATGTGGGTTTTCCCAGGGTAAATTTCTTGTGTGGCTGTCTCCTCCATGTTTTACTGTTGTAGTTCTCTGTGTAATTGTTTTATGAGGCATAATAAATATAAGAAAGGATCAACCTAAAAGGATAATCATAAGAAACAATTATCATATTAGAGAACTACTTAAATTCAACATGGTATCAGAGCTAGGGCATGAAAGAGCAGCCCTACAGAAGGATCTAATCCACTACACAGTTTAAATTGCTGGACCTGGATCAAAGAAATCATAAATGCTGAGAAAACAGATCAAGGCCAAAGCCCTAGCTGGAGATTAAAGCCCTACCTCAGTAGGCTGAATTCCTCAGAATCAAATAAGCCTCTGTTCCAATAGGCCAAAAATCTCAGAAGTAAAGTTGCAGGAGATCTCATATCCGAGAGCCTCAGAAATCATGTAGCCCTAACAAGTCAAGCATGATGGAAAACTTCTGTTTGTTTTCAGATTGGCCTCAGGACCAAGTTTCAATTGTAATGTTGCAGAGGAGCCAAAGACCTCAGAAGTCCAAATTTTTCTCAAGGATGAATCCACTGAACCTAAGAAGGGCGAATATCTGTCATGATCAATCTCTGGTAATTTTATCATTGTTGAACCAAGAAGCGAGCTTATAGGTCTAAGGCCTCAAGAAGGATCGAAGCCCTGAATTCTAGGCTCTTGTCTAATCCTCTGTATCAAGCCTCATAGGCCGAAAAGCCTCAATACCAAAGTGACATTTCAGCAGGCCGAGTAGGCACAGGTCAAACTGAGAAAGTCGAATTTATTCAATCTCAGACCGAGTCAAGAAGCCCGAGCTAGCGAGGTCATAAGGAGCTGAGATATTAATGTCTTGAAGCCTAATACTTTAGAAGTTGATATGATCTGTTCAGGTACTGCAGTAAATCTGAGAAGGTGACCAAGAATCTGCAACAGGAGACCTTAGGTGTCTTTATGAACACTGGATGCACTCTTGTTGTGCCATGGAATACCCCTTTAAATGAAAGGTCTCCACTGTGTCATAAGGAAAATATCAAAACACAATAGGAGAGACGGATCTCTTGTTCAGTCAAATTCAAATAAAAGTTGCCGAGGTTATTTGGTTCCTCCTAAAGTTCTACAAGATTGATGATTTGTACTCGTTGAAAAGAATTGGTCTAAAGTCAAGAGGAGAACTGAAGCCCTAAGTGACAAGGCTACAGTCCCTTAAATTCACACCTTGAAGAAAATTCAAAAGTATGTTTTGAGTTCCAGAAGGCATTGTACAAGAAGAATTTGGGCTAATGTAAAAAGGATTGAAGTAAGGAACCAGCAAAGCAGAAGCTTGCAATCACAAAGCCATAATGCATTGCCACAACCGAGATGATGTCTCTTCGAAGGAAGCAACCAGACAAGGATCTCTGTCTACAATCAAGATTATGAGAATGGTCAAAACATGTATGTGAATCAGGAAGTCAGATCCTAATTGCAATAAGTCTGAAAAGACAAAATCCCTCATCTAGTTCACTGAAGTCTTTGCGAAAGATTGAACATCTGCTTGAGATATAGTAACTTCTTGTGCCGAGAATGTTTTGGAATCCTGAATACGTGTTTTGACATACTCTAATGCCTCCATCACCTCTGTTGAAGTATCATATGCAGAAGATGCCGAGTTGTGTCTTAAGAATCATAATGATGTATTGGAAAAAGAGGGAGCTCAGAATGATCATAAGACTACCTAAATTGTTGAATTGAAGAAGCCTGTTTTCAGAAAAGAAAGCCTACTTGATGTCTGATGTGAAGCAATGACTGTATATTGTTGCTTAAACAATTCTGAACATTTGAAGATGCTACAAGAGGCAGGCAATAACAAGCTTGTTATTGCATAAGATTATGAGGCCAAGCTCCTGTTCAAGACTAAAGACTAAAGTACACAACTTGATCAGATCATGACTAGCAGGATACTTGATGAAGACATTTTCATTGGAAGATATATTGCTAAGAGATTGAGACTTGATGGTATTGGAAGACTGTTGAACTTGCAAGAAAATCTAGGCTTTGGAAGACTGTAAGTTTTGGCCAGACTCTAGGGTTTTGAATATTGAAATATCTAGCAAGGGTTTGAACAAGAAAGCTCTAGGGTTTGTGGACAAAACCCAAGGAGTGATTGTTTCCGCTGAAAGAATAAACCCTAGTCTATGCAAGGAAGGTATGACATCATGATCAAGACAAGGACGATTAAGTTGCAAGAAGAATGCATGAAGGCTAAGATTAAGAGGGAGCTGCCATTCTCCTATAATTCTCAAAAGATAAGTATTCTATATCTCTCTTATTTGAGTATTACTATTGTTATGGTCTTCACTATTCGATTAGTCTCTATATCCTTTGCGTGGTAGTAATCGTTCTTCCATGACCTCCTAGGGTTGCAGGTCAATGGCAAGGGCTGCTTAGACTTTGGCAGCAGATGGAAGAAGTGGAAGAACGAAGCAAAGCAAGAGGATTTTCCAGAATTTCTACTTGAAGGATATTGCACCAGATAAGACCCAAGTTTAGAGGGAGCGGGCTGTTTGAAGTATGCCCTGATTGTGCCAAAGAGATGTCAAGATCTAGCATGTAGCAGATGGTAGCATGGAAGCAAGATTTGATAAGGTGTAAATTTTTGTAGATGTTCTATGCTTGAAGCAACTTTACTTTTCTTACAGCAATCACACAAATAGTTAAGTAAAATGCTGATAGAACATATAAGTGGATCTTATAGAAGACAAACCAGAAACGGAAAAATTTGATGGTGCGTTCCGGCGGTCAACAGGATGCTTCAACCAGCAAAGTCTCCTTGATCAGCCAACCCAGAATGTGTCACAACAATCCTCCAATCAGCTACCGAGTCAACCCAAGTCAACTCCAGAAAAGTCAACGATGTCCAGAAAAGTCAACGCAGGGCAGCAAGCTAAAAGTCAACGCAGCAACAGTTCGGTCAACCCTTTGACCTCGATTTCTGTGCCAAAGTGTACGGCCTCTTGAAATCGAACTCTCCAACAATTTTCAGCCCTTTCGGACCATGCGTTGACCAAAGTCAACGCTGGTCAAACTACCTTCAAAACCCTAGCTGCAGAAATTCGTCCTTCCTCTTGGCCGTACAGATTTCGTCCTTCTTCTTCACACGTGTGGGCTGAATTTGTCCTCCAATGAGCTCGTACTAAATCAGATGAGAGAAGAAGATGTGTGTTGAGCTGTTGTGAAATGCTCTCCAACTTTGCCTGTATTTATATCCATCATTGGGGTGTGTGCCACATCTGCTGGGGGTGTAAAACCTTAAGGCCGACCTACACATATAATTTATTATAAATAATAAATTCAAAATAAATGTTCTGCTCATCGGATTAAGATATATTTTATATGGATTTTACACCTCTCCGAAAGAGGAATCCAACAAAAATACTAGCCACTTAATCTGAGCATCACAACATGGAGTTTGGACCTAGTTGTCCAAATTTAACACTCCCTCTCAACTAGGGAGAACTCCATCCATCAGTGCAATCAAACATCGTGCGTCATCCCGCAGTAACTTGCTTTGCTAGCCTCTTTATTTCAGAACAGAAGTGGGTCAGTCTCAAAGACATCATCCCCCGGCTGACATATTCAGCCCAGAGGTTCGAAACCTCTATCAGACTCACAAAGAGTCTCCAACCAACCCGAAGTTGGTTCATCTGACCCGAAGTCAGGCAGAGGTCCCAGACCTCACTAAACTTGATCCGAGATCAAGTGGTTGGACCGTGCCATCCTAGATAGAGAGTACGGCAATCTCTGATGCGTCCATCAGTATTTGCTACTAGTCTCTAGCTTTTCCCACCTCATTGGCCAAATGAGAGGTACTTCCCATGAGCCATGAACTCAATGGGTAGGATGCATACGGGGCACAGATAAATGAGAGGCGAACCAGCTCAATAATCACAAGGGTGGGGCAGAAGCATTATGAGTGCTTATAGCTCCGAGAAGCTATCCCCAAAGCCCCCCAGAGCTCCCGGAGCTCATCGTCCAACAGGACCCACATCATAGGGTCTTTCCACGACACCAAGACTCTCACGGAAGGTTAGGAACTTGACCTTCCCCAGGGGCTTAGTGAGAATATCCGCGACATGCTCATCAGTTCCTATATGATCGAGCCTTACGGCGCCTCGCTGTACCATATCCCGGATAAAGTGGTACCTGATATCAATATGCTTGGATCGGTCGTGGAACACGGGATTCTCAGTCATACGAATCCCACTCTGGTTATCACAGAGTATCACAGTGGTATCTAGCACATGTCCAAACAGCTCACTAAAGAGCTTTCGCAACCAAACTGCTTCACAACAGGCCATACTTGCAGCAATGTATTCGGCCTCAGCGGTGCTCAAAGCCACCGACTTCTGCTTCCTGCTCATCCATGAGATCGAAGCAGAACCAAAATTGAAGCTTTAAAATAAATGTTCTGCTCATCGGATTAAGATATATTTTATATGGATTTTACACCTCTCCGAAAGAGGAATCCAACAAAAATACTAGCCACTTAATCTGAGCATCACAACATGGAGTTTGGACCTAGTTGTCCAAATTTAACATAAGGCTCTCCCAGAAAGAGGAAGAGGATCATGTCAAGATGTTTGCCTTAGTTGTAAGAGCTGCCTCAGGTTTTTGAAAAGCATGAAAAGAAGCCTCACGATTGACAACGATTTTGTACTTTGGGCATTGTTGAATGGATCAAAGATGATCCTATGTGATTTATCTCTGATGGAAGTTGAAGGACTCATGTGTCAAAGGGAAAAATCAGAAAGCCCTTTTATGACCTCAAAGAAAGTTGAACTCAGATTCCTAGATGATGGACTGTCGGTGTAAGAGGGAGTACTCAGTCAAGGTGACTTGAAAGCATCTGGGATGATGAATCCTGTGAAGCTGCAAGGATTCCCAGATTCAGTTCGAGTTTATTGCCTCGGTTTGGGCCTCGGTTTGAGTAGAGGTCGAGTATATTGCAGTCGGATTCCAAGTTGAGAAGCAATATGGCTTCAGAGGCTACTTGCAGGATTGTATGACGACAGACATGGTGATGAAAGGTGCAGTGAAGCTCGAGTATATCTCCACTGACAAGCAGATAGTCGATATTCCTTCAAAACCTCTTTCTAGAGGGAAGTTTATACACTTTCAAGACAAGCTTGGACTCATGGAGATTGCCTCCCTGGTTGAGAGGGAGCAAGGATGATATTACATCATGGATACCGTTTCTCCCTGTGTCAAGTACATTGACCGGAATTAGGGAGAATGGTTTGATAGATTAGATAGCATCACTGACAAACATTCTTCCTGTGTCATGTAGTCTAATCGGAATTAGGGACATTATCGCTATATCAAGACATTGACCGGAATTAGGAAGAATGATCCGGTGAACAAACACTCCATGTGTCAAGTACTATGACCGGAATTAGGGAAGGTATCCCTGTGTCAAGTATTGTGACCAGAATTAGGGAGGATAGTCTGGTAGAGGACCAGCTAGTCCGTGCATCCCAGCGTCTTGCTCGGATCTCTGAGAGACTTGCTTGGATCTCTAAGAGAGCTTCTCGGATCTTTGTTTAGATTGCTCGGATCTCTGAGAGAGCTGCTCAAGACTCTGTTTACATAGAGCATGTTTTGGCATCCGACCTCGGTTGAGGCCGTTTGGATTTTCACCTGGACTATGTGCACTAGTAGTGTGACATGAACGAGGACTAGTCTAAATACCATGTGGATGTGGCACCAACGTAATCATGGTGACTCATTGATATTGATGTTGTACGGTGTACCATAGGTAGTGAGTGGATTCCATGATTTTTATAGGTCAAGCGGATTGACCTGGATGATAGTGATGCTAGTGATTATGATATTGAGGATGATGTTTATCTTAATCTTGATCCTTCCTTGTAGAATCTTTCAACTTGAGAACATTGTGAAAACTCATTATGAATACCTCCCTAGTTACGAGGGACTGTTGAATTTTGTAACTATGATCGGTATTCGTAATGTAAATTTTTATTTATATATTTATTTTTTCTAAGCATGTTCTTCATGCTCATTTCAAAAGATGAAATTTTGAATTTTTAAAGTTAAATGTTTTGGCTACATTGAAGCCTAGTCGGCCAACTCCTAGTCAAGTTGGCCCATCCAAATATTCAAGTCAGCCCTAGTGTAAGACATACCTATTCAGATGAGTAGATTGCTATATAAATGAAGCATTTGACCTCCCTCCAAGACAATTCATTGTGTTCATATAGTTCACCTTCTGAGGCAAAAACAAGCTTATGATCTGAGGCATACTTCATGTTTGGGCATGCGAAGAAGGCAAGAAAGAACTCGCATCATCTGAGGTTTTTCTGGCTCTGTTCTGTTCATGAATGAAGCTTGCATCTGAGGCAAGAAAAGCCTAGTCTGAGGCAAGAACGAAGGTCTGAGGTAGCCAGCAAAGGGCAGATTCTGAGGCAAGTGAAGGGCAGATTCTGAGGTCATCAAAGAGGCTTACCTGAGGCAAGATAGAATGAATCTCAGGCCAGTAAAGTTATCTCTCTATGATGAAGAACTGAAATACAAGTTGTAAGTTTCTTGGGCCAGCTGTTTGACTTGACTAGGAGGTCGGACCAGGTCAGTCCTAGTGTTTGACTTTGATGTCTCTCCCGTTGACTTGATTCTATAAGGAAAGGGTTGCTGGGTTTTTCCCATGTGGATTTTCCCAGGGTTAATTTCTTGTGTGGCTGTCTCTTTGTGTTTTACTGTTGTAGTTCTCTGTGTAATTGTTTATTGATGCATAATAAATATAAGAAAGGATCAACCTAAGAAACAATTATTAGATTAGAGAACAAATTAAAAATTCAACATTTCCAATACCATCCTAATTCAAAAACGTTTGATGATTCCCTTTCTCAGAAGACTTAGCTGTAAGCCTGTAATAGTTAATAATTAATATAAGATCACCCAGGTCCCAAACACTATGAAACCAATGATTGGTCGGAATATGTACATCAAAATATTTCTTAGCTCAGATGTTTTCCAGCCTGAGACAACTCAAGGATGGATGCTCGACAGCTATTACTAAGTAAGTTTCACGTTCAGAACTTGACAGGTTAATACGGTGAACAATGTTGATGTGGAGAAAAAGAAAACTGTATTACAATTCCAAGCAACAGATCCTTCTCTGTGCATCACTGTGTGTTGCAATGGTTAATCAAACTTAGAGGAACACAATGGTGTTGTTTTATTATTATATAATTAAAAGTCAGATTACTGAGTACACGTCACATGAAAAATTTGGTTTTTACTTGTCCCTGAAGCCAAACATAGGCGTTATTTCGGGATAAGAATACAAGATTCGCAACACCGAGATCCTCCGCAGAAACCCACCTAAACGTAGAACGTGCACAGGCTCTTCTACAAAGTATAGCAAATGAATAACACATAAAGCAAGAAATTAGAACAGATCTTAGTTCTTACTTGTTTATTTCACATTCAAATTGTCCATTGCCAAAGAGATTTACCAGATAATGCACAGGTTTTGCAATAGTTAAAGAGGTGGCATCTAGTTTTGCCTCAATGCTGCCGCAGCATCAGACACCTGCACATATGCATTTTTACGGATTCTCGATATCCGTTACACTGATCAGGCAATCAAATCCCTTCGTTCTCTTTATCAACTCTGATGTTTCTAAACAAATACCAAATCCCACACTGCAACACCTTGCTGAAGTCGACGCTAGCGTAATCAGAATCTGAAGCTTCTGCCACATAATAAGTTGCAGTCTGCCGAAATTGATCAATTGCAGACTAAAAATTTCATCAAAAACACTATTTCAAAATCACCGTAAATTACGGTGGAAAGTTTGGAAAGCGTAATACGTTTGAATCTTCCTAATTAGCCAGACCTCTTTGCAGCTAGTTTCAAAAACTCGAGAGCTCGAGACCAGTTCCCCGTAGTTTCCAAAAAAACCGATAACTCAATACAGGTTCCAGCGCTGGCATTCCATCCTCATGGATTACTTATGTAGCTCTGAAACATATTGGAATCACATACATATCCATTTCACAGAAAATCAAGATCAATGACTTCTGCAAAACCACTTGATGGTGGAAAACCCAGAAATAACGTGGATTACAAGACGTTGCACAATTTGCCGGCCTGAACAATTAATTGATCAATTCTCCAAAACCCTTTTTCCAGCGCATCTGTTAGCATTTGCAAGGCATTAGAATACCCACCAAAATACTCATTCGCAGATGCATATCCGTGTTTGACTCCATCTCCCTTCTCAATAGCGTTGACTTTTCTTTTAATACAATGAATTTGTGCCTATAGAGGTCAAATTTTCGGAATTACGGTGTGAAGAGGGTTATGCGATATCAATCTCGGGGAGGAACTAAACTTCAAAATACAAACCTGCTCTCAACCGACATTCTTTCACAATTAAGTATAGTTGATCAAACCCTCACATTGCAGTGATTCTGAATACCAGTTCATTGTTTAGGTTTTCATTTTTATTGTTTGTTTCTTTTTTCCTTTCATATTAGTACCAAATACGACCTTGAGACTGAAATGACGAAATCAAACACTTTTCATGCTCAACATTCACGTCCCATTTTCTCTGCCCAAAAAAACTAAAACCAGAAGGGAATTGGCTCTGAAATGGGTAAAGTAAACGTACCTCGCTCGATTCTGTGCAGAATTGGACCATTATCGGATGCGTTCGAAAGCTCTCGATCCGGCCCAATAGACTGTGAGCTCAATACGGTGCCCAGGGAGTCGAACACGCGAGTATCTTTGCATAATTTATCAGCTCGAACGCCCAAGATTGCCATAACTTCGCTGGAAGACTCATGCACAGAGGGCAAAAACAGTCCATCATTCAAACAATGTGGAAAATTGCCGTCGTAACCTTAACCCTGTTTAATTTGCTTTTCACGTCCGAATAAAAAGTTGATTAATATTAAAAAATGAAAGGAGAAGTTAGGGGGTGGGGACGGGATGCAGAGAGATAAAATAATTTTGATCTTTTTTCCAACGTTTCATCGGGAATACGCAATGTCAAGGACCGAGGACGCTTCGCCTTTATTCACGTTGAGAAGGGTGTATATCTTTTTACAATATGTTGAATATAATTTTAATTTAAAGTAAACGTTTAATTTGTCGGCGCTGATAATTTGACCAGTTTTATTTTGTATTAATAGAAATTTGTTTAAAAAAAATTACGATAGACATATTATTTATTTTATTTTAAATTTTTTTTTTATTAAATAAGTGTGAATGGTGGAACACCATTTTAAACATTATAAAGCGTATTAATTTATTTTAATGAGTTATTATTATTATTTAATTTTAAGGTTAGGGTTAATTTATACATTAAATTGGTGCATGAGACTCTCTTGTTTGTGGGAGAAGGGACTATCTCTATGTCTACGAAGAGGTATACATATTTTATCTCTCAAATTTTGAACCTATAGCCTGTTAGAAAGTTTGACTAATTTTGTATTAATAAAAGTTTTGTTTTTTATAAAGAAATATTAGTTTATATTAATAAGTTTATTATGAACAGTAGAGTATAATTTGGTTAAAATGTTAATTTATATTAATAAGGTTATTATGAATGATGATGTGATTATTAGAAATTTTATCAATTCTATAGTAATAGAAGTTTGGTTAAAAAAATTATAATAATAATTTAATTTTAAGGTTATTGTTAAGTTAGACACGAAAATGGTGTATGAAAACTTTTTATTTGTCCAAGAAAGTATCCATATTTTCAGTAATTTAGTTAAAAATTTTATAATAATAATTTAATTTTAAGGTTATTGTTAACTTAGACACGAAATTGGTGTATGAAAAATCCTTATTTGTCGGAAAAGGTATTAGTATTTTAAGTAATTTGAGTGTTAAAGTTTACAAAGATATACATATATTATATTTTTAGATTTGAACTTATAACTTCTTATGAGGAAGACATGTTGTTAACCGATATATATATTATATTTTTAGATTTGAACTTATAACTTCTTATGAGGAAGACATGTTGTTAACCATTAAGATTCATTAATTTAGGCGTTGTCTAACTTATAGAGGAAATAGCTTTTTCACCGGAATTCACTGAAACAATTTCAAGAAAGAATATGATCTTTTTGTTGTTTAAAATGCTTGTTTGAATGAATAAATAGATTCAACACTCTCACAAACCTAAAAATCTACAAATTAAACAACTTAAACTAGAACTTTTAAAAATCTCTAAGAAATTTTTGTTATAATTAACTAGAAAAATTATATAGTGAAAAAAATCATTCAGTTTTTAAATTAAACTATGACATATAGATAAATTTATTATGAATAATGAAATTAATGTTATTTGATAGTATTAGACATTTAACTGTTTCTATAAATAGAAGTTTGGTTCATATCTTTTTATCAAAGAAATATTAATTTATATTAATAAGTTTATTATGAATGAAGTTATTATAGCTTTTATTTCTAAATGTGAAAAGCATCTTTTGAATTTTTTTTAAGTAAAGTTTTCTTTTTCTTTTAGATTTTTCTTACATAATTTTTGTTAAAGAAAAAAATGAAATATGTTAACTTGATCTTGTTGTATAGATTAAATGTATTGTGGTCCATATTTTCATTACTTTTTAAATAAATCTATATCAATTGAAAACAAAATGTGAGGAAAGTGTTCATTTTAAAGGTTTTTTTGGTCTTGGAAAAAGGAATCATACTTTTGGGAGAAAGTTGGTGTTTTTTTAAATTAAATTATATTTTTTAAATTTCATTTTAATTAGAATGTTTATCACACTTTCAAGTTAGTGAAAATGTTGAACTTTATTTAGAGAAAGTTTTAAAGATGAATATTTATTTTAAAGTGTACTAATTTAGTTAAATTTTACAAATTTTTAAAATGTTAATCAGAAAATATTTAGTGCTATATTTGTAAAGTATTTAAATTTAAAATGATTTTATGTAGTTTTTAGAAAAATTATATATATATATGATAATTTGAACAAATAATTTTAAGAAAAAAAAAATTGTGAAATTTAGAAAAAAAAAAGTAAAATGAGCTTATTGAAATTTGAAACCTTCAATCCCCGTTGGGGGTGTCCAATCATCGGAATAAGTGGGAGGTGGGCAGTTAAGGCTTGCTCGGTCCTCAGACATGTGCCCGCCGACTCACCACCCTCCCACGCGCAAGTAGTAAAGGGCCTCGTGGCAGGTGATCCTACGGCAGGTAACCTGGATGTTAAGGGCAGGATAGATGTCGTTCAGGGGAATTGGTTTCTGCAGGAAATGGTGAAGGTTGATGCTCTGGATTGTGCAGACGAGCAACTGTTACCTCTCAAGCCCTGGCTTGAGCTCCGCCGCGTTGAGACGAGGAGGGTGAAGCAATGGCGAGAGGTTGGCAGTCGAGAGCCATCCTAGGAACGACATGGGAACAAGCACGCTGCACGAGGAGGCGGATGAAGGTGGTGAAGGTGAATTCAGTATGGAGGGTGCGTCTCTAGATGGGAGGTTCTAGTACTCAGCCCGGGTGCCTGCTCAAAATTTGTGGACTGCGCAGCAGCAATTCCTCCTTGGTGAAGCCCCAGGGTGGTTCTGCCTTGGGCTCGCGGAGCATTCAGGCTCTCATGCAATTCAAATTTGCGGGTGGTGGAGCTTCTGCACCTCCTCGAACGGTAGTGTGGAAACTAGGGGTGGTCGTGTGTCTCTTGTCTACAGGGCTCAGGACGCGGTCAGTGACAAACTCAGTCAAGGGTGCAGGGGTGGAGCGTGGGTTTCACGGGCTGCGGGAACTAGGGCGACTTGGCGCTGCAGCCTAAAATAGCGAGCGGGAGTGGAGGGTGACTGCATGTCACGCAAACGTGGTCAAGCACGGCGTGGTGGTCTTGGACGCAGCATTGACAACTGCAAGGTACTCGGGGACTCGATCTCCCACTTGGAGTCTACTAAGAGCCAGCAATCAACAACGGCCATGGCAATTTCTCCAGCCTAATTACCAGGCCAGATTGAGGCTTCCGCCACCCTTGAAGCCATTTCTGCTCAGCTCCAACAGATCCAGCGTAATCTAGACTCCCTGCGTGAACAAAGGTACGATGATCGAAATGAATTAGTGGCCTACATCAATGTTGTTCAAAATCTGCAGACGAAGACCCTTGAGGCTCTGGAGAGCCTGGGCTGTTTACTAAGGCACTCCCAAGACTACCTCGAAGCCCTGGAAACTCAACTGGATCACATCAGCTACCATATGCACCATCATGATCATCTCTTCGTAACTCCTCCTGGCCCCCTGCACCCTCCCCCATGATAATAATTTCGGTATGTTTATTTTGTAATTTTGTGCAGTAAATAGAGCTTTGAATGCCTTGGCAAGCACCCAAGTTCTTATAGGAAATGCATGCCTTCTGGGTTGACTGAATGTACTACAGGCATGGTGGCTCCTACTGTAAATTTTGTCTCTGATATGATAATATAATCCAAACTTTGACCGACAAAAAAAAAAACTTTGAAACCTTCAAATTTTAGATTTTAGGGTTAATAATATGTAATGTCATGGACAAATTTATTTAATCTAACACAAGTCAAATTGAAAATGACATTAATATATATGTTTGACTCTATTGAACTCTTGATATGAGTCTCAATTTATTGGACAAAATGGTGATAACATGGGATGATTCTCAATGAATCTAAGGAAATGGATTATGAAAACATCTAAAAGATCCATCCTAGGTGAAAGCTTTTCTCACTTAAAAAAAAAAACCTAGAAAACAACAAAACACAAAGGTTAGGATCATTATTAGCTAAATTCCTAAGAAGCAACCCAAAAAACCATGCAACACAAAAAAAACAACAAACCCAAAAATTAAGATCATTATTAGAAATCCTAAAAAGCAACTCCCAAAAAACATGCAACACAAACAAAACTAATAACACCTATTATTATTTCAATTAAACACTTTTCATAATTTTGCATAAATTTGAAGAAGCAACATGAATAGAAAAACTCAAATCTAATACATAAAATAATCCCTTCAAAGTGAAAATAATACTCAAATCTAAAACATAAAATAATGCCTTCAAAATCAAAATAATTAGTATTATTGAAACTTCAATAAAACTCAAATCAATTGAGTAAAATAATAATAGTAGAAATTAATAATAATAATACATCTTTCCAACTTCATAATCTATTTTTTTTTAAATATAAAATCAAAACAATAACATAAATTCATTAAGTTATTTATTTAATTTAATAAAAAAAATTTAAATTTCAGAAATTATTATTCGGAATAAAATTAATAATATTTTAAAAATATTATTTATTATAAAATTGGGATTTAAAATTAACTGTCTAAACAATCCATATATGTTAATATAAAAAATTAAATTAAAATTTTTCTAGATAAATATAAATACCATTTTTAATAAAATTATTGCATAATATATATTTTATAATATGACAACAAAAATAAATATAATAATAATAAAATCCCTATTAATAACTATTTAAATAAATATCTTTACAAATATATATTAAAAAATATATATTGCACGGCATTTTATTTTGATATTTGCCAAGTCATGCCATTATCCTTCCTTGGAATTATCCGATGTATGGTCATTTTGTTGACATTTTTGGAAACGTGGTTTGGGCCATTCTTTTGACTTATTCTCGAATAGTACAATAGAGATTGTAAGCCTTGATTTTTTTACTTGCCATTCCTCCATACTTGTGTGCTCATTTTGACTCACATCAGGTTGGGCCACTATCAAACACAAATTAGTTTTGTCATCATCTCTTCCGTTTTTCATCCATTATGAGGTCGAGGTTGATGTTAGAGACAATGATATTTGCTTTAAAGTTAATTAATATTTAATTAAATTGTTAAACATTGAAGTAATGATATTTGTTTATGCTTAATTGATAATTAATTAGATTATTAAATATTAAGTACTGTATGTGGAGGGAATAACTTTTTTATTTTGATATATTATATTACAAAAGTAATTATTCAAGTTTCATTTGGCGAATGGGTTGGGGACGTGGCATCTTGTCTCAGTTGGGTTTTAATGACACATAATCTGACAATCACCAAGCAAGAAATGGTACAGAAGGAACGTTGTTGAGAGGAGATGAGCAGGATTCGTAAGACGTTTAAGCTTGCAATGAGAGTTATGGTATATGTTTTAAGCATGGTGTTGTGTACAAGTCTCGCTATAAAGAAGGTAGTTGGAGGAATTGATGGTCGGACTCTGCTAACAAGAGGTTAACCTAGGGAGGAGAACACATGTGCATGGTGTTTGAAGGATGATAGGGTGAGTAGTTTTTTTTTTTTTTTTTTCTAAATTTGACTAATTTCTATTAACTAAATATTATAATACAAAACTGCCTCAGTTCAGCTTTGATAGCCTGAAACTGGGCTTGCAAACCATGCATAATCTCAAAAATAAGCTTCCCATATAGGGAAACCAGCTTTTTAGTGTCTGTCACACCGCCCTTGGTATGGGAAACCGGTGGAATAGTCATACTGTTTGTAATGAGTCTGCAGAAAACTATTACTATCAAAGGCAAAAAACTATCACTATCTGCTGTGCAGAAGAAAAGACTATCAACTCTATGGACGTAAACAAGTTCAGAATTCATACAGGCCCTGATCGAAGCAAAATCAGTTGGAGTGAACCAGTGAGGGATGCTCCTCCTCAATTGGACATCCGAAGTAGGCCTCGGGGTCGTCCACAGCAGCATCTGGAAGAGGATCCTCAGTGCTCAAGACACCATCCGCGTGCACCTGCAAGGAGAAAAGGCCAGGGGAGGGAGAAGGATGAATAGAGGGGTCGTTAGGGTCAGCGAGAGGCGTATCTGCGGAGGTAGACCGAGGCGCAAGGGAGGTAGGAATAGGGTCAAGGGAGGCAGAAGGGGAACCAGGCCAGGGATGAGAGCAGAGAGTGGCCTCCTCGCTGAGAGTAACAGTAATGTAGGCAGTAATAGAGGGACGATTAAAAACACTGTCGAAATTCAATTCGGCTCTCTGCGTAGTTTGACGGGTGAAGAGACTGCGAGAGGGCTGAGGGGCGGAGGTGTGAGAGCCAGGAGGGGCATCGAGGTGAGGGGAAGAGGGCAAACGACCATGAGGACCAGAAGGAGAATTCGGGCCATGCCTACTAGAAAAGGTGCGGTCAGCAGCAGAGCTTCCGCGGGAGCCTCCACGCCGGGCAGTCATACGCTGTCGGAGCCGAGGCATGACTGGTCCCAAATTGTTGGTGTCCTGCGTCGGATGAAGGACTGGAGCAAGAACCGAAACCGGAGAAGACTGAGCCCCTAGCGCACCCTTAAGAGTCTGAAGGACCAGAGAGCCAGGCGGAGACGGAGGAGAGTTAAACAATCCAGGGCAGAAGTCGATGTTAGTGAAATGCACTCCCAGCATAAATTCAATACAGCAGTAGAGGGAGCAACGCCGGCCCGTGCTCGTGCGAGCACTTGGCTCAGCGCATAGAGCAGGGCATACACCGTTCAGAGGAACCAAACAGTCGCTCGGAGAGTCTGCAAGCACAGCGAAGGAGGAATCGGCATCCATCGTGCAGAAGCCAGACCAGGTAGAATAGTTGTATCGCCGCCGTTGGGGAGGGCAGTTATGGCGATCGAGAGTATTGAATGCAGATTTGATGGCGGTATGGTGAGCCATGTGGCCTCCACACGCCTCACCCTTTGGGAAGAGGGCGGGGCCATGTGGCCCATTAATTCTGAGTACCATCCGCATCCGGAAATGATAGGGTGAGTAGTTATGTTAGCAAGGAAATTGCAATAATCCAGCTGCGAGATTATCTATTGGAGAGAGGATGGAGACTGCGAGTCTCACAAAGCGAGGAAAATCGAAGCAGGACAGGCCCAAAGCAATTAATAGTCATTGTCGTAGGAAAACCCAGTTTAGCACTATGGTGGATAGTACATTTGGTTGAAACTACACGAAGGACCTTTTCCTTTCCTGTGCAGAATTACTAAATTTCGGGTTTCCAAAGAATGGTACAAAGTGGGATTATTGTTGGCAACGCTTTTAATGACGCATGGTAGCGCCTTATCCTCTTCTCTGGATTCTATTTTGGAAATGGTATTATTTTGAGACGCTTATGGAGAGATGTCGTCCTTTGTTTCTAAGTTCTATTAATCGTGGTAATCGTTGCTTTCCTTTTGAATTTTGGGGGAATTGTTATGAAGTGAGTGTTTTTTCTAGGTTGGTTTATTGCGGGCGGGTTCTATTTATCTATGTTATTGCTTGGCTTTGTGTTTTTTGTCAGGCTCAGGTAGTATTAATTAGCTTTTCGAAAGGGATACCCTTGCGTCGACCTCTCTTAGTGCCCCTACACAATTTGTGTATTAGTGGTGAAGTGGTTTCTCTCAGGATGCTTTCTGGTGGAGTGATCTCACCTAGGGTTGAATAGTTATTATGGCAGGGGCGAGGGATAGTTCGTGTTGCCTTTGATAGTGTCTCTTGCCAGAGAGGGTGGTTGACCAACATATATTGTTGGGGGTATTCTCTTAGAATTGGGTCAAAGTAGTGTGAGGAGGTAAGGGATTTGTGGGGGGGGAGTTTGACTTTGGGGGGACATCTCCATAATTTATGTTAGTTTCTATTATCTGTTAGGGCCTTGAGTTTTGGGTGTTGATCCTTTGGAGCGAGGGGGGTGGTCAACGGGCAAGTTTTGGCCTTTCTTGGGAAGAGGTGTTATTCAATATTAGAACAACTGCAGGATGGGTATTCATGCCCCATCAACGGGTATGTTTCAGACATGGGACCACATATTATTATGAGAGAGCCCTGTGTGTAACTCCTGGTTGCATCAACATATAACTCGGCTCGCTGCATGATATTCTAAACTCATGCCAAACCAGATCTAGGCTAAAATCACCCAGGTGAAAGGAGAGGCTTCTTCCCACATAAATTCCCTTGTTGATACTAAGGTATTAATGGAATATGCATAATGGATTCCATATACGAGACACACGAGGGGCAGAGCTAACTAGTGCATGCAGACAATGGACTTGTACTAGTAGATGAAGTTTTCGCTTGGGAGAATGATTCAAGATTTCAATGAATATTGGTTGGACAACATACATTCACTGGACCACCTACACACTCACATGTGCTCTCTTGATCAGATGATGGAACGAGTTGAGCACCACCTAGGCATTCCCCTGAATGCAAGACGCCTTCCAAAAGGCCTGTCGAACCCCATCCTAGTGGCTAGATCTAACTTGAATTCGATGATTTGTTGATTATGTTGGTTGTATTTTTCTATGATGTGTCCTCTGTTATTGCCAATCAAGCATGTGTTAGCTACAACTTAGACATTTTCATATTTATGGGCTCCCAATTATCTATGTCCTCACTGAGGAGAAACTTTTTTTGGTTATGGTCAGGTCTCCCATGTGAGAGACTAACTAGGAATATGTAATCCTAGTTTTATATCTTGGTTTTTCCAATTAATAGAATTTCACCTTACAAAAAAAAATCAATTATTCAATAATTTTTTCATGAAGTTTAATTTAATTATGTGGTAAATTTAGCCCAAGGGATAGCTCAATTGGTCGAGTTCTCATTCCTAAGTACCTTGCCAATTGGGAGGTCACGGGGTCAAATCTCCTCCACATCCTTGGGGTTAGGCCATGCTAGTTGGGTAGATCCCTTCTGATTGATCTACCTAGATTTTCTTGTGGATGTAGCAGCCACTTAGTGTCTGTGAACCACATTAATAAAATCCCCAAGGAATAGCTCAGTTGGTCGAGTTCTTGTTTCTAAGTACCTTTCCTATCGGGAGTTCACTGGGCCAAATCTCCTCGATGCCCTTGGGGTTAGGCCTTGCTTGTTTGGCCGGCGTGTAGATCCCTTGAGGTTGATCTACTTGGATTTTCCAGTGGATGTAGCGAACACTTAGTGTCTGCGAACCACCTTAAAAATATATGTGTGTGTGTGTGTGTGTGTAAAATAATTGAATGATGGGCTTTATGGCAGTCTAAGTTTTTTTTAGTTTTAATAAGAGTTTGTTTAGTTTTTGAAAGTGAGGTGTCAATAATGCATTTGTTAAAGTTTGAGTTTTTTTATTAATGTGCTTTTTTTGGATTGTTTGTGCTTATAATTATAATTGTGGTTAGTGTTAATTACAATTTTAGTAATTGCACATAATAGATATTTCTACTTACTATTTCTTTGACCAAAAAATTATAATTTGATTGTTGCAAACTTACAATATTTAATTCTAAGAAGATGCATGGAGGGTTCATTTGGAATAGAGTATCTCAAAGCCTGGTGAGAATGCAACACCTTAGCCAATAAATACATTCAACCAAAAAAAAAAATCAAAGTCTTACCATAATATTAATAGGGTTTCCATCATCATATTTGTTCATTAAGACTTAACATGATCAAATGATAAAACTTAAACATCAATCATGTCATTACTAAAGTTAGAGTCATCCAAACATGTTTGTACTTTGTGAAACATATATATATATATATATATAAACCTTAAATGACTTTAACAAATAAATATCATACTTACAGCTTCTTTAACAAAAATAAATTTCATACTTACAACTTCTTTAACAAAAAAATAACTCAATGCATGTATTTGAAGCTCACTACTCACTATATTATAATTAAATAAATTGGGTACTTACCACTTTAAAATAAAATAAATAAAAATATATATTTCATATTAATATATTTTTAAATAAATTAATATATAAGTAATAAGTCATAAAGCATAAATTATTACCTATTAATTTATTATTAATAGCAACGTGTATGTCAAATATTTTGTTATAATCTAATTTTGGTTGTCTTTCAACATACATGGACTCCCACTATCTAATTCTTAAGAAATATATGGAGGATTCACTCTCACCATTTATATGGAGCATTTACTACTTTTTCTTTTTTTTAATATTCGAACATAGTTTTCATATTATATCCCCAAAAAAACAAAAGTACATATAATCAACATGTTTCGCCCAATATTGTCTTGGTCAAAGATCATAATAAGTTCAGTACAAAAAACACTATTGGAGAGATACTAACTGATATTCCACTGTGAGGCTATCACTGTTATACAAAACAAAGATGATAGGAAGAGAGAACATTTCTGGAAATGCCTACTAAGCGACTCACCAACCCCAAAGCAAAAGAAGGACATCCAAAACATAGGAACAACCATATGTGACAAACCCAAAAACCAGAAGGACTATGAAAGAAACTTCATCATCCAAGACAATCATCGATTGGTCAGAGGAAGATTTTGCAGTAATCATGTTGATTGATTGAGCATTAATAACCGCTTCACCATCTGGGGAATCATTTGAATCTGTATAATCTGAGAAGATGGAACGTTCTATCTTGTTCAAATGAACCATGATCTCATCCATGTCATAACGAAGGTCCCTATAAATTTGTTTCAAGTCCTCTTAACCCACAAAGAGCTTATAATTGTCAACTTTCTTGTCTTGGATAACCATTGTTGGCTTGAGGGGTCCTGACCCAGGTTCAGAGTTTATGGATAAACCAACAAACCCTCCAACTATTGGGCCTTTCAACAATGATCTGCTTGCACAGACCAAAGTCTCACCCAAAGCAGTATGGGGGGTGTTGGAACCAGGGTTTCGCACTCTGAGGGAGGAAATTATGAGTGGTCGTCGGTAAAAACCCACAACAAATTTATACCGATGTGTGCACAGAGACTGTGCAAACATTAACAGAATACCATAGAATTGCTATCATTTTAGCGCAGACAAACAGAACAGAAGCTGATTGTAATGTTCTAAATTTTGCAATAAAGTATTTGGAACATTAATTTTGCTTTCATTTTAATAAAATGAATAAAATGGGTGAGGGGACCCATTGTATCAACTTAATAAACACTCCTAAGGTGCAAAAGTCACTTAAGTGGCTTAAGATAGCAGCCCCAAGTGTGAAAAGGGCCAAAAGCAAGTGAGCTAGACCATGGTTGACCAAAGTCAACAACGTACCCTAAGAGGGGAAGCTTGCTCAAGAAGATTGTGTAGTTGGAGTGGAGGGAAAATTTCAAATGAGAGAAACCCTAATGTGAGTGGGGTCCATGCATGCTTTGCATAAAAGATGAAGGAGAACCATTGTGGAGTTCATTCTTGAAGATAGAATTTGGAGGTTGAAGCTCTCTTCAACTTTGTGCTGCTTAGCACAAGAGGGATTCCTGTTTAGGAATGCCTTTCTCTTCCATGGGAGGCCATGGAGAGGTTGTACTTCATCTTCCTCAAATCATGGCTTGAGGCCAAAGCAGTCATTTGCAGCTACTGCGTTATTCTTGCAGCAAGAGAACGCTGGAGTTGCTGGTGTTGCAGTGAGGGACCTTCATCACCACTTCCAGAGTTGGTTTATAGAGGGGAAGCTCATTCCTTCTCTAGGAGATCAGCGAAGGATCAGATCAAAGCTTTATTGCAGATTTTCCATCAGGCCATATGTATTTCTCTCATGCCCAATGCAGTCCCTTCTTCTTACAACGTTATTCTCAGAGAGGGTTTGCAGGTGGAGCTCATTTTGTGCACTAGTGAGTGCAATCTTCAGTAAGGGGATCAAACCCTTCACTTTGAAGATCATTGGAGGAGGTTTCATTGTTATTGCAACATCTTCTTCCTTCTCCTATGTTGTATTATATTTGAGTTGCAGCAACTACACTGCAACTCCAGCATTTTCTAGTTTTGTGTATTTTAGCCAATCCCTTGGAGGATTGATGCAATAATGTTTTCTGGGGTTGAGAACTTGCTCCCCCATCTTTATTTGAGCATATAATGTCATATCTTCCCATGTATATCAGCTTGCAATCATTTTCCCTCATGGACTGTGCAGTTATAAAGTTGCTAGGTTTTGTGCAGCAATGTATTCTCTTATTTATGTACATTTTCCTTAGAGGTTGATTTGCACTCACCTTGAGAGGTATTTTCCTCGAGGATCATGTACAATATTTGCTGCTATACATTTTGTATCAAATTTGTACTCTTCTGTCATTATATGTTGCATTCTTCACTGTTGTTCATATTGGAGGTTTAATACTGCTAAAGGGTTTCTCATTGAGCATTATTTCAGTATACTTGTTGATGGGAGATCTGAATAACCTGCTTAGGGTTATTTCTTTGAGCTTATATTCTGCAGGGAGTTTATATCAGATATATTATAAGGCATCTCAGCACTGGATTGCCTTATTTTCACGTAGGCTTCCTTATACAACGTCCTCATGGGCAGCTGTTGCAGAAATTCCTTGAAGGGAATTATTAGCTCTTGACAAGTTCTATTGTCAAAGTCTGCTAGTGGGCCAGGTAGCCTCTGGATCTCATTCTTCCTTGTGAAGATGAAATATCCAGTAAATGCCCCAGCAGTCAATCTCTGAAATAGTTCAGTGTTGATTGTTAATACTCTCGCATGTGGAAAATAGGAATATTCCAAGATATTCCCGGCATTGCAGAAATTTCCCCATTTGGGACATTACACTGGTCCAAATCACAACACATCAAAGACTTAAAACATATTTATTATGTATCAACATTTAATCGTAATTTATCCAAATACCTTGAAGTAACGTAATAAAATAATGCTAGGGGACGGTGTTTCTGCTTCTAATATACATAATATATCGAATGACTGTCATTTGCATGTAATAATATCAAGGTAAACATAATTAATTAGCTCAAGATTTACTTCCGTAGCAACAAGAAATCCGTTGGTTACATAACAGAGTACAAGAGGATTGATGTACAATATAGATTCGCTAAACAGTTTTTTCATTAATCTTCATCTAATAAATCTAATAATGATCACCTTCTCTCAGAATCCTTCTACGAAAGAGTTAACCCTTTAGCGGAGGTTATAAAAGAGGTTTTTAGTGATATAAAGTTGGCCAAAATTGTCAAAAAAACATTTTCTACAACATCTGTTTATGGTTACGGAGGTTTTGGTAGAGCTTTTAACGGAAATTCAGCACAACTAAAAAAACTGGGCGGTCGGAGGTTATTATGGATGTTTTTTTCATCGATGCGTTACTAAGGTTTCAACGCACCGGTGCGTGTCATCTAGAAGGTGGCCCCGGGTCGATCGAAGGTGAATGCACCGGGCCGTCAAGGTAAAAAACTGCATCGGGCGCAGTGTTGGTGATACAACGCACGAGGTCATTTTAATTGGTCTTGGGATTTGTGCGGTGCCCATAGGTCGTACAAATGCACCAGTGCGTAGTCTCACATAAAGGCATTAGTGCATAGTATCGCACAAACGCACCAAGATTTTTAATTGGTTTTGGTATTTTTGTAGTGCCCATAGGTCGTAGAAACGTACCGGTGCGTGGCAGCTTACAAACGCACCGGTGTACAGTAACTGACACGCATCGGTGTTCATTTTGTATTTTTTAGAAACATCAACCTGTGACAGTGCAATTATTCTGATTTTTTAAAATTCATTATTCATCAAAAGTCGACACATCTTATAACAGTATTCATATTAATTAAATTTTTATTAATGCATTTGAATGTGATGTTTGGATTAATTTGTTATATTATATCATAATTATTGTGATTTTTTAAAATTCATTATTTATCAAAAGTCGACACATATATATCTTATAAAATTATTCATATGAAATAAATTTTTATTAGTGCATTTAAATGTGATGTTTGGATTAATTTGTTATATCATATCATCAAATTTCACATATCTTCATTATAATATTTAATCATCCATGGCATTTGTCGGAGAACCGGTGGAGTGACTTCTGGAAGCGATGGCGACGATTGGCGGTGCTAGGGTTCGTGGATTTGGGCTCGGGGTACCCACTGTTGCCCCTCACGGAGGCGCACCTACGGGGCACGGGTTCTGTTCTTACCACATTCTCGGGGACGAGACGACTGAGCTGTTTCTTGGGGCTTGGAGATGGAATTTACTCGCGACAACGACTTCCAGTGCCATTTGTATCCATTTTGACGGGCGGGCAGTAAATAGGGGTCTGGTTTCTCACCTGGGCGGGGTTGCTATGCGCGGCCATGGCACCTGTAAATACAAGCGGTGGCTTGGTGGGCGTGGTGGTGATCTACTGCCGGCCGTCGAGAAGCGCGACATCCCTCTCTCTCATCTGCTATTTTAGATACTTCTTGGAGGCGGTGGGTTCATTGCCCTGTTTATTTCGCCGGTGGGCAGAGCTGAGGCTACACACTCTATATACAAATGTGCGAGGGTACCAGATTCTATTTGGCCACTACCACTGCTAACAAAACAAAAGATTCCTAAGGAAGACTCAAACGCCATTGCCTAGGAGCATCGGGTAAGTAATAATAGTTTCCAGATTTTACTTAGACCCCCTGTGGGGCATACATTATTAATTTGGATAAAAAAATTCTGACTGGGTCTCGGACCTGAAGCAAGCCATTTGGGATACCACTGGCTATCCAAGTCATGTCCAGTCTCTCATTCATTGTGGGAGAACTCTACAAGATACCAGCACCATCAAGGATTATGGCATATGCCCTGCCTCCACCATTTATCTCAATCTGAGACTGCGTGGAGGTGCTGCTGGGAAAAACAGAGCACGGGGTCAAAAGGGACTCAACATAAACCCCACAGGACCATCATATAGGAACATACTCAAGGGGAATCACTCATCTGCTGCTCCAACAACACCGATAGCGAATAGCCCCAAACCGTACATAGTGGAACAACTCAATCAGATTCTAGAACTACGTATTGAAATCCTTGAGATTGATGACCATTGATCTGTCTATGAATCACAAGCACTCATTTGCAGATTTAATTGTTTATGGCCCAAACCAATGGAGCTGTTTCATTGGATTTTCACAAATTGGACGACAGAATGTGAAATACATCTTTGTTCCAAGGGATTCTTCATTGTAAAGTTCACCTCCTCGGATGCCAGAGAAAACATTCTCAGGACTGGGCCATGGTTTTGGGGCTCCACCGAACTATTCACTACTCCATGGTTCCCTGATTTTGATGCTAATACTATAGAGGTCACCAAGCTGCCAGTGTGGGTGCGGCTTTACAACCTTCCACTACATTTCTAGAATGAATATGTACTTGAAGGCATTGGAGAGAGTATTGGGAGTTACATTAAAACTGACACACAACGCATGGAAGAGAGGATATTCACCTTTGCACGCATTTGTGTGGAATTAGACCTCAGCAAAGGACTTCCGGAATGCATCCTACTAACTCACAAATAGCAAAAATGGACGCAACATCTCGATTATGAAAACACTGCATTCAGATGCAGAAAATGCAGGAATACAGGGCATTTGCAAAACACCTGTCTAGAAGCTAAAAGAGAAAACAGGAAAGAAAAAAAAGACGGGAAAAGCCAACAAGGGTTGGCAATTTCCATCAGAAGAACCAGAACAGAAGATAGAAGAAGAGGAGGAGGAACTCACACCAACATAAAACAATCAGACTACAACCGAGGTTGAGACACAATAACAAGAGATGCAAGAGCCTTCTAACACGGTTCAGGGACCATTAACCCAAGAGACACAAAAGACAGCATAACTCAGACACTTCAGATTCGGAAAAGGACAATGGAGCAAACATAGCAGAAATCAGCTTGCACTTGTTACCACCTCGCCATCACCAGGGCCATGGTGCAAGGTGGAAAAGAAGAAAGCGAGAAAAACATAATTTTACTCCCCATGTATTTTGCACCTAGGAAGCATATTATTGCCTGTCTTTGACAATATTAGCAAAGTGTAACATGTAATTTTGTTTTCATTAATAAAATTATGAATTTTTCTCTTGTGAAAATATTTAATCATCCATAAATTTAATCAGTGGTGTTACATTTCACAATGACAATGGAGAGCGCAATAGAATAAATTAAAACACACACACACACATATATATAAGACAATCTTTGTCATACAAATGGGACGTTTATTGGTATTCCTTTGTCTTTCAATTGGGACGCTATGTCCATTACATTAAACAAAATGTTTGATTTCACAGACAAATATTTCAAAAAATACAACACCTTGCTTTGATATCCAAACATAGTGATAATTATTCTTCACTTGAACTGTTATCACTGCTAGAGCTACTTCCATGACTTGGGTTATTTTCAGGAATGATTTGTTCACGTTGTTGATTGTTTTATTCTTCTTCACCTTCCACCTACAAACATAAAAATAAATTGTAATGAGTGTATATACATTGATGAGAATAATGAAAATTGCAATATTAAATAATATACATCAATGTAAATCGAAAAGAAATGACGTACCATAGCAACAATTGACTCATAAACTATACACATTCTTTCAAAACCATGTACCATGCCATCTTTCAAGATTTCATTTGTTGGTGCAGTTCCATACTTTGTTTCCTGCAAGTTTTATACCCCATAACAAACCATATATTTAATATAAAAGATTTTTTTGTTCTATTAATTATAGATGGAGCTAAGTAAAACAAGATCGATATATGCTTACAAATTTCACAATTAATTTATGATATGCCAACATATATTCACAACCCATATTCAACCCAATTTCAATCAATTCGTTTGATGGTTCTTCTTTGTATGTTAGCACATGTTTGAAGACATTCAATGATGATTTTTGTAAAACAACTTAAAAAATAAAAAAAATGAAATCTAGTTAAGTTGTTATAAGGAAGTAACAATTACTCACAAACTTAGATATCAACCATTTTCTTCCTTGTTGTCCTGTTTTATGTGTTGAATGGGTTCCATTTCTTTTCTTTTCTACAAGAAAATACTTGAAAATTAATATTTAATGCTAAACTATTTATTTATTGTACCTAATGATTGAAAAATTCAATGATTACATATTACATTTAAAACACGTTGTTGTTGAAATGGCTCTTCCTGCGATGCAATTTTTTCCATTTTTTTGACCATCTCCTTGTACACCTTTTTGAACATTCCTACTGGCATATTTCTGATATCAGCTCGTTCATCTTTTGAGATTTTCATAATCTTCCTGAAAATGTAACATGACAATAAACTATTTAATTTTTATATTGATATATGAAAAGTAAATATAACAAAAGTGATATTTATAAATAATTCTAGACAAACATTTAAAGGAATATTACCTTTTCATTCCTTCTTTTTTGTTGTTGTACGTTTTTGCTATTAAAAGTTTGACATGTCTCATTGACCAATTCTCTAGAAACTCTTCCTGTAGTTTAGATAAAATTTGGTTCTTGGAATCATTGGATGTATTTTTGTATTGTAAGTGGAAAAAACGTCTATACATTCGTTCCACTAGATCCCTCAAACTTTTGTAAAAGTTTTTCCCCCTTTCGTTAACCTCCAACACCACTCTAGATGAGCTAAGGAGCAATTCATTTTCATTTACATGTTCTTTTTCTTTTCTTTTCTTAGAACAACATTCATTTTCTGAGTTTTTGGTCCATGTAGAACATTAAACAGATGTGAATTAATAGACTGTTTGACACACATTATTAATGAAAATTAAAAAAAGAAACTCATATTGAATTGATAGTATTTTTTCATTCACCTGATTCATCCTTTTGTAATTTTTCCATCAAGCTTTTACGCTCTTCTAGTCCTAGATCAAAAATAACCTTATCGAGTTTCGTCATTTTGTGGCTCTGCATGATACGTAGTAAATAATACGTATTAGTTAAACATAGATATAGTTCAAAAATAATATTTTTTGTAAAGAATTTACAAATAACTTGTCTTTTTTGCTTTTCTTGATGTGTTATCAATATTTTTGTTACTTGATCTCTTGTCAGTCATTTCTTTATCAATCTGAAACCTGTACCATATCATTCATTAATATAATAAATTATCAACTTTTTAGGTAAAAAAAAAAAATCTCAAGAAACCGATGCGCTATTCATGGTGTACGCACCGATGTCGGTGCGTGGGGGTCTTATAAACGCACCGCACAAACAGTATAATAGACCGTATGGTGCTCTATGTCAACAAAGAGCACCGATGCGTTACATGTTAACCACCGCACCGATTAACACAGAGAAAATAATAAAAATCATCCAGTGTTAGTTTTTGTAGCATAAACGCCCCACAAAAACAAGGGACCACCATACGGTGCTCTCTGTCAACTAGGAGACTTGGTGTGGTGCATTAGATGTTACATGGTGCACTGATTAACACAATAAAACATTTTTTTTGAAAACAACACGTTCGCGGTGTGCCATAATGAAATAACGCACTGGTGCCCTATTTTACATATGGCGCACTGATTAAAAAAATTGTTTTTAAGTTTTTTATTACATAGTACTTTCGAGGTCGTATGGATAATCCGATTATATGGTCTTCTGCATTAGGGCGCACCGACAAAAAAATAATAATAATATTTTTTTTTCAAAAATTCATGATAGCGGAAACCAAGTTGGGATCGAACTATGCAAGTCATCTGATGGATTAGATGTCAATCTAAAATGAAGAGCCCTAATTACGAAATCACGAAACGGGGGAGAAGAAAGGGAAAAAACAAAAAGAATGAAGGGTTTAGGGTAAAAAATGATATATATATATATATATATATATATATATATATATATATATATATATATATATATATATATATATATATATATATATATATATATATATATATATATATATATAAAATGAAAAACAAATTGAAATTTCTTTCTTGCTTCGTAAAAAAACTGCAGAAAAAGTAAAAAAATAATCAAATTTAATCACGAGATCATTTGAAATTCTATGCTACAGGGTTTGAATCACCAGAGGTTTGGAATTCTGATTGTTTGAATACTTCTATTCGAACGTATTTCGCTACTCCATAGTGCTCTCATGCTCTTTTGCTCCAAGTATGTCTCCTGCAAATCTCTGGCTGAATTTTTTTACAAAAATAGTGAAATAGTGAAAAGTGTTTAGTATGTAAAGAATTGCTTTATGAAATTAGATTTTCGAAATTATTTTTTCCACCCATTTTTCAATTTACCATTTTTTTTTTCACTTAAAAAAATAGAGTTCTGTTTTTTTATTTGCGGTTATTCGTCACTGGTGCATCACTTAATAGCACCACACTGATGCGTCTATTGATAACACAATGTTGGTGCGCAGTAACTAAAACACACCGATGTGGTTATATGTACATTAGCACCGATTTGCGGTTAAGGCACCAAAATTACTTTTACTTGTGTACACCAAAATTTAGTGAACTCCAACCATAGAAATTGAAAATTAGAATTTTGTTTATTCTTGATGGAAATATGCAATTAGAATTAGAGTTTTGTTTATTTTTGAGAATTAGAATTAGAATTAGAATTGGATAAATTCTTGATGGTAATAACTATTTTTCCAATTCATTTTGTTTATTACAGGAGGTCCCCACTAATTATGTCGAGAGAATGCAATGTGGGGCGTGTGAAGATGCAATACTACAGGGCCCAAGTGGCCAATTGTGACATGTGAACCTGTGCTATGCTAAGACGTGAGCAATTTTCACAAATGGTTGAGAAAGTTTTGTTTCTGAGCAGTTTATTGAAGTTGGAGATATTTTAGTTTTAGACATGTTGGGAATATACATTTTGCTGTGAAAATATTTGGGCCATTTCTTTTCAAAACTACATCTCTTCTTCTTTCAAAAAAAGAAACTTGAACCTTTCCACAACCTGCAACAAGAAAAGGTACCAACAGGAGCCTCTGACATGCATATCTATTTCTTCTGTTGAGGTCTCGAAGGAATTGATTATGGCCAGTCTACTTCGCTGAGGAATCTGTCTGAATTTTCTTTGGTTCTACCGAAGTATGCAGTTACTAACATATACAAGATTGTAAGCTCCCTCCAACCCTCATTAAATTGCAGAATATGGATAAAACTCCATAGAAATTCCTATCATTTTCATAAAATGCCTCGAAACACAGAATGAAGTGTTTTCTTTTTTGAAAGTTGTGTGTTATTATGGTGAAAGAAATTAATCTTTCTATTTTGTGCTAATATGGTGAAGAAATGGAATAGTGCTCAAGTATATGACAACAGTCTTCAATCATATTCTCAAAATATATGGGTTTTTTGTTAAATGCATAGCTACAAGATTCGGTTATATCGTTGCTAGGAAAAATTCAACTGAAATACCAATACGACAGGGTCGGTACTATCTATTATCCCATGAACCCATAAACCCCACAAAATATCTCAAAAACCTTTTAATAAAATGCAAAATAGTCCAAAAATGTCTTCTTCTTTTTTTTGTCTATTGCTTTCTTGACACTTGAATTCTTCTAAAATCTGTTCATGGAATTAGCATCCATAAGAGACAACACAATGGTAATATACTCGAATTCTTCTAAAATCTGTTCAATGGAATTAGTACATGTGAAATGGTACATGTGTTATTTCATCAATATTTATACTTTTTAAGATGAGTTTTTATAAAGAAGAGGACTTAATTACCTTATATCTTATAAGACTCTTTTTTTCGAAACATTATAATATGTATTTTGAATTAATGTTAAAATCAATATTTCAGTTGATACTTTGCAATTATGTTGATCTCAATAAAAATGGCCTAGTGTATAAAGTTCTTTTTAATTGTATGTAAGATCATAATAAAATAATTATATTTCTAGAGTATATGGATTTATTTGCATTATTTTCTAAACTTTATTATGTCACAAAAATTCATATTATTCTAGATTTATTATTTTACAATTATTTACAATTTACAAATTTAAAATTTTTAATAAAATCATTTCACATTAATACAATTAAATTTTTCACATTAATACAATTAAAAGGTTACAAATATTTTACATATAATTATTATACAGTTAAAATTAAAATTAGAATTAGAATTAGAATTACAATTGCAATTGAAATTTTACAATTTCACATACAATTACAATTACAATTTTAGAATTTTACATACAATTACAATTACAATTAAATTTTTACAATTACAATCATTTCAATACAATTAAAATTTTACAAATATTTTACAATTACAAGTTGTGTTATAATTACAATTTTAAAATTTTACATACTATTACAATTACAATTTTAGAATTTTACATATAATTTACAATTACAATTTTACAAATTTACATATATACCATTACAATTACAATTTTAGAATTTTACATACAATTAGAAATACAATTACAATTTTACATATATACAATTACAATTACAATCATTTCACAATAAATTAAATATTACAACTAAAATTAAAATTTTGCAAATATTTAACATACAATTACAATTTTAGAATTTTACATACAATTACAATTACAATTACAATTTTATAATTTGTCATATATACAATTACAATTAAAATTAAGATTACAATTACAATCATTTCATAATAAATTAAATATTACAATTATAATTAAAATTTTACAAATATTTTATATACAATTACAGTTAAAATTACAATTACAAATACAAATACAATTTTACAATTTTACATATAATTAAAATTAAAATTTCAATTACAATCACGACATAATATTTAATAAATATCATGGTCATTTACTATTAAATTAATTAATAAACATCACGATCATAATAATCATCTTACAAACATCATACTCGACTAAAAAACACATTCAAATTTGCTAACATCATCGTGATCATGATCATCTAACAAAACACAATTAGCATTGTATAACATCATCACAACACAAACATCAAATATACATCTCATGTCAAATAACTGCTATCACATACATATCTATCTGCAAGATGCACATTAATGAACATATCTAACAATATACACATCATGATGATCACCAACATGTAAATTAAGTACAACTCCAACATGAACATAAAATACATGGACCATATATATATATATATATAACTGAATAATGTCAAAAATATACAATTGTAATATAAATTTCATGGATCATCTAGTGGTACATCATCAATAACAGTACTAGTTGAGGCCTGCTCAGTCAATGGTGCAGCCTCGATAAGCTCAGATACATGTTGATCATCATGTGCCTGCTGATCTGGTACTGGTGCCTCATGCTGATCAGGATCAACTATCGGCTGCTCATCATGATGACTCGACATGGTCGATGGTCCAATCTGCTCATGATCATGAGTACTGCTAGATGTTGCAGGCTGCTGACTAGACGTGGCCGATGGTTTAGCCTGCTCTCCATGATGACTACTACTCGATGCTAGTGGAGGTTGCTCATCTGGCACGACGCGAGGTGAACGATCATTAAATGATGCATTGCTTCTTGTGGACTGTCGATCATGTGTTGCGTCTCGACCACACCTATAACGTGCAATGGTCCTCCTCAGCCGCGTAACTAAGGTCGTAGCTCCTACAATATGCCACATCAAGCTATACATGTCACGCGACATGCCTCTCCACATATGTAACAACTTACCATCGACCTGTATATCTCTCATAGTAGCGAGCCTAACTCCTGCCTCAAGAATCAATGTAGTGAATTGGTCGTCCAATTCCATCCTATATCTGCTATCAAGCCTACCATGCCTAGCAAAAGGCGGTACCGACACACCAGCAAGAGCAGGTCTCTCTAAATTGGCCTCCTGATGATCCTCGACATTTAGCATATCCCGATTGTCATCAGGATCCGCACCTAGATCATGTGGTGGTGCTGGCATGTCCTCACCATCAAAAGACCTAATGTCTGCAAAATATATTCAAGTACACAACATTGATTAGACAATTTCATTACACAATTTAATAAAAACAAGTTAAAGAACATGTTAGAATAAATTTAAATAAAACAGTAATGTTACCTCTATCATCCGGCGACTCATCATCTGTGAAGAGGATGTTGGCACACCCTCGCCAATCCAAACCAGCATAAGGATAGGGGACCATAATGAAGGGATGCTCGTCAACACTGGCTAGCAACTCCAGTGCATCATGCGATATCCTCGTTGGAAACACAGTCTCGCCCCTCTTGGGCATCATCTGCCCCCACATGTGCATCCGTGCCTCGAACATCGACCTACGAGGCTGCCGAAAAAAGTAGGCCTCATTTCTGGAAACCTCTCAAAAAATAAACAAAAAAGCTCTGAAGCAAAAGGGAAGTTGACCCTCCCTTGTGCATGAGCATGACATCTATCTAAGGCTATACAGAACTAAAAAATGGCAGACCACCTAACAAGTTGTGGCTCCTGTACTAAAGAATCAACATAATATAGAAGCGAGCAACTAATTCATCTCCTGTCACTGGTGTTGTGTGAAATGGTTGAAATCAGAAGTGAGAGGCACCTCACCTCCTCACTACCAAATGCACCAACATGTAACTGACCTCCGGAGACCTGAAAATATGAAGGAGACAATATATATGCACTAATGTATCTCTTGGAGTACACCAACTGACTCCCTGCTACATAGCCAACTGGAACCTCTGGGAACGAGGGAAAATCCACCCCTCTCCTCGATAGCCCTGTAATGAAATATATGTCCTCCTTAGTGGGTGCGTACCACTAGTTAGGACCAACCCAGAAAGCCTGTAGGTGGGCATTCCACCTGTGGATAAGATGTCTCAAAAACACACCATGGCCCTTTAGGGAAGTAGCCTCCTCATAGAACTTGAGGAGGCCTACCTGCCTTAGGAGCCCCTGGGTAGCTATTGTAATAGGGCGAGGGTGTGCATCTCTCTCTCTCTCTCGTGCCTCCCACAGACGAACCATGTTATACTGGTCTGCCTGTTGTTGTTGTTGTTCCCCCTCTTCTCTCCTTTCACGTCTTTGAACGATTGACATATTAAATACAATTTTTTAATTAAATGAGACATGTATTTAGGAATATACATATATAATTTTTTTAGGAAAAAAAGAAGAAAACAACTGGTGCACCACAAAAAACAAGCATGCACCAGTACCGGTGCGTCTTTTTTTGTCGCGCACCGGCGATGGTGCACCAGAAAATGTTCAGCGCACTGGCGGTGGTGCATCTGAAAATTTTCAGCGCACCGTTGACTATGGACGGTGTCGGGAGTGCGGTGCACTGACTAAATTCTACGCCCCAGGGCGTATAGTTCGGTCAGTGCACCGACCTCCTGAAATCATTACATAGTCAACGGTGCGGTCTTTTACCAGGCCGCACCATTGACCCTGTCGAAACGCAAAATGTGGTGTTTTGACAAAAATACCCGCCCCGGGGCGAATATTTAAGTCAATGCACCGCATTATCGCTATTCCACATGATCAACGGTGCGATCGAGTAATCGACCGTACCGCACTCCTTTTTTTTTTTTTAAAATAACACGGTGCGCCTTTGGTATTGCCCCAGAACCGGTGCGGATACCGTTCACACTAGTTGCAGTGCGTCCTGTAAATTTACAGGCAGCACCGCAAACCGATGCGAGCCAAACGACTCGAGTGCACCGAGTGACAATTTTTTTTCTCTTTTAAATGGTTAATTTTAAGGTAATTTGAAATTATAATCCGCTAAAAGGCTTAATTATGGAAAAACAAGAAAAATACATGTACATTTGGCCATCGATGAGGCATATTGGCTGTAGAATTTGCAAAAAAAAAAATTGTCCACCGTTTTTCAAAATTCAAGCTAGATATTGGTGGCCAATGCACAACAGAAGTGCGTGCAATGGGTGCAATGGGAGCACCGATGTCAGGGCGGCTCAGACAAGGATAAATTGCACTGGTGCTTGAGAGCTTTGGAGCATTGAGAAAAGTGAAAAATGCAGTTTTTTGGTTGTAATTTTATTTTATTATTTATTTATTATTTATTATTATTTTTAATTTTTAATTTATAATTTTTTTTTTTAATTTTTTTTAAATTTTTATTTATTTTTATTATTTTTAAATAATAATTTAACCATGTTCCGGTATGTGGGGTTTTATAGGCTCACTAGGCGGTTTCGGTTTTGGCGTGGGGTTTTATGACACACCGGTGCGGAAGATTTGTAAAGCACCGATGCGCTATAGTAATAAGACGCACCAGGCGGGTGTGTACGGAGCGCACGATGTTGAGTGTGCCAATATTTTGTGCGCACTGGTGCTTTCTCTTGTTGAACGCACCGGTGCGGTTTAGGATGATAAGCGCACAGGAAGAAAAACATCTGCAAAAGCCTCCACCCGCCAACCTCCTTCAGTAACCTCTGCTAGAAACGGATGTCTGAGGTATTTTTATAAGGGGTTCCTCAAAAACATCCACTAGAGGGTCTTATCCTTGTAGTGCTTACAAAACCCTTATTATCCCTTCCACGCACACAACCAGCGGAGTCTGCACATAGCCATGACTAGGTCTCCGCGCACACAGTCAGCAGGAGCCTTTTACCCAACCCAAAAACCCAAAACCCTTACAGACGCAGATATTATCCGAATATCAATGTATCATAGCTTAACCGAAATACTTAGCTTAGACAAAATGCTACCTATTTATAATAAGCCTTGCGCACATATACTATGGTCTCAAACCATGGTTTGAGACCCATAGTTTACATTTAATCTTAAATATATCCAAAAAGGGAAAAAAAAAACCCTTTGACTACCCCTGCATAGCACACACATACAAAAAGGAGCATTGAAGCTTGTGCCTCAGGGGACCTTGCTCCAACAACCATGTGCATGAGAGCCTCTATCTTCATGTGTGTGTATATGGATTTCATGAAGTATAACCTTGATCCAGGTCGATATTGGTGGCCACCCGCCTATTCCACTTGGGGCCCCACCATTGCCTCTTTCAGTTTTTCAGTTTCAGCACAACTTACTATTTTTAGCAGTTTTTTCAGGTCCTGAACTTTTGGAGTCGTTTTGAGGCCCTAAACGACGTTCCGAAATGGATATTCGTGGCGAAAGTTGTAGTCCTTGGATAGATCTTTCTAATTATGTACCATGTGCGTCAAACAGAGATAGTATGCCAAAGTTACGTCCCTGGGAAGTTGAAACACCAATTTACCCAAACGGGGCCCATAGTTTTGGCGCTTCATCTCCTAGGGTTAGGTTTTTGGATGTTTAGAGTTCTCCATTGTTTCTCAATAATAAATAGGCCCTTGAGCCTCATTGTAACTCGGTTCAGAGGCCTGTAGCCGCCACATCTCTTCTCGAGAGATAGCTACCGGCGCCCTAGCTAGTTTTATTTCCATTCTGTCTGTAAGCAAATTTCAGTTCTTTGATATTAATGAAATGAAGTGTTATTTCCATTGTATCTTTGTATTTATGGTTATATGTTTATATTTTTGCATTCCTGCATAAATCTGGATCAGTGGTATCAGAGCGGTTTGTTTTTTTCTCGATCCTTCTTTGCATGTCCCCAACGAGGTCGAGGTATAAGGAGCTAGGGCTTGATCTAGTGGAACCTTTGCAAGTTCAGGCTCGCAAACCCCGACAGACACCCATGGGGGACAAAAATAAGATGAGGGAGTAGGAGATCCTATCAAAATATTGCTCGAGGAGGCCCTCGAAAAAAAAGTAACGTGATGATGGATAACTTTGCCGAGATCCTTCAACGGCTGCCCATCGGCGGCACATCTGCATCCAGCAGCCACTTTGGAGGTGTGACTCCTTTTAAGGTACAAGTAAATTTTGAAATTCCCATATTTGAGGGTCAAATAGATTGAGATGCCGTAGATAGATGATTGAATCTATTAGAAGGACATTTCTCGGTTCATGACTTTTCCGACCGAGAGAATATTATTTTTGCACTCCTCAAAGCTACCCCCCATGTTAGGGATTGAGTGAAACTCTTTGTGAGAACAAGGACCGGACGGAACCCTCTCTATTCGAGCGCGGTACCAACACTGGAGATGGCACAAGGGACGCGCGAGGAACGGTACTGTCCGTGGGGAGCTATGAGGACAAGTACATACCATGGACCACGCTGTGACAACAAAGGGATCAAGATGTGCATGAGCTGACGAATCTGTTCCATAACCTGCGCACAAAGTTGGGTATTGTATAAATTTGAATAACTATTAAATTATTCACTGAGATTATCCTGATCACACACTATTTGAGCTTCGTGCATAATACATAACCTCTTCTAATATTGATCATTAATTGCGGAAATATAAACAATCGCATGCGCACATTAAAACCATAAACAATCACACATATAAACACGGTATTTATGGGAAAGCTTAAAGCTGAAAACCCTTAACTATCTGTATATTATATAATAGATATCATGTAACAATCATTGTACAAAGCTTCTCACAAGCTCTCAGTACAATCTCCAATTGCTACACACTACACAAGCTCAGATCTAGCAAAACACATGCTCCATCCATCCACATTGCTTGACCTCTACGCAATCCAATATGGACAATTACGAGATCCGAGTTTCCAAATCCTTGGTATGTACCCCGCGCAATCCTCGCTGGCTTCTCCATCAATGTGTGTGCAAATCTCACGCACGATATAGTCTGGCTTGATAGTCACACTTGCTCTTTCACCTACCTCTTCAACGGTCTCCACTGAAGCTATTCATACCTTTGCGATTAAACGTGTATTCTTTAGTTGATTTATGAGTTAATAATTAGTGAATTAATTAATAATTAATTCACACCACTCTCACTAATTGTATCAATCATTTAGACTAGATACAACTAGCTCAACTAAGTTAAACTAAACACAACTCCATTAGCTGTCTCATCAACTCCACCAAACTCTGTCACATGAGTTCTAACTGAAGTCAACCATGCAATAGCTTCACTAAACCCTAGGAATAGCATAATTCCTTCTGTCAGCTGCATATGCCACATCCAGGCATCAAACTGAAGTGCTCCAAGAGGATAAGATAATGTTTATAGTCCAAATATTATTAAGAGCTAATAATATTCGACATATCTATTTTTAGACTAGCAATCTAAAAATAGATTCCGCTCAATATGTATAAAAATAGAAGTCCATCTATTTTTCCCAACTTGACCAACCATCCACAAATAGCATCCTGCAACTCATAGAACATGATCCATATGTCTAAAAATAGACATAGTCTAAAAATAGACTTTGCGCCAAAAATACCCTGCGGGCCCACTTAGTGAAGGCGATTCCTTTCCACTAAGCTCATCATCTTGTTGCAATCTCAACACTCCCTCTCAACAAGATATGGATTATTTGCAACCCCTATCCTGCCTCTGTGGTATTCAAATTTTCTCTTGGTGAGCGCCTTCGTCAAGATATCAGCATCCTGATCCTCCGTAGGAATGTATGAAAGTAACATG
Organism: Pinus albicaulis; assembly: GCA_034641835.2. NCBI lineage: Eukaryota > Viridiplantae > Streptophyta > Pinopsida > Pinales > Pinaceae > Pinus > Pinus albicaulis. Next base: position 522,275,503 of record CM076584.1, on the reverse strand, counting down.
ATTCTCCACTACACACAATCTCTGATATGATGATACCGGATGTCAATGTGTTTAGATCTATCATGAAATACTGGATTAACTGAGAGTTTGATTCAACTCTTATTATCACAATAAATCACAGTAGGCTCTAAGTGTGAACCGAAAAATCCGACCAGGATCTTCCTCATCCATATAGCCTCGCATGCAGCCAAAATCGTTGCCATATAGTCGGCCTCTGCTGAACTGAATGCCACGGATCTCTGCTTCCTGCTGTACCAAGAAACTGCTGTCGACCCGATACTAAAAATCCCTCCGGATGTGCTCTTTCTGTTCGTTGGGATCCCTGCCCAATCTACATCCGTGAAGCCACATAGCCTCACCTCATGCTCCTCATGCGGCCCATGCAATACCCAAATCCATATCCCGATGTGCCTCTAAGATAACACAATACATTCTTGCCTGCCTTCCAAAAGATCTTGGTAGGCTTAACCATAGCTTACGAAAGCTGGTTAACAGCATAGCATATATTGGGTCGTGTATTGACCAGATACATAAGCGACCCCACCAATTGTCGATAAACAGTGGCATCCACTACCTCCGCTGAAGTAGCATCCTCCTTCCTCCAACCACCAGGAAGAGGAGTATCAACAGGCTTGCAGCCATGCATGTTGAACTTCTCCAGTATCTCCCGGGCATACTTACCCTGAGAAACAAACAGTCCACCACTGCACTGCCAAATTTCCAATCCCGGGAAATAATGAAGGAGGCCCAAGTCCTTCATCTCAAACTCTTTTGCAAGATCCTCCTTGCATGAGAGTATCAACAGCTCATCACCTATCAAAATCAAATCATCTACATAAAGTACAATGATCAACAACTTACCCTCCACCACAATCTGGTATAGGTTAGGATCCGCCTCACTCTTGGAGAATCCAAGTCCGGTGAAATAACTGTCTATCCGTGTGTACCAAGCACGAGGTGCTTGTTTCAACCCATACAGCGCTCTCTTGAGCCTCCACACATGCGACTCGCTGCTGAAGATCTCGAAACCTTCGGGCTGCTCTATGTACACCTCCTCCTCAATGACTCCGTTGAGGAACGTAGTCTTCACATCCATCTGATGAATGTGCCACCCCATCTGCGCTGAGAGAGCTAGGATCGTTCGTATGGAAGAATACCTTGCGACAGGTGCAAAGGTCTCCTCATAATCGATCCCCTCTATCTGTGAGAAGCCTCGGGCAACAAATCTTTCCTTGTACTTCTCCACACTCCCGTCAGCTGCCTGCTTCACTTTGTAGATCCATCTCGAACCCACCACTAATTTCCCCTCCGGCCTCGGGACAATCTCCCATGCACTGTTTCTGACAATCGAATCATACTCTTCCACCATGGCATCTACCCATGCGGGGTCCTCCACAGCTTCCTCGAAAGAGGATGGCTCCGTCACGATACACTTGCTCATAAGAGCCATGTATCCAGTATACCGGTCAGGTGACTGTCTCTGTCTGCGCTGTGATGTAGGTGCTCCTACAACCTTCTCTACATCTTGAGCCAGTCGCTCAGCTTCTGTAGTGCGCTTCCGCCCTCTGATGGTTGGCGCTGCATGAGTGGTTTCTTCCACTCCATGAACCTCATCTTGTGGCTGATCCACATCCTGAGACTCATCCTTAGGAACTAATAGCTCCTCATCTGCATGCAAGTGTAGCTCCCTCTCAAGCGAACACTTCATGGCTTTCTCCTCCTAAAATTTGATATCCAGTCGCACAACAGTCTTGCGACTATCTGGCAAATACACATGATAGTTGTGGAGCGTATCAGTGTACCCCACAAATATCCCAACCTCTGCGGTCAGCTCCAGCTTCTTCCTGGCATCCTTCGTCACATGAATGTAAACAAGGGAACCAAAAATCCTCAAATGGGAAATATCAGGCTTCTTACCAGAAAACGCCTCCTCGGGTGTACTCTCATGCCAAGTATCCTGTGAGGACAACGGTTCTGCACATATACTGCAGTATTGCATGCCTCCACCCACAAGTGAATGGGTAGGCCTTGATCATGCAACATCGCCCATGCAGCACCCACGATCGTTCTGTTCTTCCGCTCAGCAACCCCATTCTGCTATGGGTTATGAGGTGCTATGAGCTCTCTTCGAATTCCTTCTGCGCTGCAAAATTCCTTGAATTCGCCAGAGATGAATTCACCACCATTGTCGCTCCTAAGAGCCTTCACCTGCTTCCCCGATTCTTTCTCAACCAATGCCTTGAACTCACAGAACTTTGAGTATGTCTTGCTCTTCTTCTGCATGAAGAAGATCCAACACTTCCGAGAAAAATCATCAACAAATATCACATAGTACCTGTGCTTTGCTGTCGAAGCTATTGAGAAAGGTCCACACACATCTGTGTGAATTCTCTCAAGGATCGTCGTGGTGCGACTATCCTTCTCGTGAAAGGTGGCTTTCACAAATTTTCCCAAGGTACACCCCTTGCACTGATCTGACTGCGCAAGAGTGCCTTTAGGAAGCCCAGTAGAAATATGATGCAGTATCTTCAAAGCTCCATGGTGAAGGTGGCCCAATCTCCGGTGCCACAAATCGCCATCATCCCGGCTCACCACTCCTTCTGCCTTGCCTGCCATTGCTGCGCAGCCATCTACCTGCAATTGATAAAGGTTCTTAACTCGAACCCCTATCCTCCGAGTCTCACCAGTTTCCTTACTGCGCAGGAAAGCCTTTCCCTTGCTAAAGACAACATCATATCCCTTGTCTTCTAACATCGCCACAGAGATAAGATTCTTCTTCAATCCTGGAACATGCATCACTTCCTTCAATACGAAGGTTTTACCAGACTCCCTCTCAAAGGAAATGGTACCGATACCGGTCGCACTGTATCTACCATCATCGCCCATCTCGATGTGCACTCCAAGATCTTTCTCATCCAGATCAGTAAACAAATCTCGATCTCATGTCATGTGAAAAGACGCACCACTGTCCAGAAACCACACTGATCCCGCCACACTTGAGACCAAGCATGCGATCAGCGAAAAATCCAGCTCAAACTGCGAGGCTAAGGCCTCTCCAGCTGCAGATCCAGCAGCCTGCTTATTTTTCTTCTTCTACGGACAATTTGTGGCATAATGTCCGTGTTGGTGACAGTGAAAGCACTTCACCTTGGACATGTCCTGCTTCTTGCCTTTCGCACCGGAATGAGAAGCTTTCTTGCTCTTCCCCTTCTTTGTTTTGGCAGCCAAAGCACAATTCTCTTCATCAGAGTTCCTTGATGAAGATCCGTCCCTGGTACTCCGCCTTATCTCCTCTTGCACAAGATCCGACCAAAGTCGCTCCCATCCTGGCAATTTCCCAAGGCCATTGACGGAATGCGATAGGAATGCCAACTCTTCGGAAGCCCAAGGAGAGCTGAAATACCCGATTCCTCATCATCAGGTCACCCCCACACTTCCGACTCATCCCTACATTGGATGAACTTCGTGTGATACTTGATGGTATCTTTGTGCTTTCTCCATTTTTATGTTTACGAGTTTATCCTTGAGCGCCAACTTCCTCTGGTCGCTATTTCTTTGGAATAAATCTATCAACGCTTTCCACATCAAGAATGGAGAAGCCTTACCATGAAGGCTGGACACTATGTGATCCTTTACATCTTCCAACAGAATTCTTCAACACTTTGTTGTCTTCTTTTGCCAGGCGTCAAGTGCGGCAGCATCGCCAGAAGCAGGTTTTGGAATTTTTGCATCTATGAAATCCTTCAACCCATTGTCATCCAACACCGCCTCCATCCTTTCCTTCCATGAAATATAATTCGAGCTGCCCTCAAGGGCATACTCCAATCGCAATCCGTTGAAAGACATCTCAACCTCGACACCAAGAAAACACTGCTGCAAATTCGAATTCCACCAACTCAAAACTTAACCACTTCAATGTTTTGCAATTGCTCCAATGATCAATATAGCTCCGATACCATGTAGAAATTTGATAACTAATATGTTATCCACCGAGATTATCCTAATCACACACTATTTTAACTTCATGCACAATACAAAATCTCTTCTACCATTGATCATTAATTGCGGAAATAAAAACAATCGCATGCGCACATTAAAACCATAAACAATCACACATATAAACACAGTATTTATGGAAAGCTTAAAGCTGAAAACCCCCAACTATCTGTATATTATAATGATAGAGATCATGTAACAATCATTGTACAAGCTCCTCACAAGCTCTCAGTACAATCTCCAATTGTTACACACTACACAAGCTCGGATCATACAAAACACATGCTCCAATCTTCTCCACCTGTTAGCCAGCCTCTACTGCGCAATCCAATATGGATAATTACCAGATCCAGGTTCAAATCCCACTGGTATGTACTACGCAATCCTCATTGGCTTCTCCATCAATGTGTGTGCAAATCTCATGCCGAAGTAGTCTATTTGATAGTCACACTTGCTCTTTCACCTACCTCTCCACTAGTCTTCACTGAAACTGTCCATGCACTGCAGTTAACTGATGTATTCTTTAGTTGATTTATGAGTTAATAATTAGTGAATTAATTAATAATTAATTCACACCACTCTCACTAATTGTATCGATCAGTTAGACTAGACACAACTAGCTCAACTAAGTTAAATTGAACACAACTCCATTAACTGTCTCATCAACTCCACCAAACTCTGTCACATGAGTTCCAACTGAAGTCAACCATGCAATAGCTCCACTAAACCTAGGAATAGTGTAATTCCTTTTTTCAGCTACATGTGCCACATCTGTGACTCAGACTGAAGTGCTCCAAGAGAATAAGATAATGTTTAGAGTCCAAATATTATTAAGAGCTAATACTATTCGACATATCTATTTTTAGACTAGCAATCTAAAAATAGATTCCGCCCAGTATGTCTAAAAATAGAAGTCCATATATTTTTCCCGACTTGACCAACCATCCACAAATAACATCCTGCAACTCATAGAACATGATCCATATGTCTAAAAATAGACATAGTCTAAAAATAGACTTTGCGCCAAAAATACCCTGCGGGCCCACTTATTGAAGGTGACTCCTTTCCACTAAGCTCATCATCTTGTTGCAATCTCAACAGGTATCAAAGATTCAGAGAAACATCTGGTGCTAAAGTATCGCAGCTGTCTGCACAGATACATTCAGGAGGAAATGGAGTTCCTCAACATCTCCTCGCTTGGTACGGCATACCAGTATGCTGCCAAGATTTAGTAGAAATTCAAACAGAAGAAGCGAGACTTTGGATCTGCAAATCAAAAGCAAGGGAAAGGTGCTTCCAAACTGCAGAATAAAGGACAGAGCCAAGGCATGGCGGCTAAAGACAACCCGTCGAAGCCACAAGAAAAGAACAACACCGCAAAGCCAAAGAAGGACACGGGAAAGTGGTGTGAGTTCCATAAGAGCTCCACTCACAACACAAGTAAGTGTCGGGCCAAGCAGTCGCTAGTGGCCGAGATGAGGGCTTCTGAGTCAGATGCATGCTCCGACTCCGAATCAGAACCTGAAAAGGGGAATGAAAAAGGGAAACAGATTATTGATGCGTAGCCCAACGCCACTGTTGCCACTACAAAGGTCCAGAAGGAGGAACCGGAAGATCCAGGGGAGGAGGAACGTCTCTTCCACTCCCAGATGTGGGTAAAGGGCTCCCCTGTACAGTTCATTGTCGACAATGGGAGCCAAAAGAACCTCATTTCAGCAGACGTCGTGAAGCGGTTGGGCTTGCCGACCACAGCTCACCCACATCCATACACCATTGGGTGGCTTCACCAAGGACGAGATCTCTGCGTCAACCAGTAGTGCCGCCTTCCCTATAGCATCAAGCCCTTCATGGATGAGGTATTATGTGACGTTGCTCCTATTGATATTTCTGATGTATTATTAGGACAACCATACTTGTGGAAGCGTCATGCTGTGTATGAGTCTCGGCCTCGCGTTGTTATTGTTACTTTGGGAAATAAGTTGTACAGGATACCAGAGGTACCACCTCCTGCCGCTATCTCTTTAGTTACTGAAAAAAAATGCAATAAGCTCATTTCCCAAACCAGGAAATTCGTTTTCCTGATGATCCGCTCCCAGGGCAAGAAGAAGACTATGGCCACGACCTCCAGACAAGGCTCCTCTGCACGACAACAACAAATGGATAAGGTTGTGGAGGAGTACGGGGACATCTTCACCTCACCCACAGGGGTTCCTCTGCACTGTCAGGTCAAGCACTCGATTGATCTGACCCCAGGTGCACCGCTACCCAATGGACCAATCTATCGGCGCTCTGTTCTGGAGAACGATGAAATCAAGAGGCAGATTCAGGAGCTGCTGCAGAAAGGTCACATCCGACCAAGTTCATCACCCTGTGGGAGCCCGATCGTGTTGGTACAGAAGAAGGATGGGATGTGGAGACTCTTTATTGACTATCGGGTGCTGAACAAGATCATTGTCCAGAATAGGTACCCGATCCCACGGATTGATGACCTTTTGTGTAGAAATTTGCTGAATAATGATTAATTATTCACCGAGACTATCTTGATCACATACAATTCGAATTTATATGCAACACATAATCTCTTCCACTCAGATCATCACACATGCGGAAATAAAATCAAGCGATAGCACATCAATTCATCATACACATTAACACAGTATGTATGGGGAAAGCTTATAGCTGAAAACCCCGCAGCTATTGTGTATATTATAATGGAGAAATCATGTAACAAACTCAGTACAATACTCCTCACAAGTACTCGGTACTTTATCATAAAGTTACACACAAACTAGCTCAGTTTTGAACAGGTTACTGGTTCAAAACTCACTGCCAATTGCCTTGCCTCTATTGCGCAATCCAGGCCTGTCTATATAGAGATCCAAGGTTCGAATCTCCTTGGCTTGACAACGCAATCATCATGGGCAATTCCTCCAAGTGTGGTGCAAAACTCATGCACAACTGATGTCGCCACTGATAGCTAACTCCACCTTTTCATCTACCTCTTTCACTGGTCTCCACTGAACTGATCATGCACTGTAGTGAATTGATGTGTTCTTGAGTTGAATAATGAGTTACTAATTAATGAATTAAATAATATTTAATTCACTCCACTCATTACTAGTTGATTAGCTAGTTAAACTAATCTCAACCAGTTCAACTAAATTAAACCGAACACAACTCCACTAGTTGTCTCATTAACTCCACCAAACTTCTGCCACTGAAGTCCTAACTGAAGTCAACCATGCATGTGCTCACCAAACCCCTAGGAATAGCGTAATTCCTCTGTCGGATGCATGAGCCACTTCCAAGGCTCGAACTGAAGTGCTCCAAGAGAGTAAACTGAAGTTTATAGTCCAAATATTATTAAGGGTAAATAATATTTGACTTCCCTATTTTAAGGAGAGGCAATCTAAAAATAGACTTCGACCTATAGGTCCAAAAAATAGAGTCCCATCTATTTTTACCAACATGACACATACTCCAAGAATCTCATACTGCAATCCCCGGACCATGCTCCATATGTCTAAAAATAGACATAGTCTAAAAATATAATTTTTTTTGCGCCAGAATTTGCCTGCGGGCCCACTTAGTGAAAGCGACTTCATTTCACTAAGCTCCATCATCTTGCTGCATTTTCAACATTTTGGACCAACTCAAAGGTGCAAAATATTTCAGCAAGATTGACTTGAAGTCGGGGTATCACCAGGTACCGATTGAACCCTCCGATGTGTGGAAGACTGCCTTCAAAGCCAAGGAAGGCCTTTTCGAATGGCTGGTCATGCCTTTCGGGTTGACAAATGCTCTCGAAACCTTCATGAGGATGATGGACGACATATTGCGACCATTCACCAACTCATTTGTAGTGGTGTACTTGGATGACATTCTTATCTTCAGCCAGACTTCGGAAGAGCACCTTCACCACATCCGACAAGTCCTCCAAACACTACGGCAACACAAGTTGTGTGCCAATATGGAGAAGTGCACTTTTGGCATGACCCAAGTTCAATATTTGGGATACATTATTGATGAAAGGGGGGTGCATGTGGATCCAGCCAAGTTCCAAGTCATTCGGGATTGGCTAGCCCCAACTACTATAACAGAGCTTCGCAGCTTTTTAGGTATTGCTAATTTCTACCGGAGGTTCGTGTTGGGATTCTCTCATATCACTTGGCCCTTTAGTCAAGTCACCAAGGGAGGAGTGAGAGAAAAATTCTTTTGGTCGGAACCTCAACAGAAGGCGTTCACAGAATTGAAAAATCGCCTCTGTTCTGCCCCAGTGCTCACTTTACCAGACTTGCAACAACCATTTGAGATCGAGACAGATGCCTCTGACTATGCTATTGGGGTAGTTCTTACTCAGCAGGGACATCTAATGGCATATCACAGTGAGACATTGTATGACATAGTTCGCAAGTATCCCACTTATGACAAAGAAAAGTATTCCATTGTGCAAGCTTGTCGACAATGGAAGTATTACATTTTGGGGAAGGAAATAATCATCCACACAGACCACCGGCCCCTGCTGTTCATACAGACACAAGGGAAGTTGCAGAATGATCGCCATCAGAAGTGGTCCACATATCTGCAACAGTTTCATTTGAACATCAAGTACAAGAAGGGTAGCACCAATAATGTTGCAGACTACCTCAGCCGACCACCGATCGGGGCGCTCATCACCGTGCTCAACTCTTGTGGGCACGAGACTTCTGATTGGCCGCTCCTCTATGAGAGTGACCCAGAATTCGACCACACTTACAAGGCACTCTTGGGGGGCTCGCAAGTTCCAAATTTTCACCTCCAAGATGCACTTTTATGTCACCTGGGACACCTTTGTGTTCCTTCAAGCGAGCGTGCCAAGATGATATGGGAAGCACACTACAGTCGAGTCGCTGGGCATTTCGGGGTCGAGAAAACAGTAGCAATACTACAGAAGTATTTCTATTGGCCGAACCTTTGAAAGGATGTCGAGAAGCACATCAGATCCTGCACTGCTTGTGCCATTGCCAAACCGACCATCAAGAAGCAAGGCCTATATACTCCGCTACCTACCCCTAGTCGACCTTGGGAATCCATCTCCATGGATTACATGTCGGGCCTACCTTCTACTAAGCAGGGAAACGACTATGTTTTTGTGGTCGTCGACAGATTCTCGAAGATGGCCATCATGGCGACCTGCAAGAAGAATATCACAGCAGAAGCCACTGCTAAACTCTTCTTTGAACGAGTGTGGGTGCACTTTGAGATCCCACAGTCTATCATATCAGACCGGGATAGCAGGTTCCTCAGCACATTTTGGTCCAACCTCTGGTCAATGTTGGATAACAAGCTCACCAATTCCACAACTTTCCATCCCCAAACAGATGGCCAGACAGAGGTCATCAATAGAATGCTTGTACACATTCTGCGCATGTACATTTCAAAGCATCCATGCACATGGGACGAGAGCCTCCCATATGTACAACATAGTTATAATCGGGCTCTCTACAGTTCAATCGGTCATAGCCCCTTTCAGGTGGGCTTGGGATTCCAGCCACTATGTCCTATTGACGTAGCCATACCATTTGCAACTGCTCAGGCCAATTTAGCTCATGTCCTGTCTGAAGTTGACAAAGCAAGTAGCTTCATCGATCGCATTCAACACAGCCACCAGCAGGTTCATGATATATTGGATAGAGCCAATGCCAAGTACAAGCAACGCCATGATCAACACCATGTGCCACACAACTTCCAGGTGGGCGACAAAGTATGGCTACATTTGCAGAAGGAGCACCTCACTGGACCCCACCGCAAGCTTCGCCTGCTCTGATACGGGCCATACACCATCACCAAGGCTGTAGGGAATAATGCCTTTGAGCTCAGTATTCCACCATTCCTTGGTCTGCACCCAGTCTTCAATGTGGATCGCCTTCGTCCTTACTTCCCACCTCTGCTGGACACCTCAGAAATTGCAGAACAACTCACACCAACAGAGTTAAACCCAGACTGCACGGAACAGGCCACCACAGATTGTATTAGGGACATGAAAATAAAGAGCACTCGCCAACTAAACATCCAACTGTATCGGGTTGTCAACGCTGGCCAACTCCTGCACCAAGGCAAGTGGTTCACCAGGGACCAAGTTCAGTAGAAGTTTCCTCATCTCATGGATGAACTCAACGCAATGGGGACCATTGCTTCCTAAGGGGCAAAAAATGATCCAGGTGGATATTGGTGGCCACCCTCCTATTCCACTTGGGGCCCCACCATTACCTCTTTCAGTTTTTCAGTTTCGGCACAACTTACTATTTTTAGCAGTTTTTTCGGGTCCTGAACTTCCGGAGCCGTTTTGAGGCCCTAAACGACGTTTTTTGGGCATCACACCTCCAACAAATATCATTTCGTTCTGGTGGTGAAATTTTTAGTCCTCGGATATATCTTTCTAATGATGTACCATGTGCGTCAAATGGAGATAGTATGCCAAAGTTACGTCCCTGGGAAGTTGTAACACCAATTTACCCAAACGGGGCCCATAGTTTTGGCGCTTCATCTCCTAGGGTTAGGTTTTTGGATGCTTATGGTTTTCCATTGTTTCTAAATAATAAATAGGTCCTTGAGCCTCATTGTAATTCAGTTCAGAGGCCTGTAGCCGCCACATCTCTTCTCAGAGATAGCTACCAGCGCCCTAGCTAGTTTTATTTCCATTTTGTCTGTAAGCAAATTTCAGTTCTTTGATATTAATGAAATTAAGTGTTATTTCTACTGCATCTCTGTATTTATGGTTATATGTTTATTCTGTTGTGTTCCTGCATAAATCCGGATGAAACCTCCTCTTCTGTAGGTTTCTAAGATCGAGCGCCCATTTTGTGTTGCCAGTACTGACTTCACAATAAAAAAAATACATGTAGTCTTCAAACTCTTTGGATTTTAGAGTTTGAAATTCCTTACGGACCTCAAAAGGAACATCATCAAATAAATTTGCTACCGACCCCCAACCAAAGAGTCTATGATGTCTAGAAGAAGACTCTATGTGTGATCCTCCTCTTCGGCTAGTGAAACGTTGACAAGGGGGCACTACTATTCGGGATTGATCAGGATTTTTTACCCTAGCAGTTTTGGACCAGACAAAGCGAATTGAACTGGATAGAATATGATTAAGACTAGGTAGAGCGAGGGATGAAACAAGACTTGTCACTGAATTTGTGTTGATAAACAAGAGTACTTAAGTGAATGTCGTTGATGTAAGTACAAAGGGAGATACATTGTTTCTCTATAGCTTCAATTTATCGTTCGGGACTAGAAAACCCAGTATTAACCTCTTGAGTTGTCAAAGAAGGGAGACAAAGAAAGAGTTCATAACCAAATTAATAAGGAATCGTTATACCAAACACCCACCACTAACACTGGGCGATTAAATGAAATACCAAATGGCTCAAGGGATTGGATATTCGTAGAGGGTAAGATGATGACAATCTCAAACGATGGCCCTAAGGAATTGTTATGGAGAAAACACACAAAAAACATTTGCACAAAGTCTGAGATGCGTAACCCTTAACCATGAAACACTTGAAGGAAATAGGATGGAGCAGTAGCCTATGAACCAAAGTCAATTCATCCATACAACACATTGCAACGAAGGCAGAGCTAAATTCAGGGAAAAACGACACCATTTAATCTGATGCGGAACGATATATACCACTAATAGTAACCAGGGAGGGTAAATTGGATGATCCAAAAGTAGAGAGGCAGAGAAATAAGAAATATGAACTAAGCAACAACAGACATGGAAGAATTAACAACAAAGATATACAGAGCAAAGACGAAGATTAAAATGCCCAGCTGATAATTCACAATAGCAACTTAGAAAATAAAGCTTAGAGGGTTACGCAGCAAGGCGTGATGCGTAACCCTGAATTCACAACGATGTAAAGCCTCTACCTTACTGTAACCTGAAGAGCTCGCCACCCTATAGCCTCATGAAGAATTCACCACCTTTTTTCATGCACACTGCTAATATATAATCTGACACACTTAGAACTATTATTCATCTAGAGCCAAGGGTAAAAACAAGAGCTAAATAGGCACCAAGTATTGAGACTCTCCCTTAAATCTAGCATCCCAAGGAAATATTGAGAGGTGAGGTCATAAATGGGCGGCAATCTCATGTCAGACCAATTCTTTGTCATATTTATCCCCACGAATATGGAACCTACCTTGCTTATGCCAAAAAACCATATCATCTCGCGGCTAACGTGTAAACATACATGCTTCCTCTTCACCCATATGAATTTAATGTGCCACCTCATCCTTCAAACAAAGACCTTACAAAGATCGAGAAGTTGCCACGCATGCAGTAAATATTTCCAGGTGGCGGCTATGGAAATGCATCTGGCTGGGCCAAGCATATGTTGTGCATGTCAATGATTTACTAAGGAAATACCCTCTCGTCGAGGAACCTAGAACTGATGACCATTTTTTGACAGGAAAAATCCAACAGGGATCAGTTCTACCACCTATCGTTTATCGTATTCCACCCATTTAGATAATTCCAGGAGAATACCATGTTTCACCCATGTCCTCCAACCTTCATCCACTGCAACATATCGTTCAATACTACCCCATTTGGATAAACTATCTGCAACCTTATGTCCTCCCCTCTTAGTGTGTAGAGGGATAATTACAAGAGCTCTTGGATATGGCGTGCTACTTACTAGAGGTGCCAACTAGTGATGAGTTTCTCCCGAGGGTGAACTAAGAGTAATTTTTGCACCATATGAATTGTGATTTGTGAATCCCTCTAGATCTGCAACAACCTAATACCTTCCCTCTGAGTGTTTTGCAATCCTTTTTCTAATTCCCAGAATTCAACCTGGTTGTTTATTGTATTTCTACACGAAAATGCAAAGAGGAAAAGAGGATTTGAATTTTCATCCCGAAGTGATCCACCTATTCATGTTGCGCCTAGGTTTCCTCATGAGGACCCATCAAAAATTAAAGCCACAAATGATTTCAGAGGAGGTTGAAATAGGCTCATACCAATAATTCTAAATGCTTTGTACTACAAGATATGATATTGCATGCATCCAAATTAAGTTTTTGGAGGATAATATTATCAGCCATAGCCAATGTATCATCTCCAGTGTCTAGGGGAAAAGCTCTTAGAGTTTATTGAATGTTTTTACATATTATCTCCCATAATACAGTTAGATTTTTACGCTTACCTTCAAACACTCTCCTATTACGTTCCTTCCATAGGTTCCATATTCAGAAATTGAGGATTAATTTATGTGCCTTCATTATCCTAAACTTTTCTCTATGCCATTCTATTAACCATTATTTAATGTCTTAAGTGTTTGGCACTTCGCGATGAAATAAATTTTGGACTTGTTGTCATACTTGCTGAGAAAAATTACAAGAGATAAACAAATGGTTAGCACACTCAACTTCTTGCAAACGTAACGAGCAACGTGAAGGTCCTTCAAACTCTCTCCTTTGTAAACGATCCCATGTGAGTGCTTGTTGTCCAGGTATATCCCCTCTGTTGACAAAGGCAATCCCTCTAGCCCTAGGGTGGGTCTAGAAACTATAGGAACATACTAACATCTACCTTCCTAGATTGTAAATGAAATTTAGAGCAAGGAATATGACCGACCTTGTTCTGATGCTATGTTGTTGCCTTCCATCGAAGCTTCTTGATGTGTCACTCTTCTCAAGCTCGATACATGCTACTACAAATGTTTGATTACCTACAAAGACAGTCAAGACACCATGACAAGCGTAAAATCACGACAAACATAAAATAATTACAATCTATCTAACTGATCAAGGAATGCTAGAAATCTCATTATAAATGTAAACAAGAGTGGAAGATAAACATCAGTTGAATTTTTATTATGATAAAGACAAGGGGAGTTTACAACCACGCCTTAATGTTGAGGCTCTCCTTTGGTAGGTCCGTATCCAAGCACATTTGCAACACCCTCATACACAAAGGTCCAAGATCTCAGTATGTTCCTAACACACAAAAACAATCACACTCTGCACTATTCTCCCGAAGCTATGATTGATTTTTCTCTCTATGCTAACTAACTAAGGTAGTAGAGGTGAAGGAGGTCTCCTTATATAACAAGGGAGGAGGAGGTTATGGGCCCTCAAATAATGGGAAAAGAGCTTATCCTTTGGAGTAGTTTCTATTTATTGGGAACAAGAAGCCCAAAAGGGAATTCCTCGGCCATATCCTCAAAACAAACTTCCAGCTTGCCGCCTCGCGAAGCTTCATTTCTATTTTAAAAACTTTCCAAAAGCGGATCGACGCAGGTCCGATATTAAGACAGAGCGTCGATTGGCACAGGTCTCAGTGCAAATCTCTGCTATCGACGCGGGTCAGACATTGAGACAAAGCACCGACCTTGAAAACCAAGTTTTTATAGGGATCTTTCAGAAAATTTGTAAAGGGAGATGAATTGGTAGACAAAGTGTGGTTTAGGGGTATGTATTCCATGCTTGGAAAGTACACAAGGGTCACTGTATGGATTCTCCAGGATCAAGGAAGGGAGAGTACAGGGACAGTGACAAATTGATGTGTAACAGATGACAACTAAAGTATGAAGTTCGAACATGAGTGAGGGTGAAATGCTTTATGAGTACGTGCAAGGAACTGGACGTTTCCATCGGGAGACCTACAAATCAAGCATAGATACATATACATAACTAAAATCTACGATGAAAATACATGAATCAAGGTATGGATGCAACCATCCGTAAAAGAGATCATGGTATGGTCGCAACCATCCATATGAGAAGGATCACACATAGACTCATGGTATGGTCGCAACCATCCATATGAAAGAAACATGTATCCAATCTAGACAATTCATATCGCCTTGTAACCTAGACTCTATATAATAAAATCAAGGGTCTTGAGCTCTGTCATGACCCGATTAAGTACAATCTCAAGCATGTGAATAAATGAGCTGAAGTCGAACATGCATGAAAATTTCCTGATTACCAGTCAATGATGTAAACTGTTAACAGACGCTAGAGAAACCACCAATGATGACAATGGTCCTCAAGGTATTACTAGTACAATCCACAAAATGTGAACAATGAGCTGAATTTGAACACTTGTGAAATCACCCGATCGAAGGCCAATGATGTGAGCCTGTCATCGAATGCGAAGAACTTGCCATTAGGGCATGCAAGCTCTAAGGTACCAAAAATGAGTCTCTAGATCGAATTCCCAAATAATGAGCTGAAGTCGACAGGAAGAAATCCTTTGAAGGAGGGTCATAATGAATTCCACATCATCGACATGAAATAAAGGATGTAATATGAGTGTTAATCAAGATTGGAACAGAGGAATAAGGAATGTACAAACTGTAGAACGATTTGTTCTTGAACATATCAGCGACACGACTTTGGAATTTGGAAGAAATTGACTTAGATAGGATCAGAGGTCATGTTGAAAAGATTGTTAATCAAATGAGAGGCAAACAAATTTCCCAAACCCATGGAGGAAAAGTGACAGAGTGAAGATATACCAACCCGACACGAACTTGCAGATAAGTGTCATGTTCAAGAGTGACATACTGCCGACACAACTGACGAATAACTTCCATTTTCCCCAACCATTTCTGGCGAGTACCTCTTTATTTTTACACAAGCTTGAAGAGGATAGCATATGCTTGTCATATAAGTTTGTCCTTCGGACAAATCCATCCTAGTACATTTTACAAGCCCTAGGAAGGAGGAAGGAGGTAATCGTCATGATGACGGATCTAATGTCATAAAATTTTAACGAGCCCTACAAAGGTGAAGCTCAGCATCTTTTCGTGTTTAGAGAGTTTGAAAAGAAGTGGAAAACAAAACTTCAAAATGTCCCTTTTTATAAGTAGTCTCACAGATCCGAAAAGGTAGAAAACTATTTCTGAGAGAACCTCTTAGTCGCGATAGGCTAAGGTATTCCTTTTTCGTAAATAATCTATCCCAGCCCAAAAAAGGGGTAAACATATACTAGGTAGATATAATTTCATAGCCTTTAACGATTTCAAAACGATAAGAGTCTCGACAATATTTTCAATTTTTGAGAGTCAGAAAAGAGCTAAAATTTGACTCCTCCAGGAGGAACGAGTGGCATAAAAGGTAGAAACTGGTTCCGGTGATGGTGGAACTGCTCAGAACATGATAAAAGTTAGGAGGTTGGCTAACAATACCACTCATTGCAGCGGTTCCTCAGGAATGGGTAAAACAATCAAGTGAAGGCGTATGATCGGCCAAGCAGATGGTGACAATGGAATGAGAAAACCAAGATTCATCTGGCAATTACGTGAGGTAAAATAATAATGGTTTCATTTTTACACAAGCTTGAAATTAGGAAACTTTGCTTGAAGTTGGTTTCATTTTTACACAAGCTTGAAACAAAGATAAACTATGCTTGAAAAAGTTGGCATGCCCCGATTATGGTGACTCAATTCGAGGTACATGCCCCCAAGCTTTAGTGCATTCACCGGAGTATACTGCTATTTACTCACAGGTGGATGGAATGAAGGTTCAACTACGAGATCAAGAGAAAGACTCGACTTGGATTTTACGAGATCTAATCAAAGACTCGAATTGAAAAGGGAACTTATTTCATTTTTTAACGAGGTTGACACAGTAAAAGGACTATCCTCATGAGAACTTGTTTCATTTTTTAAGGAGCTTGACACAAGGAAATGAACTGTGCTCCAACGAGCTTGTTTCATTTTTTAAGGAGCTTGACACAAGAAAACAAACTATGCTCTGAATACCTTGTTTCATTTTTTAAGGAGCTTGACAAAAGAAAACGAACTCTGCTTCGCTGACAACTCATCATGTCAAATAAGAAGTCATGGCTTCCAAGAGGTTCTCATCTGCCAGAAGAACAACACTCTAGAAATTAGGATCCAATGCCAATAGTACATTGTGTACTACCTCACTGACTGAATCATCAACAAGCGCAGACATGGAACAGGTGGCCACATGATTGACCCGTGGTGGGGAAGATATCACTGGCAGGTAAGGACCAGGAAGGGACGACGGTAGACCAGATGTCACATTAGGAGCAAAGAATGAAAGCTAATCAATGGTCATGATCTGACCTTCATGTGGAAAACAGATCACATGAGAGACAAGCGCACCCATGGCATAAGCATAGTTGTGCCCAAGAGTAAATTAAAATCCAATGGGCCTTGGACCACCATCACGTCTATATAGACAGTTTTCCCTCCCAAAGTAATAGTTAACTTCGAAAGGATCCCTAATGGTTGAATTGTTCCTCTGTTAAAAGCCAACATATTCTGAGTAACATACACAAGTTGTGGGGAACCCAAAGCTTTCCATGTAGTGGAGGATATAATACTAGCTGAGGTGCCTTCATCAATAATCGTGCCTGGTAAAACCATATCGTAGGCCTGTACAATGATCTCAAAGGGCACGTAAGAAGGAAGATGATATCCCATGAATCGACTCTAATCAAAGGCAGAGACCAAACTACATGGAGGGAGTGCCATAGGAATAAGAGGATTACCCCCCTGCGTTATGGGAGAAAAAATACCATCCTCCTGTACTTTGGGAACAAGAGAAGGAGGATCACTTTCTGGAACTGCGACGACAAGAGTCATAGGATCATCCTTCTGGATCATGGAAACGTGAGGATCGCCCTCCGATCTCGGGGAATCAGAGGAAACAAAAAGAATCTGACTGGGATGAGGCCCACTCTCGATGAAAAAGACCTGGTGAAACGTAGGTGGAACTAGGTCGTCCTTCTTCTCAACTAATGATTGGTCAGAAATGGACTCGGGAGACTGACTTTCAGAGAGAGTGGAATTGACTGGAGACGAATCTCGATCAAGAACTCAATCAGCTAGCTGAGGACTCGAAGAAATATTCCGGTAAACAATGGGAAGACGAGAATCAGAAGCCGAAAGGTTATCTAATACTTTAGAGGCTTCATCCATATAAGGACAGAGGTGAATGGGATGGTTCCCTTCACACAACCGACAGGGAAATTTTATCTTACCCTGTTTCTTATGAGTCTCATTATCTCTAGCTAAAGGCTCATCATCAGCATGATGCCTAGAGGCTGATGATGAAGGGAAAATCGGGCTTACAGACCACACTTCTAGTACCTTGAGAATACCAGGGAAATCACGAAGAAGGTGTTCACCCTCACATAGCTTGCAAGGGCATTTGACTCTGCGAGACAGAGTGGGAGGTTTCTTGATATTAGATGCATGGGTAGCAACAGTTGTTGATTTCCCCCCTAGCTTATTTTCCTTCTTCTTCTTCTTAGCCACCTGGTTAGTAGAATCCAGAATTTCACCAGGTGAAGAGGAAGAACAGGGTGAAGAAATAGGCGAAGAAGGTGAGGGGTCAACCTTAAGATCAACATGGGGTTGACATGGTTCAAGCGGAGGAGAACTTGTTTGAGAAACCACTGGGATGTTTGAAACCACAGGGGTTGAAAATAACCAAACTGGCAGACCAATGGTTAATCCCGAGAAGGACAGCGTTGCCATATACAGGGCACCAACATTCTCGAATGAAGGAAAAGGACCAGGATTCCCATCTAAGGGGATTCCTTGGTTAGTGACCTCTGGAAATGGTGCCATTGGAATCAACCCCAAAGAATCACGAAGGAATATAACTTTAACTAGGAATATTTCATGGGTAGTCAATTTTTTAAGACACTGAAACAAGACTCTGTCGTTTCATATTTTAAGAGTCAAGAAACAGGCAAAAGGTGACTCTAGTCACTTTCAGGTTGAACAAGCATGAAAGGAAAAGTGCTCGATGATCTTTTCAATTTTAGAGAGTCAAGAAAAGACCAAAATGAAGACTCAGGAAATCTAACTAAGAGGGTGTACCAAGTTTCCGTGAACTGCAATATACACCTTAGTGATCAAATGAAAGAGAAATGACCAAGGACTTGACGTACGTGCAGGCACTCTCCCCGAATGTTGTGTTCGATGTATCATAGTTACAGGGTGGCAGACTCGGCTTCTTATGGATAAAGGATTGCAACCTATGAGGGTCTCCCTTTATATCCTCGATGGTACGGGGAGCACAAGTCTGTGCTAGTGCTATCTAATTCCAGATGGCGAATGACACCTACTAGGTTTAACGACACTGGAACACGTCACTAGCCTAGACCTCTAAAATGTGAGCGTTAATTTTCAATGTTTCCTTAGGTTAATTGAATAAATTTTATGGTTGATCTTGAATTATGTCTCAATTTCAAGGCCCTATCGTTGTCATCTAAAAACTTCTATATGCAGCCATATGAGAAAAGAAATCTTTCAATTTGATGAACGCTATCTAGTTGAGGGAAGAGTCTCAAACAATAATGCAATAAATAGTAGTTCCGCAAACGAAAATTTTTCCTAACTAGATGACTTTCACTATTCAAAAGTAATCTAAAACATTCAACGATGCGAATTATGCAATGTAATCTATGAAAATTCTTGTTTTTGAAAACTATGCAATTGTAATCTATGCACAATTTCCTTTTTCTTTTGAATGAATCAGAATGCACTCAACGCATTTTTCAATGAAATGAGAATCTACTTAATGCGTGTTTTTAATGAAAGAGAATGCACTCAAATGCGACCTTTAGTTTTCAATCATTAAACAATGTAATCTAAGTTCAATGATAAATATCGAACATGACTTTTCAATGCAATGTGATCTAATGCACTTTAACGAAAAGCAAACTCTGAGACAAAAACTAAATGAACGCAAATTTCCTTAATGGAAAGATGAATGCAAAATGGATGCAAACAAACACTAAGAATGCAATCGTTGTTTCGAACACTATGTAACGAAATTCCCCAAAAGGTGACAAGACATATGAGTTCAAGCACAAAGAGGACTTCCAAAGCATGGGCTCAAAACAAGGCATCATTCCCTTTTACATCAAGAAATAATAGAAATAAGACATTTCAGCTGAACAGTGAGCAATGTAATCTATGCTCACAAATGAACAAGAAGACCAAATGAACTCAGACAAACACTTGAGACTTGATCACTCAATAAACCAAAAAGCAAAAGACAATCAACTAGAGATAGCTCACCAAGCAAGGAGACTGACTCAATCAGCAGGGTGATGTCTCGTGAAACATGAAATAGGGCAATTGATGCACAATCCTAGAATACACGTCCAGAAAAAAAGGAACATACTAACATCTACCTTCCTAGATTGTAAATGAAATTTAGAGCAAGGAAGATGACCTACCTTGTTCTGATGCTATGTTGTCGCCTTCCGTCGAAGCTTCTTGATGTGTCGCTCTTCTCAAGCTTGATACATGCTGCTACCAATGTTTGATTACCTGTACAGACAGTTAAGACACCACGACAAGCATAAAATCGCGACAATCATAAAACAATTACAACCTATCTAAATGATCAAGGAATGCTATAAATCTCATTATAAATGTAAACAAGAGTGAAAGATAAACATTAGGTGCATTTTATTATGATAAAGACAAGGGGAGTTTACAACCAAGCCTTGATGTTGAGGCTCTCCTTTGGCAGGTCCGTATCCAAGCACATTTGCAAAACCCTCATACACAAAGGTCCAAGATCTCACTATGTTCCTAACACTCAAAAACAATCACACTCTCCACTATTCTCTCGAAGTTATGATTTCTTCTTCTCTCTATGCTAACTAACTAAGGCAACAAAGCTGAAGGAGGTCTCCTTATATAACAATATAGGAGGAGGCTATGGGCCCTAAAATAATGGGACAAGAGCTTATACTTTGGAGTAGTTCCTATTTCTTGGGAACAAGAAGCCCAAAGGGGAATTTCTCGGCCATATCCTCAAAACAAACTTCCATCTTGCCACCTCGCGAAGCTTCTAGTCATGGAAGGTTCGTTTCTATTTTAAAAACTTTCCAAAAGAGGATCAGCGTGGGTCCGACATTAAGGCAGAGCACTGATCGACATGGGTCTCAGTGAAAATATCTGCTATTGGCGTGGGTTAGACGCTGAGACAAAACGCCGACCTTGAAAACCAGGTTTTTACAGGGATCTTTCAGAAAATTTGTAAAGGGAGATGAATTGGCAGACAAAGTGTGGTTTAGGGGTATGTATTCCATGCTTGGAAAGTACACAAAGGTCACTGTATGGTTTCTCTAGGATCAAGGAATGGGGAGTAGAGGGACAGTGACAAATTGATGTGTAAAAATGCTCATCCCCATGTGATCATCTAAAGGAAGGTGGAAACTTTAAGCCAACCCCGAGTTCGTCAAACAGTTTCCCAGATGTCAGTATCTGTTTGGGATTGAGCACCAAGTATCAATGAATACACCTCCTTTATATAAAAAGAGGTTGATTGATGTTGATCCCAACACAACCTATCTAGCTTGTGGAGTTCCTAATCTCAATACCTTGGAGATATTACTCAAAATCCTCCCATGGTAATGAAACATTTGATTGAGGTCATTCTACCTGTGATTTCCACTATCTCCATCCATCTGGGGAAATGGACAACATCCAATAATCTGCAACCTTTATTAGTCCATGTGATTGATTCCATGTTTTTATATCCTGAAAATTCATGTTTTATTTTATCTGGGGGAGTTTTTTCCAGGAGTCTTCCCAAAAGGAAGCAATTCTCCCATCTCGTATCTATCAAAAAGAATATTCTTTTACTAGATGCTTATCTTCATTCGCCCAATTCCAGATACTTGACCCTTTTATATGATCTTTGAAGTGCAATCATTGAAGCTGGGAGGAATGAGCCATGTACTTCCTCTCCGAAACCTTTTTCCAAACTTCATTTCCTCCATTCACCCATAACCACCATAACTTCATACAATAAGCCCGAATGACTATAATGGGGTCCCTAATACCCAAACCACCTTTCAATTTAGGAAAAAATATCTTATTCCACCCTACCAGTGCTCATTTGCATGTTTTTATGGATCCTTTCCATAAGAAATGTGTCCAAAGTGCTCGTAGAGTTCGACACACTGAGATGGGTATGGCCATGAGGGATAGTTGATAATTTGGTACCGCCTGAAGAAAAACTTTTATCATGGTCAAACATCCACGAAAATTAAGGAACTTGAGAACCTAGTTGGTATATCGGCTTCATGTCTTTTCTATTATGTCCTCCCATGTAAACGCTCGATGATAGTTCCACACTATTGGCACACCCAAATATTCGGAGGGGAGGCATCCATGGGTGTAACCTGTAACCTAACAAAGCTTCTTTTGAACTAGGTTCCGACAGTTAAAGAATTATTTTTTTTGTTTTGTATTTGCTTAGAACGGTGCTTGATGCCTCCAGAAAATTATGGAGAGTCTTATCCATTCGTTGAACCTCCCTCATTGTAGGTAAACCAAAGAGGATTACTTCATCCACCAACTGAAGATGAGTACTTGGAAAGTCTGAACCATACAAATGAAGACCATATATATAGTCATATTCACCCACCTTTTAAAACATTCTCTCGAGGTACTCCATGACAAGGATAAATAAAAATGGCGATAGAGGATCACCCTCTCTTGTACCTCTGGAAGGGTTAATTTTTTGTGAAGGAGATCCATTAACCGATATTGAAAAGAAAGTTGTAGAAATAAGGGAACCAATCCACTCTAGCCATTATTTTGAAAATACACAAGCTTGTAGAATATGAAATAAGAAATTACAAATAATACGATCACATGCTTTAGAAAGATCTAGCTTAACAAACATACTTGGTTGCTTTGACTTTTTGAGAGAGTGGATTAATACCATATGTTAGTTGCCTACCTTCAACAAACCTAGTTTGTGTTGGAGATATCAACTTTGATAACCATGGTTTAAATCAATTTTCTATAATGGTAGAAATGATATTGTTAATCACATTACATAAGGAAATTGGGCGAAAACCCTCTAGTGTATCTTACTTTCCTAGTTTCAACACTAAGGAAATAAACATAGCATTCAACGTCGGTAGAATATTCCTATTATTTCTTGATTCTTCCACAACTTCATAAATTTATTGACCTAAAAAATTCCAACATGCTTGGTAAAAGTCTGAAGTAAATCCATTTGGTCCAGGTGATTTATTCTTCAACATCTTCATTACAACTCCTTCGACCTCCTAATGAGAGATAGGGCGCATCAAAGCTCGTTTTTGTTCTGAGCAAATCATACGTGGAATATTATGAAGAACAATAGGCATGGTTGGAGACCTTAGCTTAGTATTAGTCCATAAATATTTATAAAAATGAACTAGTTATTTCTCAATACCCTGAAGGGAGACTATCCTTTCCCCGTGCCTGTGATAAAGGGAAAAAATATGATTATGAAGATGATGTTGGATAGCTGCATTGTGAATTTTTTTTTGTTATGGTCTCCTTCTTTCATCCATTGTATCTCCTTTTGTTTTCGTCTATCCTCCAACTTATGAAGAATTCCCGCTTCCTCCAGTTCCAACTCAAGAGTTCTACCCTCCTCAATGGTCCTTAGATGTATAGATGACATCTGATCTTCCAAATCCTTCTTAGCTAAAAAAATGTTCCCAATAACATTTTTGTTCCATGCCTTAATCTGCATTATCAAATGTTTTAATTTTAGTTGAAAATTTTGCATATTTGTGTGACCTTTAATGTTAACTTCTTCCCACCATTCCTTTAAGAGATCCATCAAACCCTCATTCTAAAACCATAAATTTTAAAATCATAAGGGGTGATTCAATATAGGTTCCTTCAATTCTATTTGCAATCAAATGGGCCAGTGATATGAACCTATACACGACAAGATGGAGGCTTCTAAGAACAGGTCACTTTGTATCACAATTTTAGACAGTAAATAATAATCCAACCGACATGCCACCTGATGCTTGCCTCTCCTATGATTATTCCACGTATAATTTCCATTTTTGGTAGGTATAACGACCAATCAGAGCATTCCAATCAACTCATTGAATTCCATGGAAGTGGAGTCTAGACGACGAAGACCCCCCTTCTTTTCCCGAAGTGATCTGATGATGTTAAAGTCGCCACCCACAATCCACAATGAGTTCCCTACTAGGTATTTTTTTTTCCTCCATTTTTTTCAAAAATAATTGTTTTTCCTTTGGTATAGAAGATCCATAAATGGAAAAGAGAAAAACATAAACTTTTGTCCGCAAATACCTCAACTTCCTTGTTACAATTCTAGGCATCTCAAACCACTCCTGGAAGAAAAGCACTTTCGGATTCCACCATATTGTTATTCCTCCTGCATTACCAACTACATCTATGGACATATGGTTACAACCTTTCTAGAAAAAACCTAATAGTTTATTCATTTTATCCTCAGCCAATTTCGTTTCTTGTAAAATTACAATCTCCATATTTTCCTTTCAGATTTGCTCTCTGACATACCTTTTTTTACCTCTGCTATTAAGCCCTCTTATATTCCAGGAAATAATTTTCATCCATAATGGATTAATATTTGGCGAACCAGTCTTTGACGTTCCTAGTACCTTTTCTTGCAGGCTTTGAGATTTTCCTGTATGCAGTTGAGCCTCTCTCTTCAGCTTGTCAATCTTATTTTTATGTTGTTCCTTGTTTAATTCATTTGCTAATAGGGCATTTCCATTTTCTTTAAATGCCTGAAAGGCTTGAGATATAAGATATCTAGGTGTTGTCCTCTTCTTTGTTTTCCATTGAAGGAAGGCTTTGGAATATCTTCCTTCCTCTTCCTTGGGAAGATTCACAAGATCCTTCATTTCCCATTCATTCACCATACAAACTTATGTTTGTTCTTCCTCTGGTAGGTCTGAAATATTATGTTCCAGAAGTGGAACAACTTCCTCATATCCTGGTAGTGCCATCAAGTAAGTCACACCATTAAGGTTTTCCTCCTCTCCCATCTTTTATTTCAACTCCATATTATATATGGATGGATATGTTGGTATTATCTCCATCTGGGTAGCCTTAATGTATGAGAAATCCTCCTCCATAGCCTCTAGTACTGAGAAATAATTTTTTCCTTCATAACCCTTTGGGTGGTTGTTGTTAGCTTGATTTCGTTGATTTCGACATCGATTTGAGACTCTTGTGAAACCCTCTATATTTAAACCTCCACTTAAAGGTTCTCCTTCCTCCTCGAAGGACATTATCGAATTATATGACCATGTTTGTGACAAAGTCTACATCAGAAGGGCATGTGTGCGTAGTCCAGAGGTTGTTTCCAAATCTCACCCTGGTAATCCAACTCGATGGAATCTGGCAGCGGTTGAGAAACATTCATGTATACACATATATGTGCATATGATGTATTCCTTCCCCTTCTGGTGACCTCTGATATCTTTACAAAATGAGACAACATCTGGCCAATTCCTTCAAAAATTTCTGGCAACCAAAACTCCACTAAGGATTATAATCTCACCCAGATGGGTGTTGCTGTAAATTCCTCGTTATCGTGATTAAAACAAGATTCCTAGTGCTTGAGGTAGAGCCCGACATTATTTAAGAAATATGGGCCTCCGTCGAAAATACGTTCTTTATCCTATGAATTGGTGAAAAGAACTGTGAAAAATCCTTTGGGACCTAGGCAAAGCTCAACCTCTCCCTTGGGATACCAATTCATCTGTATCCAATGCTCAATTTCCTTTTCTATCATCCATATGCTAATAAACTTACAAATTAAGGCATGGTACCTCATTCATTTCCTTTGCTCCTCAAGAAAATTTGCAGGAATTGTAAAATTCAGGTTTTATGGGGCCTTTGTAATACATTTTCCCCTCCACCCCCTCTTGCCATTTGTCCCCCATGATTGGGAGGTGTTTCGAACTTGACATGCCACCTTCGATAACTTATTTCAGTGCTTCTACAAATGCATCACCAAAAAAAATATTCCAGGAGGAGGCCCATCCTACTTATGGGTTCACATCCTTGGGTTCATATATAAATTATTCTTGGAATGAAGTCCTGTGAGAAAGAACTCAACTGCATTCAGAGCAGCCACCACCCATAGCAACCGGCGCCTGTAACAGTCATTGCCTCAGTATTTGGATGATTTACTTAAAATGAATCATTTCAAAGCCTTTTTATGTTGAGATTCAACAAGATGATGAGCTTAGTGAAAAGAGTCGCCTTCACTAAGTGGGTCCGCAGGCTATTTTTGGTGCAAGTCTATTTTTAGACATGGTGATCATATTTCAAAAGTTGCAGGATGCTATTTCTGGATGGTTGGTCAAGTTGGAAAAATAGATGAAATTCTATTTTTATAATATCGGGCGAAGTCTATTTATAGATCGTCAATCTAAAAATAGAAGTGTCGATTATTATTAGCTCTTAATAATAATCCGACGATAAACAACAACTTATTCTCTTGGAGCACTTAATTTCAGTGTACAGATTTGTCAAATCAGTGGGTTGAAGGAATTATGCAATTCCTAGGGTTTACTGGTGGTTCATGCATGGAGGACTCAGTCAGAACTGAAGTGGAAAAGTTATGACAGAGTTGGAAGAGTAGTTCATGGAGTTGTTATTCAGTTTAACTCAGTTAATGGTGTTAAACTCAGTTGAGCTAGTTGTATCTAGTCTAACTGAATGATAGACTAGTGAGAGTGGAGTGAATTAATTATTTAATTAATTCACAAATAATAACTCATTAATCATCTGAACAATACAGTAGTTAACTATAGTGCATGGCAGTTCCAGTGGAGAGATAGGTGAAAGGGAAAGATGGACTATCCATTGTAACTATAGTGATGCATTGATTGCACCACACACACATTGGAGTTGCCAATGAGGATTGTGTAGTCAAGGCAAGGGTAATTCAAATTCATTCAGAGCTATTCTTCAGCAGGGATTGCGCCGTGGAGGCAGGCTGTCAGGAGGAAAGAAATTGGTGCATAGAGATGCACATTTCTGCATGACAATGTGTAATGAATCTATATTGTACTGAGAGCTTGATGTAATAAGCTTTGTATGATATTTCTACATGATATCCATGATACATCATATATGATAGTTGGGGTTTTCAGCTTCAGGCTTTCTTGTAAAACAACTGTGTTATGTGCGATTGTTTTTATTGCTTCATGTGTTTGCAATTGGTTTTAATTTCCGCAAAATATTAACAGTGGAAGGATTCTGTATTTAACAAGAAGATAAATATTGTTAGATCAGGAGAATTTGGATATGTACATGCATGTTGTATATAATTTCTACATGGTATTGGAGCAGTGTTAATTCTTGAAGATTGAAATTGTGAAGAATTGTTGAGTTTGTGCTGGTGGACAATTTGAATTTGCTTCATAAAATTCTTGGTGCGACAGTTGGGTATACATTGAAATGTCTTTCAATGGGTTGTGATTGGAGTATTCCCTTGATGGCAGCTTGAATTAAATATCCTGGAAGGATAGGATGGAGGCGGTGCGGAGGATAATGGACTGAAGGAGTTCATCGATAGCGATGTTCCTAAGCCGGGATCTAGCGATGCTGCATTACTTGATGCATGGCAAAAGAAGATAGCAAAGACAAGAAGAATTTTGTTGGAAGGTGTGAAGGACCATATTGTGTCCAACCTTCACGAGAAAACCACTCCATTTGCAATGTGGAAGGATTTGATAGATTTTTTCCAAAGCAATAGCGATCAGAGGAAGTTGGCACTGAAAGATAAGCTGAGAAAAATAAAAATGGAGAAGGGCGACAATATTCCAAAATATCTCACGAAGTTTTTCCTCTATAGGGATGAACTGGAAAGTGTGGGGATTATTGTTGATGATGAAGACTTGGTGAGCTTGGATCTCCTTGGGCTTCTGAAGAGTTGGCATAACTATGAAGACTTTGCCAACGGACCAGAGAAACTGTCGGGATGGGAGCGACTTTGGTCGGATCTTATGCAGGAGGAGATAAGGTGAAGTACCAGGGATGGATCTTCATCGAAGAATGATGATTGATCTAGGTGGATATTGGTGGCCACCCACCTATTCCACTTGGGCCCCCACCATTGTCTCTTTCAGTTTTTCAGTTTCGGCATAACTTACTATTTTTAGCAGTTTTTCGGGTCCTGAACTTCCGGAGCCGTTTTGAGGCCCTAAACGATGTTTTTTGGGCATCGCGCCTCCAGCTAATATCATTCTATTCCAGAATGATATTCATGGTGAAAGTTGTAGTCCTCGGATAGAGCTTTCTAATGATGTATCATATGCGTCAAACGGAGATAGTATGCCAAAGTTACGTCCCTGGGAAGTTGAAACACCAATTTACCCAAACGGGGCCCATAGTTTTGGCGCTTCATCTCCTAGGGTTAAGTTTTTGGATGTTTAGGGTTCTCCATTGTTTCTCAATAATAAATAGGCCCTCGAGCCTCATTGTAACTCAGTTCAGAGGCCTGTAGCCGCCACATCTCTTCTCAGAGATAGCTACCAGCGCCCTAGCTAGTTTTATTTCCATTCTGTCTGTAAGCAAATTTCAGTTCTTTGATATTAATTAAATGAAGTGTTATTTCCGCTGCATCTCTGTATTTATGGTTATATGTTTATTCTGTTGCGTTCCTGCATAAATCCGGATCAGTGGTATCAGAGCGGTCTGCTTTTTCTCGATCCTTCTTTGCATGTCCCCAACGAGGTCGGGGTATAAGGAGCTAGGGCTTGATCTGGTGAAACCTTTGCAAGATCAGCCTCGCAAACCTCGACGGACGCCCATGGGGGACGAAAAGAAAGATGAGGGAGCAGGAGATCCTATCAAACTATTGCTCGAGGAGGCCCTCGAAAAACAAAGGAACGTGATGATGGATAACTTTGTTCAGATCCTTCAACGGCTACCCACCGGCGGCGCATCTGCATCCAGCAGCCACTCTGGAGGCGCGACTCCTTTTAAGGTAGAAGTAAATTTTGACATTCCCATATTTGAGGGTCAAATAGACGCAGATGCTGTAGATAAATGGTTGAATCTGTTAGAAGGATATTTCTCGGTTCATGACTTTTCAGACCGGGAGAAGATTATTTTCGCACTCCTCAAAGCTACCCCCCATGTTAAGGACTGGTGGGAAACCTACTGTGAGAACAAAGACCAGACAGAACCCTCTCTGTTCTCGGCAGTACCAACTTGGAATTCTTTCCGAGACGCCGTCAAGGAACAGTACTATCCCGTGGGGAGCTATGAGGACAAGTACATACAATGGACCATGCTGCGACAACAAAGGGATCAAGATGTGCACGAGCTGACGAATCTGTTCCATACCCTGCGCACAAAGTTGGGTATCAAAGATTCAGAGAAACATTTGGTGCTAAAGTATCGCAGATGTCTGCACAGATACATTCAGGAGGAAATGGAGTTCCTCGACATCTCCTCGCTTGGTACGGCATACCGGTATGCTGCCAAGATTGAGCAGAAATTCAAACAAAAGAAGCGAGACTTTGGATCTGCGAATCAAAAGCAAGGGAAAGGCGCTTCCAAACCACAGAACAAAGGACAGAGCCAAGGCATGGCGGCTAAATACAACTCGTCAAAGCCATAAGAAAAGAATAGCACCGCAAAGCCAAAGAAGGACACGGGAAAGTGGTGTGAGTTCCATAAGAGCTCCACTCACAACACAAATGAGTGTTGGGCCAAGTAGTCGCTAGTGGCCGAGATGAGGGCTTCTGAGTCAGATGCATGCTCCGACTCCGAATCAGAACCTGAAAAGGGGAATGAAAAAGGGAAACATATTATTGATGCGGAGCCCAATGCCACTATTGCCACTACCAAGATCCAGAAGGAGGAACCGGAAGATCCAGAGGAGGAGGAACGTCTCTTCCACTCCCAGATGTGGGTAAAGGGTTCCCCTGCACAGTTCATTGTCGACAATGGGAGCCAAAAGAACCTCATTTCAGAAGACGCCGTGAAGCGGTTGGGATTGCCGAGCACCGCTCACCCACATCCGTACACGATCGGGTGGCTTCACCAAGGACGAGATCTCCGCGTCAGCCAGCAGTGCCGCCTTCCCTATAGCATCAAGCCCTTCACGGATGAGGTATTATGTGATGTTGCTCCTATTGATGTTTCTGATGTATTATTAGGACAACCATACTTGTGGAAGCGTCATGATGTGTATGAGTCTCGACCTCGTGCTGTTATTGTTACTTTGGGAAATAAGTTGTACAGGATACCAGAGGTACCACCTCCTGCAGCTATCTCTTTGGTTACTGCAAAACAATGTAGTAAGCTCATTTCCCGAACCAGGAAATTCGTTTTCCTGATGATCCGCCCCCAGGGCAAGAAGAAGATTGTGGCCATGACCTCCAGACAGGGCTCCTCTGCACGACAACAACAGATGGATAAGGTTGTGG
Organism: Pinus albicaulis; assembly: GCA_034641835.2. Classification (NCBI taxonomy): domain Eukaryota; kingdom Viridiplantae; phylum Streptophyta; class Pinopsida; order Pinales; family Pinaceae; genus Pinus; species Pinus albicaulis. The sequence goes on along the minus strand of CM076584.1, from coordinate 522,245,253 downwards.
AGGAGTACGGGGACATCTTCACCTCACCCACAGGGGTTCCTCTGCACTGTCAGGTCAAGCACCCAATTGATCTGACCCCAGGTGCGCCACTACCCAATGGACTAATCTATCGGCGCTCTGTTATGGAGAATGATGAAATCAAGAGGCAGATTCAGGAGCTGTTGTAGAAAGGTCACATCAGACCAAGTTCATCGCCCTATGGGAGCCCGATTGTGTTGGTACAGAAGAAGGATGGGACGTGGAGATTTTGTATTGACTATCGGGCGCTGAACAAGATCACTGTCCGGAATAGGTACCCAATCCCACGGATTGATGACCTTCTGGACCAACTCAAAGGTGCAAAATATTTCAACAAGATTGACCTGAAGTCTGGGTATCACCAGGTACCAATTGAACCCTCTGATGTGTGGAAGACTGCCTTCAAAGCCAAGGAAGGCCTTTTTGAATGGCTAGTCATGCCTTTTGGGTTGACAAATGCCCTTGCAACCTTCATGAGGATGATGGATGACATCTTGCGGCCATTCACCAACTCATTTGTAGTGGTGTACTTGGATGACATTCTGATCTTCAGCAAGACTTGGGAAGAGCACCTTCACCACATCCGACAAGTCCTCCAAACATTGCGGCAACACAAGTTGTGTGCCAATTTGGAGAAGTGCACGTTTGGCATGACCCAGGTTCAATATCTGGGATACATTATTGATGAAAGGGGGGTGCATGTGGATCCGGCCAAGATCCAAGTCATTCGGGATTGGCCAGCCCCGACTACTATAACAGAGCTTCGCAGCTTTCTGGGTCTTGCTAATTTCTACCGTAGATTTGTGTTGGGATTCTCTCATATCACTTGGCCCTTGAGTCAAGTCACCAAAGGAGGAGCGAGAGCAAAATTCTTTTGGTCAGAACCTCAACAGAAGGCATTCAAAGAATTGAAAAATCGCCTCTGTTCTGCCCCAGTGCTCACCTTACCAGACTTGCAGCAGCCATTTGAGATCGAGACAGATGCCTCTGACTATGCTATTGGGGCAGTTCTTACTCAACAGGGACATCCAGTGGCATATCACAGTGAGACATTGTCTGAGACAGTTCGCAAGTATCCCACCTATGACAAAGAAATGTATTCCATTGTGCAAGCCTGTCGACAATGGAAGAATTACATTTTGGGGAAGGAAATAATCATCCACACAGACCACTGACCCCTGCAGTTCATACAGACACAAGGGAAGTTGCAGAATGATCGCCATCAGAAGTGGTCCACATATCTGCAATAGTTTCATTTGAACATAAAGTACAAGAAGGGTAGCACCAATAATGTTGCAGACTGCCTCAGCCGACCACCGATCGTGGTGCTCACCACCATGCTCAACTCTTGTGGCCACGAGACTTCTGATTGGCCGATTCTCTATGAGAATGACCCAGAATTCGGCCACACTTACAAAGCACTCTTGGGGGGTACGCAAGTTCCAAATTTTCACCTCCATGATGCACTTTTATGTCACCTGGGACACCTTTGTGTTCCTTCAAGCGAGCGTGCCAAGATGATATGGGAAGCACACTACAGTTGAGTCGCTGGGCATTTCGGGGTCGAGAAAACAGTAGCAATACTACAAAAGTATTTCTATTGGCCGAACCTTCGAAAGGATGTCAAGAAGCACATCAGATCCTGCACTGCTTGTGCCATTGCCAAACCGACCATCAACAAGCAAGGCCTATATACTCCACTACCTACCCCTAGTCGACCTTGGGAATCCATCTCCATGGATTACACGTCGGGCCTGCCTTCTACTAAGAATGGAAATGACTGTGTTTTCGTGGTCGTTGACAGATTATCAAAGATGGCCATTATGGCGGCCTGTAAGAAGAATATCACAGCAGAAGCCACTGCTAAACTCTTCTTTGAACGAGTGTGGGTGCACTTTGGGATCCCACAGTCTATCATATCAGATCGAGATAGCAGGTTCCTCGGCACATTCTGGTCCAGCCTCTGGTCGATGTTGGATACCAAGCTCACGAAGTCCACAGCTTTCCATACCCAAACAGATGGCCAGACAGAGGTCGTCAACAGAATGATTGTACACATTCTGCGCATGTACGATTCAAAGCATCCACGCACATGGGACGAGAGCCTCCCTTATGTACAACATAGTTATAATCGGGCTCTCGACAGTTCAATCGGCCATAGCCCCTTTCAGGTGGGCTTGGGATTCCAGCCACTATGTCCCATTGACGTAGCCATGCCATTTGCAGCTGCTCAGGCCAATTCAGCTCATGTCCAGTCTGAAGTTGACAAAGCAAGTAGCTTCATCGAGCGTATTCAACACATCCGCCAACAGGTTCATGATATATTGGACAGAGCCAATGCGAAGTACAAGCAGCGCCATGATCAACACTGGGTGCCACACAACTTCCAGGTGGGCGACAAAGTATGGCTGCATTTGCAGAAGGAGCGCCTCACTGGACCTCACCGCAAGCTTCGCCCGCTCCGATACGGGCCGTACACCATCACCAAGGCTGTAGAGAACAATGCTTTCGAGCTTAGTATTCCACCATTCCTTGGTCTGCACCCAGTCTTCAATGTGGATCGCCTTCGTCCTTACTTCCCACCTCTACTGGACACTTCGGACATTGCGGAACAACTCACACCAACAGAGTTAAACCCAGACTGCATGGAACAGGCCACCACAGATTGTATCATGGACATGAAAATTAATAACACTCGCCAACAGAGGATCCAACTGTATCGGGTTGTCAAAGTTGGCCAACTCCTGCACCAAGGAAAGTGGTTCACCAGGGACCAAGTTCAGCAGAAATTTCCTCATCTCATGGAGGAACTTAACGCAATGGGGACCATTGCTTCCTAAGGGGGGAGGAATGATCCAGGTGGATATTGGTGGCCACCCGGCTATTCCACTTGGGCCCCCACCATTGTCTCTTTCAGTTTTTCAGTTTTGGCATAACTTCTTATTTTTAGCATTTTTTTGGGTCTGAACTTGGGAACGTTTTGAGGTACACAAACGACGTTTTGGGCATCGCGCCTCCAACTAGCGAAAGTTGTAGTCCTCGGATAGAGCTTTCTAATGATGCATCATATGCGTCAAACGGAGATAGTATGCCAAAGTTATGTCCCTGGGAAGTTGAAACACCAATTTACCCAAACGGGGCCCATAGTTTTGGCGCTTCATCTCCTAGGGTTATGGTTTTGGCTGTTTAGGATTTCCCATTGTTTCTAAAATAAATAGGCCCTCGAGCCTCATTTTAAATCAGTTCAGAGGCCTGTAGCCACCACATCTCTTCTCGGAGATAGCTACCAGCGCCCTAGCTAGTTTTATTTCCATTCTGTCTGTAAGAAAATTTCAGTTCTTTGATATTAATGAAATGAATTGTTATTTCCACTGCATCTCTGTATTTATGGTTATGTGTTTATTCTGTTGCGTTCATAATCAGGATCAATGATGAAGAGGTACGCTTTGGCTACCAAAACGGAAAGGAAGGGGAGGAAATCCCATACAAAATCCGAGGCTAAAAGGCAAGAAGCGGGATTGTCCCGAGGTGAAGTGTTTAAGCATCACGAACATGGCCATTTCCCCATGGCACATGAAGAAGAAGAAGAACAAGAAGGTTGTTGGAACTGCAGTTGGAGAGGCCTTAGCCTCGCAATTTGAACTTGATTTCTCTTTGATCACATGATTTATTTCAAGCTCTATGGGATCGGTGTGGTATCTTGATAGTGGTGCATCTTTCCATATTACGGGAGACAAGGAGTTGTTTAGTGACTTGGAGGAGAAGGACCTTCAAATGCATATAGAGATGGGCGACGATGGTTGATACAGTGCAACCAGAATTGGGACCATTACCTTTGAGAGGGAGTCAAGTAATCCATTTTTGTTAAAAGATGTCATGCATGTTCCAAGTCTGAAGAAGAACTTGGTCTCGGTCACAATGTTGGAAGACAGAGGTTAAGACTTTGTTTTTAGTGATGGAAAAGCCTTCCTACGACATAAAAAAACAGGTCAAACCAAGAGTAAAGGGATTCGAGTTAATAATCTCTACAAGTTGGAGGTAGATGGCTGCGCTGCAATGATGGGAAAAGCAGAAGAAGTGGTGAGCCGGGATGAGGGCGAATTATGGCATAGGAGATTGGGAAATATTCACTGGAATTATGGCACTTTGAAGATTTTACAACAGATTTCTACTAGACTTCCCAGGGGTACTCTTGTGCAGTCAGATCAGTGCAAGGGATGTACTATGGGTAAGTTTGTGAATACCACTTTTCATGAGAAGGAGAACCGTGCTTCGGTGATCCTGGAGAGAATTCACACAGATGTGTGTGGACCTTTCTCGGTTGCTTCAACAACAAAACACAGGTATTATGTTATATTTGTTGATGACTATTCTCGTAGATGTTGGATCTTCTTCATGCATAAGAAGAGCGAAACATTCTCAAAGTTCTGTGAGTTTAAAAAATTGGTGGAGAAGGAGTCGGGGAAGCAAGTGAAAGCTCTATAGAGCGATAATGGTGGTGAATACATCTCAGGCGAATTCAAAGACTTCTGTAGCAAAGAAGGAATTCAAAGAGAACTCATAGCCCTCATAACCCACAACAGAATGGGGTCGCTGAGAGGAAGAACAGAATGGGGTCGCTGGTCATGCAATGTTGCACGAGCAATGTTGCATGACTAGGGTCTACCGATGCACTTGTGGGTGGAAGTATGCAACACTGCGGTTTATGTGAAAAACCATTGTCCTCATAGAGTACTTGGCATGAGTACACATGAAGAAGCTTTTACTGGTAAGAAGCCTGATATTTATCATTTGAAGATTTTTGGCTCATCTGTTTACATTCATGTGACAAAGGACGCTAGGAAGAAGCTGGAGCCGACTGCAGAAGTTGGGATATTTGTGGGGTAGATAGAAACACCCCATAATTATCGAGTGTATTTGCCAGACAGTCGGATGACTGTGGTGCGACAGGATATAAAATTCAATGAGGTGAAAGCCATGAAGTTGTCACTTGAGAGGGAGCTACACTTGCATGCAGAGGAGGAACTTCTTGTTCCCAAAGATGAACCTCTAGATGTGGATCAGGCACAGGAGGAGATTCATGGAGTGGAGAAGTCCACTCATATAGAACCAAACATCAGACAAGGCAGAAAGCATACCATAGAAGCTGAGAGACTGAAGCTTGATGTAGCATATAATGTAGGAGTCCCTACATCACAGTGCAGATAGAGACAGTCACCTGACCGATTTACTGGATACATGGCTCTTATGAGCAAGTGTATCATGATAGAGCCATCTTCTTTTGAAGAAGCAGTGCAGAAGCCCACATGGGTAGATTCCATGGTGGAGGAGTATGACTCCATTGTCAGAAACAGTGCTTGGGAGATTTTTCCAAGGCCGGTGGGAAAATCAGTTGTAGGATCAAGATGGATCTACAAGGTAAAGAAAGCTGCTGATGGGAGTGTCGAGAAGTATAAGGCAAGATTTGTTGCCAAAGGCTTCTCACAGATCAAGGAGATTGATTATGAAGAAACCTTTGCACCTGTATTACGGTATTCTTCCATAAGGACCATCCTTGCTCTCTCAACGCAGATGGGTTGGCACATTCATCAGATGGATGTGAAGACTGCGTTCCTTAATGGGATCATTGAGGAAGAGGTGTACATTGAGCAGCCTGAAGGATTTGGGATCTTCAGTAGCGAGTCGCATGTGTGCATGCTCAAAAGAGCGTTGTATGGGCTGAAGCAAGCACGACGTGCTTGGTACACATGGATCGATAGCTATTTCACTGGACTTGGCTTCACCAAGAGTGAGGCGGATGCAAACCTGTACCAAATTGTGGTGGAGGGTAAGCTTTTAATCATTGTTCTTTATGTTGAACACAGTTCTCCCAACTAACGTGATGGGCAGCTGAAGAAGATACACTCATGCAAGGCTGATCTTGCAAAGGAGTTTGAGATGAAGGATTTAGGCCTCCTTCATTATTTCCTTGGATTGGAAATATGGCAGCGGGAAGGTGAACTGTTTGTGTCTCAAGGAAAGTATGCCTGGGAGATACTGGAGAAGTTTCACATGCAAGGCTGCAAGCCTATCGACACTCCTCTTCCAGGAAATTGGAGGAAAGAGGATGCTACATCGGTAGATGTAGTGGATGCCACTGTTTATCAACAGTTGGTGGGTTCGCTCATGTATTTAGTTAATATAAGACCGGACATATGCTATGCGGTGAAACAGCTTTCACAAGCGATGGTTAAGCCTACCGAGCTCTTTTGGAAGGCAGGCAAGCATGTTTTGAGATATCTAAGGGGAACATCTGAGTATGGTTTATGGTAGAGACAGACAGATGAGGTGAATTTGCATGGCTTCACAGATGCAAATTGGGCAGGCAGCCCAACAGACAGAAAGAGCACATTAGGAGGGATTTTCAGTATCGGATCTACGACAGTTTCTTGGTACAGCAGGAAACAAATATCTGTGGCACTCAGTTTAGCGAAAACATAATACATGGCAGCTAGTCAAGCTGCATGTGAGGCTATTTGGATGAGGAAGATCCTGGTCGGTTTGTTTGGTTCACATTTAGATCCTACAACGATACATTGTGATAATCATAGTTGCATTAAACTCTCGATTAATCCTGTGTTTCATGATATATCTAAACATATTGATATCCGGTATCATCATATCAGAGATTGTGTGCAGTGGAAGATCATGTTGCTTCAGTACATTCCTATGGAAGATCAGGATGCAGATATTCTGACGAAGGCGCTGTTATAGGTAAAAATACCTCCTCATCAACTCAGAGGGGAAGACAAATATGGAAGAAGTACAAAGACCTGAATTAAACCTATTTCTGCCAGGGTAGCGCCTATATAGAATAGAACAAGAGCATTATAACGTAGGCAATCAGTGCATTGGCCGTGTTAGTGGCTAGGGCAACGCTCTGTTTACACTGGAGGGAAGCGTTACCCGTGTTTTAAGTTTGAATTGGGAAAAGAGCGCGGAGAATGATTTGAATCTCCGACTTTCCCTCACAAAGGAGTCAGTTCACAAAGGAAACTGTAGAAGCACCAATTCATTATTGGTCATTGCCATAGAAGAATGAACTCCAAAGGAGGCAAAAGCATAGAGATCAAAGAAACATCTAAGTTTTTTCCATTCCAAACTAGTGGAAAGAGAAGGGCAACAATGGCCTTCTCCCTCTCCTATAAGAAGGAGCTGAAGGCTCTTAATTGAAGGTCGAAGGATTGCTCAAGGTTCTTGTATACTTGTGGAATAGATAATAGTGTTACATTGTGAAGGCCAAGAGTCAAAAAGGTTCCTAGAGAGCTTGTTGACTTGGAATTCTTCACTTGAGAGATAAGAGAGATTTGGAGACTGAGGAGGGCTTGGTACAACCGACGGTTGTAATCCTCCTTCTTTCAAAATCAACAGAACTGTGTTCGTTTTGTCCATTCAATGCTTAATATTGTCATTATTGTTTGAACATTTACATAGTATGATATGAATGGCTCAGATGTGTATAATCTAGATGTTTATTGTGTATTGATTTAATTGATAGGATACATGTTATGTTAGAAATTACGCGGGGTGCTTTGACTGATTGCAGGACTAAGATTTGGAGCCGGTGAAGAAGGAATCTTGCTTCGCTGCGCAGCGCTCTCCAAGGGACTCCAAGACTGTCAAAGAGGTAATTATCTATTGTATTCCTTCAAGTTATTTCAAGTTAATATGAACAAGCTCATGCCATCTTTGTGAACAGCATAGCTAATCTTACTGTCTGCCTCGGGCACCGGAAAGCCCTGAGAGGGATATTCGAAAACCAACAACCCAAGAAGTTTACCCTATAGCAGAATTGGTGACTCCGCTGGGGATTTTCCCCATAGTTTTCGGACTATTTCTTCCTTCCTTTCTTCTCTCCTCTGTTCACAGATCCTTCCAACCATTTTTGATGCCCAGTAGACATACCAAACGCTCGCAGAGTTCAATCCTGTTCCTGTTTGGCCAACTGAAGAGCTTTTCCCTGGTTAACGCGACCTCTGCAGGTTATCCAGTGCGTTATAACACGGTCTATGCTTAAATACAGTGCGTTATAACGCTGTATTTTCTCACAGACAGAGCGTTACTCAGCCAAAAACCTTGATATTCACTGTTGTGAATGTGTTTTAGCTGTAGAGTTTTTTGGCCATCAATACCTTTCACTGATTGAATCCCTGTGCTTGTCTGCTAAGCTGGCATTTTTATTTGTTTCTCTTGTTTAGTTAGTGTTCAAAGCATTTAATTTTTAAGAGAATTTTTTTTTTTATTATTTTTCTGCATCTAGCTAAGTTTATTCTGAAATTTTTAGTTCATAGACTGTTGAAAGAGGTAGATAGAAGTTTGAATCTTTAAAAGTTGAGCTTTGTTATTTACATGTTGGTGCATGGATGATTGAAAAAGAAACCTCTCCCTGTAGAAACACTCTTCATTGAATTTAATATTTAGAGCATGTTTTGCATGGTTTCTTGAGTCAGAGTCTCACTATACTTCATACGTCCACTCCCCCTCCGCAAGACTAATAATAAAGTACACTAAAAATAAAGCGATAATAAAATCAATCTAATTACTCTTTTTGAGCTCACACAAACAGTAGTTCAGGCTAGGATCTTGGGTTAGGAAAGTGAGAAAACTACCCAAGATCTCAAAACTTGAAAACTAGAGTCATTAACAAGTGAAATTCTGCTACACTCATATTATCGGGACCGTTCCTTTACCAGAGCTCAGCGCGAGACAACACTTGGGTGCACTAGAAGGTAGCCAACCTTCGACTGCATCCTGTGGGTGTGTTATATATTGGGGTTCCCTTCAGGGATGTCGAAACTAGATCGGGGATCTAGGTATTCTACCCATATAGCACACTGTCCTTGACCGTGGACCCCCCTGATGATGTCTGTGATTTGAGGTATCCTTAGTGGCCATACTTTTAGGGACTTACACAAGGTGACTAGGATGGGCTGTCCTGGTACCTGAAACAGACGGACCCACTCTGTCTTCGGTCTTTAGGAGGGTACTTGTCTTCACGAGAGTGCTTACACCTATCGTCTGAGGTTCGGGCGAAGCTCTAGAGTGACCGTAACTGTACTTTCGACCAACCCTCTCTGTATACTATTGTGATATTGGATTTCATCACCAGTGAACGGTAGTACTCAGACAGGGCACCCTATTCTGGCTGCTTGCTGATTGATTTTAGAGAGTCCTTTTTCTTTTTGTTAGGTGTGTGGTTACTGTCATTTGAGACTTTATAATACATCACAATTTAATAAAATTTGTTAAAATTAAACCGGTCACTGTGGCGTCCCCTGACCCACGCCGTCTGTCTCGACGACAGCAAGGTCTACCTCCTTCCACTCTTGAGGAAGAACTGAACCTTGGTGAACCCGGTCCTTCTACGGAAGAGCAGTCTTTTCTGACTAATCTTGATTATCACATAGAACCTTATCAGCCGGAATTTCCGGAGGACCCTTTCACTGAAGGGGTTGTACCTAATTACAATCCTCCGCTCACTGATCCGTTAGGGCCTGTGATAGTCCAGATTCCACCACGCCGAGATATGTCTGCAGCCGCACCAACATCTATTTCACCGCCGGCATCCACAGGGTCGATACCAATGGCAACCATCCCTGGTTCGCCACCATCCTCCCCGCCGGTGGTCAGTTCTATGCCATTACTGGGTAACCCCAGTAGTCAACATATACCTACCCCCAACCCTATGGTCAACACAATTTTCAATAGTTTACCGAACCCTTCGGCATCTACTCCTACCGTGACCACATTGGGACCCACAGTAGCTCCTTCCACGAGCATGACTACTTCGGTGCCCTTCAGCAACCCTTTCGGCTGGAACCCTCTGTTGAGTTCAAACCCCCTGGCCACTATACCAGGGGGCAGTGTTATCAGCACACAGGTAGCAGGGAACATATCACTTCCCTTGCAATCCTCAGGACAAATGGGACAACCCATTGTAAATACTATCCCCTTAAGTGGTTCAAACATAGGTGTAGGATCTATACCGTTGCCAAATTATGCAAGTACTAGTATGCCTCTGGGAAACTCTATTGCATCCATTTGGACTAACCAACACCAACCTCCATCTAGAATGGGAGGGCACTTTTACACTGGGGGCAACCAACCGTTTTCCCCGCAATACACTATGCCCTATGGACAGAAACCGTATGTTCCTACTCCTCCACCTATGGGAGGTTTTTATCAAAGTCCCACTTACCCCCCTGGTAACACGTTGATGGGGGGACCCTATGGTCTAAGTAGTCAGCCCATACTGCCTTGGTTAGATTCGGGGGCAAATCCACAATTGCCATTCTTGGTAGCTTTGGACATACCCGATATCCATAAACTGACGAACGACCCCATTAACCACAACCCGCTTTGGCCTCCACTTCCACATAAGATTCCTTCCGACATCCCGAAGTTCGATGGAAAACATGAGGAAGACCCGGCCGCATACATCACTACCTTTCATTTATGGTCCATATCCAATTCCATGGTAGATGATAGTGTCCGGCTTCGACTGTTTCCTCGCACCCTTACAGGCAATGCCGCCAAGTGGTACATTGAATTGCGACGCGCCGCCATCAATACGTTTGGCACTTTAGCGACGAAGTTATTAAAGAACTTCCAACTACCAATTAGAGTGGAAACCGGAACAGAATTGTTAACCTCGCTGCATCAAGATACCACCACCCACATCTCCGATCATATTCATGAATGGAGATGTAGGAGGAGGCTCGTCAAAGCGCCAATACCAGACCATCTCTTGGCCAATTGGTTTTGCAAGTCTCTTTTACCCCACATCTCTAAAGACATTGGCCTTTCTGGTGCGGTGACAGAAGATCAATGTATTCATCGTGCCCAACACTTGGATTTAATCTATTCACAATCCGGCACGCTTTACGATTTGCTCCCCCATGCCCCTGGTAACCCAAATCCTCCGGCTACTCAGAAAACCGGAGCTCATGCCGACGGTCTCGTTGGCGCGATCTCTGGTGTGGCCACCAAACAGTCTCGGGGGAAAACCTCCCAGCCATCCTCGGCTGCCACCGCCCCCCACCAAACGACTCCTCTTCCTCCCGCTGAGGTAAATTCGGTGCAAACCTCACAAAAACCTAGCGGGAAAAATAAGAAGAACAAGAAAAAGACGTCTTCTTCGGAAGAGCAGACGGATAATCAGAATAACCCTAATCAGAAAAATGCTGCCTGAAATGACAAAGGGAAGGATAAAACCATGAAATTTCCTTGCAAGATCTGTGCGGAGGACCACTTGACCTACAAATGTCCTCGGCTGCAGGAATGCACCGATTTTATTGCAAACAAGGATTCTGGGCGAACACCTGCCGTTCTTCATAATCCTTTCCCCAATAAATAGCAGCAACATCAACACATGGTTGACAATCCGCCACAACCCCATCAACGGGGCAATGGCGGTTCGCATCCTTCCGGCGAAGGACCATCTGCCATTTATGGCATTGAGAGTGTTGACCTTCAAACTCGAGCTAAGCTTTATGGAAATCCTACCTTTGAGGCTCAAGAACCTGGTACTAGTTCGAACCCACCGCCGCCAAACGATTTGCATATCAAACGGCCTAATGCTGACCACATAATTTGTCCCCCCAAAGGGACACTTCGACGCATGACTCATAACACCTCTACACGTGTAGCCCAAAACTACAATATTGTAGAAGATTTGGCACAGGCACCGTCAGCCATATCTGCTCTCGAAGTTTTACAAACCTGTCCAGCACAAAGGAAAGCCTTGCTTTCGGCCATTGGTGGAATAGACTCCCAGGATTCTATGCTAGCTATCTTTGATATGGAAAAGGCTAAACCTCGCCTCTCACACCAACTTGCATTCCAGGTGCAAGTGGTGTCGAAAGGGAGGCCAATCCATCGCACTGTCATAGACGAAGGTGCTTCGACCTGCGTTATGTCACAAGCTTGCTGGCTCAATTTAGGTTCTCCTACTCTAACCCTGCCATCGAATTCCCTCAAAGCTTTCGATGGCCACACTTTCCTACCCAAAGGATACCTTGCTAGCTTTCCCATCACTCTGAGTGGGAAAACGGTAAACGTGGACGTTGAAGTCGTAGAGCGTCATCTCGACTATAATCTATTGCTCGATCGCAGTTGGTCTTATGCTATGACCACCATCGTGTCTTCGGTCTTCCGACTCATCCTATTTCCATTGGATGGGAAAATAGTCACGGTCGATCAGCTATCCTTCTGCACCCCTGATTATGCCACTTTACCAAGTAGCACTGTACCCCTAATAGGAGGTGTCCCTGACTCTTACATAAGTATCAGTACCGATCTTTTGAAGGCATCTTCCCTACTAGGTTGTTTTCCTCTACCACCGCCGTAGATCCCAAACATGGTTGCAATGATATCCACCTTTTCGGATGGCTCTATCGACCCATGGATCATCCCGGCACCTTCAGAAATCGATTCCTATGGAGATCAGACGCCGCTTTCGCCGGCTGAGTTGGCTTATCAAGCCATCCAAATAGCATCTGAACCCTCCACTAATACGGTTTCGACCGCAGGTACAAACCTCCCTCCCATCACAGTTCTCTCTAAGGATCTCCTCAATGAAGTCTGGCCTACAGACGAAGCTATTCGAGAGATCATGTCATTAGAAGAGCGACCTTGGGGAGAGTTTCACCATCGCGCTTCGATGATTGATTCAGAGGCGATAAAAACCGAAATCCCCTCTTTTGACCAACCTGAGATAGTTCCTTCCTCTTATACGACTGTTCACACTATCGATTCAGAAGGGAACATGGGTAATCTTTCCAAGACAATGCTCATTGATATCTCGGTCAAAACGGGTATCGTGGAAAATATTCAGATTGGAGCCGACTGCAATCCTGAGGAAATTGCGCGCTTCACCTCCATTTTCAAAGAATTCCGTGATGTGTTTGCTTGGTCTCATAAGAAAATTCCCAACATAGATAATTCTATTAACGAGAAAGAGATCAAGAAATTCCGAGCATTCTTTTTACGGTATTTTTCTTGCTCGTTAATCCAAAAAACCTCGAGTTCCCTTCTTCGGACTCATTAAACTTACATGAAGTTGATACCGAGCGTTCTTTTTTTTAGGTCTTTTTCTTGCTCGTTAATCCGAAAAACCTAGAGTTTTCTTCTTCAGACTCGTTAAAACTATGGAGAAGTACTGAGCATTCTTTTTAGGAATCTTTTTCTCGCTCATAAAACCGAAAAAATCCTGAGTCGCCTTTGTCAGGCTCGTTAAACTACCAAGACAGAGAACAAGGAGCCATTCTTTTCCTCTTTTTCAAAGCTCTTTAAACAGAAAAAGTAACTGAGTTTTCTCCACGTGACTCGTTAAAATTTCACGGAGGTACCGAGTTTTATCCGTGTGACTCGTTAAAATTTCACGGAGGTATCGAGTTTTCTCCGCATGACTCGTTAAAATTTCACGGAGGTACCGAGTTTTTCTTTGTTGGACTCGTTAAAATTTCACAAAAAGTACTGAGTTTACTCCGTCTCCTCGTACTCATAACAAAATGAGGTAGACGTCTATCGAACATAGCTTTCTCACCTTTCCGGATTCGATGGACTAACTTACGGAAAATGAACTGTTTCGCGCTTACTATTATCCCTTTGCTGTGCCCGGTTATCAAGACATGACAAAGGTACCCCAATGGAGTTGTCTTTTACGATATTTTTCAGACTCTCTAAACATGAAAAATTCACCGAGTTTTCTCATCTGGACTCGTTAAAATTAATTAGATGCGGACAGAGTTGTCTTCCCTGACATTTTTCAGACTCTTTAAACATGAAAAATTCACCGAGTTTGCTCATCTGGACTCGTTAAACCTAATCATATGGGACACAGAGTTGTCTTTCCTGACATTTTTCAGACTCTTTAAACATGAAAAATTCACCGAGTTTAATCGTCTGGACTCGTTAAACTTAATCAGACGGGGAAAAATTTGGACAAAACGGATACTACCTCTGTTACATTTCAAAAAAGGTCGATTTGGCAGCAAAATTCTTGAACATGGCACTTCCCAGAAAATTCTTTCGCAGCCAGCAGAACCCTACCATCTATGAGTATTAGCCTTCATTTCCCAGTGTCCCTGCACCGGTAAAATTCTAACACACTCTTTGGTGTTCATTAAGCCTCAACTGCCTAGTACCCTGCTAGAGTGCCTTCTATTGTTCAAGCAGATCTCGTTATCTACTGCTCCTGTTATCAACCAAACCGCTCATTATGCCAGAAATCATTTGTCGTCTAACGTCCCCATTTACTCTTCATTATCTCAAATCATAAACGAAATCAGTTGGTTTCCGTTTCGTGTTGACTGATGTAGGACGCCTCAGTGCCTACCTTTCAACAGATCACTTCCTATCGACTTCAACACCTTATCTAGGAAGTCGATCCAGAAACACATCAGTACCCAGATACTTGCAGACATCAGTGGTAGGTAGTCTTGTGTTTGATCAGGGGTCTTCATCATTGGCTCCTGGTCGAATGATTCTACGAGTGTTCGACTTCAACTCCTTTTATTCACACTCACTAGATTCTACTGGGCATCTTAGGAACCATCATCATTATCGGTGGCCACCTTCGCGTCTGTTAACAGTTTTCATTATTGACTGGTAATCAGACGATTTCTCACATGTTTGACGACAAATCCTTCATTCACATGTTGAGAAATATGCAGTTTAAGTGAATCGGCAGTCAAGACCTTGGGGCAAAGGCTACATCATTAAAGTTGTGTTTCCTTCCCCAAGTTGCGATATTGTTTATGGAGACAACTTCTTCAGCCTGATCCTGTTATGACAGACACTTCCACATTGTGCCTATTGGTGGACAGATTCTTCATATCTCTATTCTAGAGAAATCATGTTGTTTAAGCTACTGAGCATGGGAAATGCCCGACTCAAGGCAAATACTATATTTTCTGACATATGTTTTTGTTTCAGGTTTTCCTCAGTCTTTCAATCTCTCTATCTCTACAAGTTATAAAGTATTTCGGCCATCGTCTTCGTCTCTGACCTCACACTTTAGGGGGCATCTGTTACAGGTCAAAATACCTCCTCATCAACTCAGAGGGGAAGACAAATATGGAAGAAGTACAAAGACTTGAATTAAACCTATTTCTGCCAGAGTAATGCCTATATAGAACATAACAAGAGCGTTATAACGCAGGCAATCAGTGCATTGGCTGCGTTAGTGGCTAGGGAAACGCTCTGTTTACACTTGAGGGAAGCGTTACCCGTGTTTTAAGTTTGAATTGGGAAAAGAGCGCGGAGAATGATTTGAATCTCCGACTTTCCCTCACAAAGGAGTCAGTTCACAAAGGAAACTGCAAAAGCACCAGTTCATTATTGGTCATTGCCATAGAAGACTGAACTCCAAAGGAGGCAAAAGCATAGAGATCAAAGAAACATCTAAGTTTTTTCCATTCCAAACTAGTGGAAAGAAAAGGGGAACAATGGCCTTCTCCCTCTCCTATAAGAAGGAGCTGAAGGCTCTCAATTGAAGGTCGAAGGATTGCTCAAGGTTCTTGTATACTTTTGGAATAGAGAATAGTGTTACATTGTGAAGGCCAAGAGTCAAAGAGGTTCCTAGAGAGCTTGTTGACTTGGAATTCTTCACTTGAGAGATAAGAGAGATTGGGAGACTGAGGAAGGCTTGGTACAACCGACGGTTGTAATCCTCCTTCTTTCAAAATCAATAGAACTGTGTTCGTTTTGTCCATTCAATGCTTAATATTGTCATTATTTTTTGAGCATTTACATAGTATGATATGAATGGCTTAGATGTGTATAATCTAGATGTTTATTGTGTACTGATTTAATTGATAGGATACATGTTATGTTAGAAATTACGCGGGTGCTTTGACTGATTGCAGGACTAAGATTTGGAGCTGGTGAAGAAGGACTCTTGCTTCGCTGCGCAGCACTCTCCAAGGGACTCCAAGACTATCAAAGAGGTAATTATCTATTGTATTCCTTCAAGTTATTTCAAGTTGATATGAACATGCTCATGCCATCTTTGTGAACAGCATAGCTAATCTTACTGTCTGCCTCGGGCATCAGAAAGCCCTGAGAGGGATATTCGAAAACCAACAACCCAAGAAACACCTATAGCAGGCGCTCACCAGGAGAAAATTCGAATACCATAGAGAAAGGATTGGGGTGGCAGATAATTCCTATCTTGTTGAGAGGGAGTGTTGAGATTCAACAAGATTATGAGCTTAGTGAAAAGATTCGCCTTCACTAAGTGTGCCTATAGGCTATTTTTGGCGCAAATTCTATTTTTAGACTATGTCTATTTTTTGACATGTCGATCATATTCTATGAGTTGCAGGATGCTATTTGTGGATGGCTGGTCAAGTTGGAAAAAATAGATGGAATTCTGTTTTTATACATATTAGCAAGTCTATTTATAGATCGTCGATCTAAAAATAGAAGGCGGTGTCGATTATTATTAGCTCTTAATAATAATCCGACAATAAACAACAACTTATTCTCTGAGGACTTAATTTCAGTGTACAGATTTGTCAAATCAGTGGGCTGAAGGAATTATGCAATTCCTAGGGTTTACTGGTGGTTCATGCATGGAGGACTCAGTTAGAACTGAAGCGGCAAAGTTATTACAGAGTTGGAAGAGTATTTCATGGAGTTATTATTCAGTTTAACTCAGTTAATGGAGTTAAACTCAGTTGAGCTAGTTGTATCTAGTCTAACTGAATGATACACTAGTGAGAGTGGAGTGAATTAATTAGTTAATTAATTCACAAATAATAACTCATTAATCAACTAAAAAATACAGTAGTTAACTACAGTGCATGGCAGTTCCAGTGGAGACCCAGTGGAGAGATAGGTGAAAGGGCAAGATGGACTATCCGTTGTGACTATAGTGATGCATTGATTTCACCACACACACATTGAAGTTGCCAATGAGGATTCCACAGTCAAGGCAAGGGTAATTCAAATTCATTCAGAGCTATTCTTCAGTAGGGATTGCACAGCGGAGGCAGGCTGTCAGGAGGCAAGAAATTGGTGCATAGAGATGCAAATTTCTGCATGACAGTGTGTAATGAATCTATATTGTACTGAGATCTCGATGTACTAAGCTTTGTATGAGATTGTTACATATCTCCATGATACATAATATATGATAGTTGGGGATTTCAGCTTCAGGCTTTCTCGTAAAACAACTATGTTATGTGCGATTGTTTTTATTGCTTCATGTGTTTGCAATTGATTTTAATTTCCGCAAAGGTTAACAGTGGAAGGATTATGTATTTAGCAAGAAGATAAATATTGTTAGATCAGGAGAATCTGGATATATACATGCATCTTGTATATAATTTCTACATTTTAGAATATCATACTTACGGGCAATAAATATGTTGAACCCTTTAAAGTCTTACGATAATGTTAATGAGTTTTATATCATCATGCTCATCAATAAGTGTATGGTGTGAACAATCATTAAAAGTCGAGTATCAATCACGATTTTAATAGCATTAGAATTGACAACATATTTTATCTTTGTGAAATATTTATGCATGTGTTGGTGATTATGATGGTAGATGAAACCTTATGCAAATTTTAAATAAATTTAATAGAATAGATACCTTTCTTATGTCTTTTAGATGACCGTGACAAACAAAATATCATACTTATAACTTTTTAATTAAATATTATAAATTCACTACGTTATAATTAATGTAATTGAATCTCGATAGGGGTGTTAGTGAAGCATTAATTGGGGAATGGATTGATAAGATGGGGCTTCGTACTTCCCTACCCCCCCCCCCCCCCTTTCCCACACACACTGCAAAGTGGACAAAAGTTAATGAGGCCCCACCTTCCAAGGAAGGTGGCAGATGATTTTGGGAAAGTCATCACTGTGAAGTTGGCGATGTTATACCTCCTCGACAACATGTTTGCTCTGCTCCCGCTCCTCCATCATGCCCTCATGTTACTTCCATCACTAGTCATGACCTTTGACTGTACCACAATGTCCCAAGTGTAGGGATATTATCTGTCTCATTTGGCTTCCCTCTGTCTTTAGTGGATTTGTACGAAGGTGAGGGACTCATCCAACTTTCAATGGTTCTTTTGCATGTTCTCTTAGACATTGCAAAGTCACAATGTCATTTTTTTGCTTGAATTTTGTGTCTAGATTCCCCAACTATGGGGCAACAAATACGTTGTTAACTCTCTAGACATACCTCGACATTTTAGTTTACGAATGTTGTTTTCGACTCCATACTCTTCTATCTCTGGTATGGTTTTCCAAATGGCAAGCCATATATAGAGAGTCTAGTAGAATGATGTAATTATTTGAATATTTATTGTGAGATTTAACTTTAAAAAATAATTAATATAACTGAGATTTGAGAAAAATGTGCTTACCACATTAAACTAATTATATATATTTCATATTAAAAATTATATATATTCAATAAATTAAGAATATTATTCATGAATTTATCATTAACAATACTATCAACTTCAAATATCTTATGTTTTTAGTGCTCTCTCCACTATTTAACATTACATAATATTTTTATTTTACACCCAATTACCATTTATTCAAAACCCCTAATCAATTCATATAGAAATCTTAAACAACTTTAATAAAATAAATATAATACCTATAAATTTTTAAATACCTCTAACAAAATAAATATAATATTTACAATTTTTTTAATTAAAATTGTAGCTCTAATAAAAATAAAACTAGCATTTTCACCAAAACGGTGCAAAGACACTCCGGTAGAAGTGTAGATAAATGTAGAGTAATGCAATGGAGCGCTGCAGGAAATTCACTGAGTCTTGATACTTGATGCCCCGGGATAACTAGAAAGTGATGATAGATCAGAACAAAAGGATGGATATGTTCTAATTTGAAACTTGAATGAAACATAATTGCATGGAAAATTAAAGATCTTGAAACTCTATAATGGAAAAGTCAAGGTATAATTTTTTTATTATTAATCAACCATCTCAAAAGGAGAGTAGTTCTAAAGCCTTGAGTGCAGTAAGTACATTTATACACACATTATGAAAGCAAAAATTGGTCTGAAGATGAACACAACATCTCCCTAGGATTTAGCGACAATAACCACTTGGGAAGGTGGACTAAAAATATAAATTAGGTAGCTATTATTAAGTCAAAATATCCCCAATACCAACCAACTCGTAAATAGTGTAAGACAATGATTCGAAAGTGTGTCATATAACAAAAAACAAGAGTTATATTCCAACAGAATAATGGCCATATCAACCTTATATTGCTCCTCTTTAGCAAGAGGAAGGTTTGGTGGGTGCATGGTTATTACAAGACTGCTTACTTTATCTTTTTCTTCAAGTTTTCTTTCTTTGTCTTTCTCACTGTCATTATTTTCCTTGTCTTCAGTCACCATCCTACAAGTTGTAACCTTTCTTCCCCGAGATCTAGTCTCGAAATTGTTAGATGAATGCAGAGTAGTTTTCGCACCAAACACTCTCTGGTTTCAACCTTTTCTAGAATTTTTTGTAGCAGTGTTTGCTACAACATAACCATATACATCAACAACATGATGCAACTTCAATGAAAAAACATTTGACCACAAATTCATAAGTCTACTACAATATGTAGCAATTTCAGACTCCGCCTGATCCAATGCACACCAAGTAGAGCAATTTGAAATATTATAATAAGTGGAATATTTAAATGTACGATTTAAAACTATCATGCCTTGAAGTGATGAAGCAGAAGATAGGGTTGTTGGAGAGACCGATTTTGGGAAAATCCAAGCTCTCGAACAACTTGCTGAAATTTCTATTTCAAATGTGGAAAAGTGCAGAAACCTAGAGCATGGTTAGACATGGTTGTTATTACCATCCCATGCTTCAAACATGTAAGCAGAAAAACACCTTGTCTAGCAATCCAAAATACTACTACTGATGAGGCCCGCAACTCTTCTCAAGTCATCACATGTAACCCCACTCCATGAGCAAGGGTAATTATTCCCATCTTATAAAACATAACTTGAAATAGAAATCTATATCTCATAGTGTATCGAAGATTGACTATGCCCTTAGTTTTCCCTCAATGTCTAGATTCATCGTTTATGCACCCTACTATAGTTGACATTCAATTAATATAACTTTCCTTATGATACCCGACTCTAAAATCTATCAACCTTGAAATTCATGAGGTTCATTCACCTATACTACTAGTCAAGTGTGTTGTTAAACTCGCAACATGGATCATCGATTAATAGAAATCAAAATTCTATCAATGGTGAAATTCATTAGGTTCACTTGCAAATATTGCTAGTCACTTTCGTGTTTAAATTCGCAACATAAATCATCAATTAACAGAAAGAAAAAGAGAAAACTTCTGTTTTGCGCAAAATATTACGAAACTTGTATGATAAGTGTTATATTGAATCAAAGGTAGTTAAAATAACGTGTGAAATGCAAATAGAAAAATATAATGTGCCAAGTTTCAACAAAAAAATTGAACTTTGTAAGATTAAGCTCCTCAAAGATTCACCTTTTTAGACTTTGTTGCAGAAGAAAACTTGTAATCCATATCATGAAAATTCTTCTCTCTCAAAGCCTGGAAAGAGAATATAGATGCATTAAAAGGAATTTTGAAAAAATAATAAATAGATGATCTCCTATCAGCCTCATCAAGTATAGATAAACAAAACCTACAGAAAAAAAATAATTAAAAATCCAGAAGAAAAATGTAATAATAACTTACTTACATTTAAAATATTTGACCTTGGAGGAAACAAAGGAATAATTATAACATAATCCTTCACAAACATAACTGAATTCTTGAAATATATGTGCCTAGACATTTGACCATTACAACTTCCAAAGAAGCATACTTTGCGAAGAAATATTATGGAGGATGCAGAGAAATTCTAGTGTTTTTTGGAGATCCTTCAACTTTTCTCTTGAAATCACCTTAAAGTTGTAAAAAAGAAAGCCATGAGTCTTGTTGAAACCTTGAAAGGATGAAATTTGAACACTTACTGATGGAACTGGCACTTGCATGTCAATAATCTTCGTGATCCTATGAACATACAAGAACGTTTATTTTTTAATGGATTCAACACTGGAATCATAATCTTGTTGAAGCCATTGACAACTTCCCACAAATAACCCCCAAATGAAAACAAGTTTGAACCAAAGAAATTATCCACCCCCAATATCCAACGAGACATTTGGCCACAAAGGAAATACCATTCCACATTGCTTTGGATTTAAATTTTTATGACAAAAAACATGTTGCAGCCCATATTGAGGATACCACAGAGGGAAAAAGTTCCATACAGATAAAATTAGGTTTTTCCTATGAATTTGAGTGGTAAATTTAGTGATTCGTTATTGGCACCAACTAACATGTAATATACCCATGTTTGAAACACAATTAAAATTAATGATTTTGAAGGATCCAATAAACTTTCGAATGCTAGTTGAAAAAGCAAAGGATTCAAATGAACTATTTTCTTGTTCGATGGCATATTAGATAGCCAAGCCACATTTTTTACAAACTATTTAATAGATGCACAAAAACATGCATATAAACTTAACTTTCATGAATGAATGAAGAGAAGAAATAGGATCAATTGATTACTCATTGGACTTGGCTGTGATTAGATGCTTAGAGTAGAAGAAATATTTAATTCTAATTGCAGGCTTGTTGTAGATCGCTTGTTGTATTCAGACTGCCCGCTACGCTGAAAAATGAGAAAGCTCAGTGGAGATGGAAGAGTCTCGTGCGATTTAATTTTCAAATGAGAAAAATCACTTGAGATGGAAGAGTCTCGTGCAATTTAGTTTTCGTCTTTGTACTATTGAGGTTCATAGCTGAAGAATCATTGGCATTCCGTGACAATAAGGCGCTTCCTCCAAAGGAGGAGGACATCTTCTCAAATTGAAATTGAAAACCCGTTGTGAGGAGATGGGGATTAGAAGGTGATCAAAATTGAGTAATCATCGTGTTGCCTAATGCGTTTCCTTTGTCGTTAAGTTTCTCGGCCAAACTTAGCATAATGGGTGGGTTAATGTGTCAGACATTGGACCACTGATAGAGAAATTGGATCAATATATTACTCATTGGACCACTAAATACTCATTTTAACCTATGGATTTAATAAAATTAGAAGTGTATCCCATTACTTTTAATGAGCTATGTTCCTCAAGAACGAAACTATTGTCTTCCTCATTGCATTTGCGACACTCTTCGTGTAAGAACGCCAACCCATGGGCAGTGTCTACAACGATTCTCGATTGGGTACCCCAACTCAGACGCCTTGGGGCATTTGCGGAGAAGAGCCAACCATCCAAAGAGAGGTTCGACATGTATTCATAGAGGAGTAGGTGTTGGGATTCTTCCACGCAGAATCCTTGAAGTCAGACGAGGTTGACGAGGTTGAGCTTTATATGCTTGTAGATAAAGACTTTTTAGGATTTCTTTGTGAAGAGGATATGATATTCTAAGGGTTGGTAGAGAGGACTACTGAGATGGGAAGAAAAACTTATAAGAGGTTCCACCTTAGTGTTGTCAGCCTTGTTCTAATGTTCTTCCCAATTAAGAAGTGGGTTAGCCTTAGCTAAAAAAGGCTAACCACTCTACTATTGAATCTAAGCCTTTTTCCCATTCACACTTATGATACACTTCATTGTCTATTGGACAAGCTTCTAGCTATGTTTTTTTAATTAGAACTCATAGATGTTGAAACTAGGGAGGAATATCAATTACAATTTCCTTAGTAATGCTAAAAACTAATATTTCTTTTTCTTGAGACTAAATTAGACCTAATGATTCTTCATTTACAAGTGATTCTCATAGATACAAAACCTAAGACTTTTGAGTACAAATAGACGATGCAAAGCCACATTCAAGTTCTTTTTGAGTAATCTCACAAGCTCGAGACTAACTCTAAAGTCTATGTTGAGGTTGATCAATATCTAGATGAATTTGACCTATATAAGTGTAATAGATTATGCACCATTTATTATGTGGGCACCCTCTTCTAGCCCCCAATAGTTGATATGCTAAAAAAATTCATATAATAACTAAGGAAATAACTTAATGAGAAATCTCAATTGGAATTTCTCTCATTTGCAATAATAAATTTTCAGAAATATGTGAACTTAGTTAGCCATAAAAAAAAAGTCAAATCAATTACTAATTCTTAAAAGAAGAAAAAATTATATCTAATTTCTTAACTAAATAAATCTTAAATTAACTAATTTTAATGTATATAAAACATATATACTAAATATGTATTCAAAACGAAAGCATAAAATTAATACAAAAATGAATATTAAAAAAAAATGAAAAATTACTAAAATTTGTTGAAATTTTTTATTAACTTCAACAACCATAAAACATACCATATATCAACTTATATCTTACTTATACCCTTACTAATTAACAACAACAAATTTGTGAAAAAACATTCTCATAAAACTCCATAAATAAATAATTCATAAAACTCACAAAAATAAACTACAGTTTATACAAGCTTTCATTCATGCGGGCAGTGATTTATTCAAAGAGTTTATACAATTCATTCATAGAAGCACTAATTCATTAAAGGAGTTTGATCTTCTATATAGATTGTATTGTATTGAATGACTAATATAAATCTCTAATCCTGAATACAAAATTTTCCAATATATCATTTGTACAAAAATTCAATATATAATAATTAAATATCATTTAAAAAAAAACTCAATATATAAGAATAAGAAATACCTAATTTTCTATACTTTATAAGAAATTAAATGCTAATCTGGTTTCCAAATTTTCCTGTTGGCTGGATTGAATCATTCATGGGAAAGGATTGCCAATAAAACTCAGTTATGCAAGAGAAATTGAAAAAACAGAGGCTCTTTCATTAGTGCAGGCTTGTCAGTATCCCCCTATCGGCTTAAATAAAAATAAATAAATATTACCTTTAACATCTTTCTTTAGGTTTGAGACAACGAATAAAATATTTGAGATTATGTTGTTTTCACTCCTAAAATTAATAATAAATAATAATTCATGTTTTCTAATTTATTAATTATATATTAGATTAATAAATTAAAAACATAAATCATTATTTATTAATTTTATTATTGTTAACAACATAATGTCAAATATCTTATTCACCTATCCCCTTTATCACCATAGCCAAAACTAAGGCTTGATCTTAAAAGAGGAGCCTTAGAGGAGCCCCTTTAATGGTCACCTACTTTAATGGTCATCCTACATCGTCCAACACCAACTCAATAATTTAATTATTATATGATTTGGATTTATATATAAATAATTTTTTTATTATAAAAATTTAATAAAGAAAATGAATCTAAATTTCATGATAATTTTACAATTTGTTTTTAAATACGTGATTTTAAATTTGCTTTTAAATACGTGACTTTTTAATTAAAATTATATATGTTTGAATTCGAATGGAGGTGGGATACATATATGAAATGATAAAATGGTTACATAAAAGAAGTATTTGATCCATGAACAAAGAGGTGTTGGTACATCAATTTAATGTTCAATAAATTATGTTTTGAATGTGGTAGGGAGGGATGTATTAGAGGTGGGGTGTTACTTTGATGTCTTTCTCATGTAATAGATGTGGGAGGCATGGATACCATTCTTTCTTATGAAGGGGATATGAGATGGAAACTTCAATATAGTTTACAATGACTAAGTTTGCAAGTGTTTTAATGTGATGGGGATTGGCGGTAAGGAAAGTTTTTGATTCAATCTAGTGATGCGCTATCATGAGATTGAGTGCAATTGATGTATTGCTCAATATGTAATTTGCCTCCTTATTGTGCTTTTATTCCTCTAGTTTCGATTGGTATCTCTGGTTTAGTTGCACCTTTGACTTTTTGTCATTTTTCTTTAGTTGGTTTGTTAAATCCTATTTTTTTGGGTGGGGAGGACTAATCTCTCCTAACCTGGACCCCCCACCTTTCTCTCCAGTAGATTTTTCCTTCTCTCAGCTTGTATCCTTCCTTTTCTCTTTGTTTGGGAGGTTGCTGGAGAGTCTTTCGTGAAGATAGATTTGACGACTACTCCCAGGAATTGATTTGTTCATGGTGTATCACTTCTAACGATAGTCTCAAGTTAGTATTTTCATTCAAGTTGTTCTCTCGAACTGGGGTCTCTTGCAACCTCTAGGTCCTTTGAGGTAAACATGTCACAGGCACCTGAGTTTTTTTCTTTATTTTGGTTTGTGGTCTTTACTACTTCTAGTTTTGTGCGCCCCTTCCTCTATTCCGAGTTAGTCACTCTGCCTTTGGGGGTTTCTCACCTCTGGGTGGTGTCATTATTTAAGGGAAGGTTGTTATTCGTTATTCCTAGATAATATTGATGTTTCACTTGTAGCCTTCAAATAAAGTTTAGGCCTTGCAGATTGGTGTTGGGTGTTAGGTTTGTATTCCCTCTCGATTTTAAATCTATCTCTAGTTCCCGTGTCCCCTTTCTATTCACAAGATTGTCACTTTTAGTGGTTCTACTTAGTCTTAGTTAATATGGTTAGAAATGAAGATTGGTATTGGGTTTTTGTCTTCTCTTGTTTTATTCCAGTGCCTAGACATCATGCTTGTTCACGCAGAGGTGTAAGGGCAAAGGCTCTCAAGGAAGCTCCTATGCCAAAGCCAAATCTTAGTCCTCAGCATGGCTTTGTTGCATGTAGACTCCTCTTGAGATTTAGGAGGAAGTCAAATATGTAAGGAGGAAATTGTCAATAATGGAGAATGTCACTCTGAATCATAAATCTTTGCCACAGTAGTGGATTGGGTGTCAAATACAAGACATACATGCAAGATACAAAACCAATATTTACATACTATAGATCTCTATTGGCAAATAAAGTCTCTTATGAGAAAGGTCCTCGTTGAAAGGAATGACACCAAAGATGAAATTTTGTTGCAGTTGGATGAAACACAACTTGAGCACAAGGATGTGGATAAGTGTCTCGCTCGAATTGAGGCCTCCATTCTACATGGGAAAGGGCCAACACCACCTGAAAGCCCTGCTAATCATGTTCTCATTAAGGTCTCAACCTCTTCTTGATTTTATGAATGTCTGATTATAACTTTACTTTTGGTTTCCCAGTATGTTTCAATATATGCTAGTTAATGCCTTAGATACAATTGTTTCTTATTCCAATTGGGTTATTACCGTGTATGCACCATATCCATGCTAGTTATTTTTTGGAATTTTGGACAAATGATTTTTTATTTTGTTAGTGGTTTTCTTTCCTAAATGGCAAACCAAAGGTACATAGATAACTAGATAATATGTAACTTTCCTTGGCTTAATGAATTAAGGCTTCTTTCTCACCAAAAACTTAAAAAAAACATTCAATAAATTATACTTTTAAATTAGATACCAATTTATGATTTCAAATTACATAAAATGTTATTATATAGTTGTCTAAACATTAGACAAAATGATCTTTTTCCAGGCACTTAGAATAACTGGAGAGGAAATTAACATTTTTTACCCTAAATCCACCGAAAATTACTTTGAATTGATGGAATAGTTAATTATTATGGTTTAAATATGCTACAAAATTATCCTTTTTCCACCCACTTAGAATAATGGGAAAGGAAATTGACATTTTTTACTTCAAATTAAGTGAAAATTATGTTAAATTAATGAAATAACTATATACCATACATTAATATGCATAATTTATTTACAATAAAGGTATTTTTAAAATACTTAATTAATTTTATATTAGAAAAAATGATAACATTAATTTAAAATTACAATTTCAATAAAAATGTATAGTTAAATTTTAATAACAAAATAATAAAAAATCAAATTTATAAAATGTTTAATCTCTTCTTATAATTAATCGGCCTAGATCCATCTTAATTCTAGATTTACTAAGCACCAAGAGGGATCAAATTCCTTTTCACTCTAAAATAGGTTTTTATCTCAAGAGATTTGATTCCTCTCGAGGCTCCGTAGATTAGGAGTTAAGATAGATCAGGTTGGTTTAATTATAAATTATAAATTATAATTATAACTATAACTATAATTATTAATTTTTTAAATTTAATTTGTATTTTATATATCTATTTTTAGGCTCAAAATGTTTAACAAGATAGGATAGGACAAGACATTAAATCATCTCTTCCATACTTGACTAGAGAGCACCTCTCAGTGCAATAACTTCTTAATAAATCACTTAATATTTTAGAAATATTTTTAAAATCAATTAAATTTAAAGTCACAATTTTTATCTTTAATTTACCAATATTATTTTTTAATTTTATTCATAATTTATTTTAAGCTAATTAGTGGTTCCTTCCATGAATAAAAAGAATGTTACAATGTCCAACCCATTTATGACAGATGGTCTCGACCTGCCTAGTGGGAAACTAGGTTTGTTAACCATCTATTCACTGAATAACCAATCTGAAATTTAAACATCATCAAAAAATGAAGTGTCACCAAAGAGATAACATCGACATCAACCAAATAATCTAAAACCAAACACAAGTATACAATATAAAAGCATATGTAAAAACTAGGAATCTAAGGAGCTCACAAATGTTGGGTCTCGAGCACTTGACCCCAAAGGTGCTGAAGACGCCATGCAAGAGACGTGTCTCTCAATCCTGGCAAGCCCACTGTCCATTTGTACTATGTAAAATATCATATTCCACTGGTCCCTCTTTTCATATGCTAGGTTGGAAAATATATTATATTAATTAGCCTATGTCTCCATCAAAATCCTCACCATAAGGGATTTCATTTTTCCAGTACAAGAAAAGGGCTTGAAAATATTGCTTTCTTCTACCCCTAGGGTGACCAGGGTTAGTATCACGAACCTCGGTTACTCTACTCAATTTTTTTTTCTCCTTTTTTGATTAATAACTATATTCGTTGATTTTACTGAATTATTAATAATCACAATAAATTATGACTGTCTTGTCCCTCATCGTAATTATCGTAACTTAGTTTATCCTTTTGGTATGCTTCCTTTATTTACCTTCCCTTGATTCGTTTTATGCAACATAACCCCCTAGATCTATAAGGATATGTCTACTTTGATTATATCATTGTTATATATACGTAGTTACACTTCTTGGTTTTAAAATTATTATTATATAAATGAATTATCTATTCTTAGCCTTGTCGCACTTCTTACCTTTCCACTGATCTGAATATGGGCAAACTAGTTTTGTTGTGCTAGCTCCCTCATCAATATTAAAAAAATGTGTTTAAGATCATCTCAAATTAGCCATTTTTGAAGTGGTTTATGTGTTTAGTTTTTTAGTGAATTTGATGAGAAATTTATGAGTTAATTAGCTATTAAAACTCATGTGCAACAATAAAATGCAGATAAATAACACACAACATACACATTACACAATAGTTGATAACAGAGTTCACCCCTCTTGGGCTACATCTCCACGGACCTGCTTCAACTAGTTAGGCCCTCTTGGGATTAATGGTCAATTCTATGATTACATGCACCTAAAGTGCTCCAATGGCTTGGAAACCTACTCCATTGGATTCAGAAGACCCAAAAACCTCAAACTAGACTCTTCAAGCTCTGAAAATGGTCTTCAAATGGTCTAGGCATGACCTCTTCTCCTAGTGGCCCTATGCTTCTTTAATCTTCAAAGTGGAAAAATCACTTACAAAAGTTCTCCAACGCCTCTACAACCTACACCATCATGCTTAGAACATCCAGATAATCTAGGAATGACTCTTCTTGAGCCAAAATTGGTCGAAATATGCCAAAGTTATGGCTTCCTCAATATTTGCTAGGAAAACTCCACTAAAACTGGAGAAACTCCAATTAAGGTCGCCAAATCTGGAAGTGGAATAGCGGAACCCACCAAACTAAACTGGAGTTTAATTAAAAATTAAGTGTGCATTAAGTGGGATATTAACGCTCCCCGGATGCGGGTGATAGCAGGAGTACGAATGACAATCGCCTCTCCCATGCCCATGAGGATGAAGATCTGCAGCGCAGGTCCTCACTCGATGTGGATCCTCAAACCAATAATCATCCGCATGAGGTGAATGAGATAAGGCATGATGAACATATGCTTGGACAACGTCACCCCCTCTAGGGTACCTCTCAGTAGCAATCATCCTAAATGTTTACCTGGATTGATATGCCGATTGGCCATAAGTCTTCACTCGAGCCCACTCATGAAAACGGTTATGGCACACAGTTGCGTGCGAGGCTCAATCATGAATTTCCCCTTCGCATGTGTCACATGCCTTTTAAAAGGAAGGCCCCTCAACACAAATAGATACACAGTCAACTCCTTCACTCTTTTTTTGTTGATTTTGTTCTTTCCCTCCTGCGCTACCAACCTGCTACGCAACCCTCTTCCTAGAGTTGCGCTGCACAGAAATATATGGGTTGCGATTTATCCAACCTGCACATCTTATCCCAGCTCCATATGTCCCACTAGTCTCAATAGTCTGCGCGCACCCATTACCCCACGTCCCTTGACATGCTTTCCCCCTCATTATTCCCCATGTCCACTTGCTTCTCCCCTGCTTCGATCCTCTCCCCCTGCTAAGCATCCCTCCATCTCTGTCACACCTTTGCTTTAGCAGGCCATGGCACCTAGGTTGCGCCAAAGAACCATCCATTGAGGGCAGAGAGGGGCGCTCCTCGGTCGTTACCACCGTGGGACAGACAATCGCCCGGAGTCTATTAAAGGCTCCTCCTTAGGAAATTACACTATAGAGAGCCCCGAACCGGATCAGGAGGAGGAGGCCCTCGTGCAAGATTTGCACAGAGGTAGATGTGGACCTCGGAAGTCCACCATTGTGCATCAGGCACACCTCCCACCTCACAAGACCTAACCTCTTTCGGCTTAGGAGGATGAGGGTGATGATACAGAAGTATGGATTATGGATTCTGAAGGTACTTAGACATGTGTGCCTGACGTAGAATATTTGGTGGCTCCCATCCTCTATGCACCGGTCCCAAAACCTACGCGTCCACCCATTGATATAGAAGAAGCGGTTGCGCAGGCATACGCTTGCCCCATAGTGGAGGAAGAGCCAAACAATAATGATGAAGCTGAAGACTAAGGACTGCAAAGCTGCTCAGTTCTTCCTTGTTTTTTATCATGCCTGCTATCACCATGGAATTTCAAGTTATACTTATGCTTCCACATATTTTGTAACTTCTAGATACACCAGTGCTTCTGCGCATTTTGTAATTTCTTGCTTCAAGTATTTTCCATGCTGGTTTCCTCCACGGAGGCAGCCCTGAAACCGTGCAACTAAGGCTGGGATTGGTTAAGTGCAGTTTACCAACCCAGCCCGTAGCATATTTACTGTTTCTATTTTCGAATTAATATAGATTAGCCTAATTTACCAAAAAAAAAGTGGGAGATTAGCGCTAAATGCACAATTAGCAAAATCCGTTGAAAAATTCGGATTAACGCTAAACATTGGTTATGGGATAATTAATCCCATATTAGACCTTAATCTCCTGGTTTAAATGGAGCGCTCCACTCCTGGTTTTGGGCCACGGTCCCATGGACCATCATGGACTGGCCCTTTAGGGATGACCCCTTTTAATTCCGACCAAACCATTTACAAACTTCAAATACGTATTGCGGCCATTGTATGTTAAGTCATAACGTGTGGGCGTAATGGTAAATGGTTGCGCTTGCTTGGGGGAGATCGTGGGGTCGAGGCTCAACCTCTGCACTTCCATTGGTAATAATTTTTCCACGCCATACATTATAACCCAACCTTTGTAAAGTAAATTTTGGACTTAACTATAAAATTCGGACTTTGACATTTAATCCAAATTTCAGTTTTGGAGGGGGGGGGCCAGGTGGCAACCTCCAGGCTTGCCACGTGTCCTCTTCCTATTGGCTTATTAAAAAACAATAAAAATTGACATGTGCCCAGAAATTCAAGCCACTCAGAGTCTGACACATGAAAAACATGTTAAAGAATAGAGAAATGTCCTTACACCATGAGTAAATGTGAAGGGGTAGGGTTCCCTTACTAAAAACGAACAACTTTAATGATATACACTGCCCCATAAATTTTTCACTTGATGCCTGAACCAAGACAGTAACAGATAAATTGTTGAATTAATCTCCGAAAATATATATTGAGGAATTAAAATGCAAAGTAATTGCGACCTTGGATATTATGGTTACACCCCTTTTCCAGGGATTTGAGCAACCTCATTATTTACTAACTGGAGAGCTTACATTAGCCCTGAATATGGTAATAAAACAGGGACACTGTAAAGGAAGATTTCTCTAATTATCTCCCTGGTGCTGTAGAAGAATTCAACAACAAATCCATGGTTTTATTCCCAGTTCATCTTGGTCCCAGAGTTCCACTGTAATTTCTCTCATCGTGTACAAAAAGGTCTAAGTCGACTTTCTTTCAAGTCTTCTTAAATTTTGTTACTGACTTACCATTGAAGCAGGGTTTTATATTATGCATATACATACATGTATACACTAATTTTCTCCCTTGTACTTCACAACAGGTTCTGAAGGTTGTAGTCACTTTGGATTTCTCGTTATTCCCTAATAGGTACGAATTTTGGGTTTCGACTTAAAAACTTGTCTTCTTTGCTTGGTTATCACAAACAATGTCTTGGTTTAATCCATCTTTGTTTTAAACGTGCTTGACAGGTGAAACCATGACCCTTATTGTGCTAAATTTGGACATCAAATCGTTACAATTCCACCAGATATCTCTGCTCGTCATCTCTTATATTGTAGGTCAGTCCATTTGCTTTTCGTAGCAGCAGTAGTAAAATTTGTTGCTAATGGCTCATTTGATTTGGTCTCAGTTATTATAGACACATTGTAAATTTGTCTTATCATGGTTGAGAATGTATATATATATAATTTCTTTTACTCAACCTCTTGGTTTACGTACGTATACTTGTTTACTTATTCAATAATACTGAATTCCATTCTAACTAAATGCAACAGATTCTCTGAGTATTAATACCACCTACTAGGTACATGGATTATTCTTTGCATTGTAACCACATCAGAATAATTTTAATTTGGGATAATTTTAATTTGGGAGTATAGTGAAAATGGGTTAATATAAGGATTGTTTACTTGCATGCCTCCACTTAAAGCAATATCGAACAGTCAAAACTTGCATTAATATGCATGTTGATTGAAGCATTTTGGTATAACCTTCTTACAGTAGTTACTAGGATATATCTTTCAATTTTCATCTGATTTTCTATTTTCCTCCACTGGAGTGGTGAAACCTGTGAATTGTTTTGCCTCTAATATTTAATAGATGTATTAATTTCAACTAACACCTGCTACCTTCCTTCCTCATAAAAATGTCTACTAATGGTGATGTAATACTACATCGCTCCCCACGATTGTAATGTCAGTTTTCGAGTCACTAAGTATTCCTTTCCACCTGCTAACCTTTACAAATTAGTCCTTTGTTTAATATAACCACCCTAAGTATGTCTATTCTCCTGATGCCTATCTCATAATTTGTCTCTCTTACATAGTACTAAAATAAAGGAGACATTTAATGATAGTTGTGTTTTATTTTTACCATCTAAATAATTCGTATGTATTTTTAACACAAGATCAAGGTATGTTCTTCATGATCCCAAAATTCATTAATTTACTTAGTGTACCCACATGATCGTGGTTACTCGTTAAATACTTGAGGTATGCAATTTAGTTACTTTGTTGTGGTAGCTCAACGATCTTCCTAGTTCAATCGGAAATTCCCCAAGGTATAGTCACAAAACTCTAGTTATTGACAGAAACAATTGCACATCTAACAGTGGTGTGAGATCTATAAGACTGACCAAGCTATTTTCATTAACTTTCTGAACCATCCAAGTCATTATATAGCTATAATCATAATATTCAACAAAACTCTAACAATTCTCAATATTACAAATCACACTTTTATCAAGGTTTTAATAAAATTTTAATTACTAATAGTAATTAACATATAGGTGATCTATATTAATTCTTCTCCCCAATTCACATAAAATTAAATCCATGTAACTGAAATAAATATTCACCTTTCTTGCTAAAAAATCTACCCTTTTACTTTATCTCCTTACCAATTTGGAATTACCATTCCCTCTAATTTCTGATTATTAGTAAGGAGAGGACATATAAATAAAAATGATGTGGTACTTAATATAATACAAATCAACAACTAATGTCAAGTTAAATAAAATAATATACAACATAACGCAATTAATCAAACCAGGATAGCCGATGGAGCGTCACATGGGAAATCGAACACTTGTTCTCCACCTAACCAAGAACTTCTTTCTCCAGTTCACCCCCGATATGAGAGTACTCCCCCCCCCCGGATTCAACTCCCCCTATTGATCCTTTCAATTGGTATTTAATACCCTTGTCATGATAAGGTTTCCTTTAGCGGTGTCCCACTTTTCTGAAACTTTTTATCCATTTGTCTAGGATTTTCCATAAAATCCTGCCTTTCTCTCCTGCACCGCTTTTATATCTTTCCCATAAAATCCAGCCCTTCTCTCCCTCGACACTTTTATGATTTTCCTAGCTTAGCATATTTCTCTAGCTAAGTAACTTAAGGGATCTTTCTCTCCCATCCCTTTAAGCTTATCTAGAATTTCATTCTAGATTTATTATCATAATTCCTTATCCGATCTCATTTACCCATGATATTTTATTCTTTTATTTTGGAAATAATCTCATATCTAGGTGTCTCATTCCCAAGCACTTCAATTTCCTTTTGTCTATTTAATAATAAAATATTTACTCATAGTTTTTACCCCGGTCCTATCTTTTCCATTATAAATCAATCTAAAATTTTCCCAACATGATAGCATCAGAGGGGGTGTTATATTCAGACACCATTTTTCTAGATTCTTCCACCAGTTTCGAGTTAGACATGGAATGTATATCTCACGCTGTCATCTCCTCTAGGTGGTGCAATTCATTTTGAACTTCAACGGATGTAGTTTCATGAAGGTGTCTGTATCATAAATTAATATTTGATGCCTTTTTTAGTAACAATATCGATGATATTTTCGCCATAAATATTTGTGTCTTGTAACATTAAGATCATGAGACGATACCTGCAAATTCTCTCCTTCAGGTACCATTGTTTGCCTTTGCTATTGAGGCCTCTGACATTCCAAGTTAGTGTCTTCATTTAAAATGTTTTCGTGAGGAGGTGAACATCTGCGACACTAGTTCATAATTTGGTTTTTAATACTATTCAAAATATTTTTAAATTTAACTTTTTGATATTTCAAATAATATTATTTCATATCATAATATAATATAATATATATTATTTAATAATACTAATTAATTTAAGTATTAAAATTATATAAATTTAGTTAAAGGATTTTAGTTTGGGTGGTTTGGTGAACAATTTGTTTCCCTAATTGCGTGGGTTCAAAATTTTGAAGACATGTTGTATTTGGCCTCTTTGTGACCATGCAACAAGATTTTGTTTTTTAAATTATTAATATTCATTTATTTGTTAAAAAAATATTTTTTTCAATAGAAAAAATCGTATATATTATTGAGAGTAGTATATACATAGCTCTTTAATTTCTCAATGGAGGTTACGCCGCAGCTAAAACATCAAAACTATAAACAAAATCCTACCTTTTAGCATCTATGATAGGTATTATCCAACAACTACTTCTAAAATTCTTGGGAAGGGGAAGCCCTTGTATCTATACTTTAGAAAAATTACAAAAATTAAAAGAAGGGAAAATCTAGAAAGAGAGATTGGTCACCATTGAATCAATCTCCTCGTCATACACACATTCATACATCCCAAGAGACCCAACAGGAAGAGAAATAACCTTTTTTGACAAGCCATCCACTTCTACATTGAGATCCTAAAGAACGTCACAATATATGATCTAATAGAAAGTATTTTCCATTGCGTAGATGCATGTTAGAAGGGTATCCATCCCAAGAATGTTGAATTTTTCTATGTGGTTGGCTCAGTCAATGACCAATTTGGAATATCTCATCACCTTTAACCATTAGAGGCCTTCGTTCCTAGCCAATTCTAATAGAAACCATAAGTCTACAAATTCAACCTTATTATTTGACCCCCTACCTAGAGAGTATCTACAATATAAGAAGTGGAAGTGGCTAAAATAAAGTACCACCCCAACACCACAACTAGGGGGTGACCCTGACTAGCCCTGTCAAATACCCCCAAGGAGATTCATAGTCAATCTCTAGCAAGATTAGGATCCTCAGCTTGTTGGGAAGTGGATTAGACCTGGACTTGTGCGTTAGTGCAACCACCTTTGTTGCACAGGCCTCTAGGGTGGTAAATTTGTTTTAGAAAAAATATAGATTTCAAGATAACCTAATGGAATTAATTAAGTGCACATGAGGGCTTTAAAAGGAGAACCTTATTTATCAAACCACTAGAATCTGAAGGCATCTTAAAGGGAAGCCCTATACCACTGGGATTTGGCTTGAAATCACACTATAAAATAACACATACTCGTGTCACGTAATTATACTTCATGAATAGATGATATTCATATTATTCCTTCCTTTTGCATAGTGGACACTAGTTCGCCCCAATCCAACTCTGCTTGGTGAGCTTGTCCCAAGTGAGCAATTTTTTGCTAAGTGCTAACCATGATGTTAATTTGAATTTCAGTGGGGCTTTGATCTTCCATATCACCTTCCACCACTAGAGCCTATAATCGATGTAGTGATTTTCAAACTGGGAGTTATATACAAGCTTTTTCATAAATGTACCTATATGTGGGTTCATGGCCCAACATATGGTGTCAAGTACATTTTCCCTAAGCATCACAATTTTTTTTTTTTAACAATCCAATATATATTTCCCATTCCTCTGTAACATATTTAGATATCCCCAAGTCCTTGGTGGAATTCCAACCTCGATTATCTCTAGTTGAGGCCCATGTGCTTTGACATCAACTAGATGAGCAATATTCAATCTTTTGAGCTCTTCTAAAAAAATATCTAATAGCATGTGATTCCCCCATTCTCCATACCAAAGATATAAGTGAACTCCATATGGCCCTAATTTTCAATCTCCACTACTCTTCCACTTCCACTAGCATTTCTTGCATTTCTTATTCTAAGGAATTTAAATATATCAACTATTCATTAGAGATAGAGTTCACATTCATCTGAGAAAAGAATTATTTGATCCAAGTCTCCACTTCCAACAATCTAGCCTATTTTTTGGCATAGTTTTCCTTCACCCATACCCTCAATGCTCTCTTGCAGGAGACTATATTTGTTATGAATTGATCCATATAATATGTATGATTGGAGGAACTCAGGGGTCTTCAAATACTGACTATTAGAGAGCGGTATTTTTCATTCTGAAGCTAACAAGGGTTGAACTTGAAAGGGATCGCCTTGGAGCCATCTTGCAAAACAAAATGTAGAAGAATATGCTAGTGGTAGACCCTCCCAGTCCCCACTGAAGATATAAAAGCAATCCCAAAATTTAATATAGCTTCAAAGACTAGGAAGTGATCTAGTCTCTTAAGAATTTAAATGCCCCTAGAGTTCCCAGACCATGTGGGGTAGAGCTTAACATGCTCCAAGTACAGAAGTTGATGATTCACCATCCAATCTGAGAAGAATTTATGAAGAGGGCCTAAGTGAGGGTTAGGCCCGCACACTTCACACAACCCTAATGAAAAATTTAGGTCACCTACGATGACAATATGCCTATCACCCAAAGCTCCTACATAGCCCAGTTCTTCCTAATATATCTCACGATCATAATAAGGCCCATAGATGTTAAGAAAATTGATAAGAATAACATAACCTTTAAAGGAAAATTGCACGATATTGGATGAGGGGAAATAAGAGGAGGAAATATCCCTAAAATTAGGGCTCCATTCGATAATTAGACCACTAGAACATCCTTCAGAGTCCACATGGAAAAATACCCATAACTCTAGCATTGATTCTAAAAATTTCTTCATTCTATCACCAGGGCACATAGTTGCTTGGATTATTAAGATGTCAATATTTATAACAATAAATAAACACTAGGGGGCTAGTATTTTATGGGCACCCTCAATTCCCCTCTCATCGAGGAGAGAAGAATCATAGGGCACCATTGGGACAAGCTTCACCTTATTTAAGGGCCTTTTCAATGGAGACTTGTTTCCTTTTCTTTATTTCCAACTTGGTTTTTTCTTGCGCCTTGTGAAGATGAAACTTTCTGTTGACATGGTAGGAAAGGGGCATTCCAAGGAAAGGCCTCCACATGAGGGGGACATTCCTCTAAGGCCATAAGTCATACTTCTTCTTGCTCTATGAGAAACAAGGGAAAAAAGAGGATAGAGGAAGGGTTGATGAAGAGGGGAAAAGGGAGGTAGAAAGGGATCACTTGCATCTTTTGCCTTCTTCTATAGGGAGGTAAAATGGGTTAGCCCAAGGGGACCCTAGCTAGGGAAATTTTTCTAAGCATTCCCTACATCGTGATAATGGTGGCACCTGAATGGAAGCTTCCAGTAGTTGATTTCTACACCCATATATTTCCATTCATAGAGATTTCTACTTTAGGCACAAACCATTTATGAGGCAGACATCAACTTGGACCCACACCATCCTATGGTCCTCTTTAGTCTGTCAAACTCCCCCCATTCCAGCTTGAGCCAAAATTCTTCACGGTAGCTATGAAGAAGTTTGAACTACAAAAATGTAGAGGCAACCCTAGTAAAAGTGCGTAAACCCTTAGGGTGTCCATAGGTTCCCTTGTCGGGTCAAAATCAACATACATTCTTTCATAAAAAGATTTTTGTTTACCCATCTCTAATTGTGGTTCAATATGCACATATAACCTTCTTCTATATGTACAATAAAACCCATCCACCCTCTCATCAAAACATGGAAGACTAATTGACACCCTATAAGGGGTTCCAAAGTAGAACTTAACCAATATCTTAGAGAGGCCACTGAGATGTATTTGACTATAAAATGACCAACCAGAGTTTTACTAGAGAAAACTAATACCCTACACACATCAATATCCTTGCCCACCATTAAACTAGCTTAAATGCAACATCTACGAATGCATCGACCCATCATAAGCATTGACATAGAGACACTAGCCATGAAGTGAGGTGAAGGCTCACACGAAGGAGGGGAGGATAATGATAAGACACTAGCCATGAAGTGAGGTGAAGGCTCACTCGAAGGAGGGAGGATAATGGTAGAGATTTGGAAACATGAGGAGAAGGGGGATCACACATAGGAGGAGGGAGAGAGCATAGGGGCATCGAAACATAGACATGACAAACGAAGGTTTTACACTGAAATTTGTCACCATGAAATTTTAGTACTCCCTTAGAAGTCTACAACATCAAAGTTCCTAAAGTCAAGCCTTGAAATTAAGAGAAAAGCTCATAAAAGTCTTAAACACACTTGTACCGCACTTTCTCTTAACATTGCTTGCAGTGCCGCACTTTTTTGCTCTAAATCATGCGGAGCTAAGCACACTTTTTATTCATTAAAGGTGCAGACCCTTGTAAAAGTTAAAAAAAAGGCGCAAAGTAATATTTAGAAGCCCAACCGTCAAATTTGGAAGCTTCTAGAAGCAGTTATCCGATCGAAGGTTCGCTCCTATCATGTATGTTCATTCCTCCATTATGGGAGCCTACCCCTTGATTTATGGAGCCCAATCCCTTCAAAAGAGCATTCTATCCCTTCTTATGTGCACCCATAACCTCCTCTGTTTTCCTATAAATTGAAGCCATAGTGCAGCTTCAAAAGTTAGATAGAGATTTAGAGAATTAGACTTAGATAATTTTTGAGGAGAAATGCTGTGGAAACTCAGACTCTCATAGCTAATCATTATATGGGAATGATTACACACCCATGTGCTTTTAGCTGAGAGAGTGCAAGGTTTGTCAGAGTAAAGGAAACGCTTGTTCTGGACCCTAGGAAGGCCTGTATGACATCAAGGCGGACACGGTTGTAAGGCTCTTCTTTATTTAAGTTAATACAAATGAATATTGTTTTCTCAATGAGTTCTTTAGTTAAATAGCTTATTTATCATGTTTAATCAATGGGTTATTTAATTAATTATCTTATTTCTTGAATTCCTTGATCATCTTGATATATGTTTGATTCATGAATTAATTTATTATACAGGTGCTTTTGATCTTTTCTTG
The DNA here is from genome assembly GCA_034641835.2 of Pinus albicaulis. Taxonomy (NCBI): domain Eukaryota; kingdom Viridiplantae; phylum Streptophyta; class Pinopsida; order Pinales; family Pinaceae; genus Pinus; species Pinus albicaulis. The sequence goes on along the minus strand of CM076584.1, from coordinate 522,206,026 downwards.
TGTTTGTGATTGCTGATCCTTGACGACGACTTTCTTCAAGCCACTGGAAAGAAGGTCAGCGCTGGACTACAAGTAGGTTTCTAAAACCCAGTTATAATTAATTCAAAGTCAAACAATATCTAGAGAAAATAGTTTTTATTTGTCCGTTTGTTTCTAGCTTTCCGTAGGACACTTGGGAGGTCTGTCTTGTCCGCAAGAATGACTTATCCGTCCAACAAAATGGTGACTCCATTGGGGATCTGGATCTTGAACTTTGATTTCTTTTATTTTTGACTTGTGAATTTATTTTTTCTGATTTTGATTGATTTATACTGGCTTGGGTAGTTTATCCTTGTAGAATCCCTAAGAAATGATTTAGAGTTTTTTTATTTTTTCTTTAGTTTTCTTGTGTCAGCTATTTTCTTTTATAGACAGTGCGGGCAGCTCCGCACTTTTCTTGTACTCACAGTGCGGGACCGCACTGGTTTGCACTGAATCCTGCGGACCTTGTGAAAATTTTTGGAAAATCTTAAAATCCTCTTTTCTGGATTAGTTTGTTAGATTCTCAGTGAATACCCAGACTTGTATCTTCTGTCAGGAAGCTTTGGTTAAGTGTTTATTTCAGTATTTTTAGTTTTGAATGATTTTCTGAAAGATCTGCATGTTATAATGATTTTTGCTTTGTCTTTATCCCGCTCAAAGATTAGAAACCTTGGTATACCTTTAGATCACTAGTATTTCCTTGCTTTCTTGCTGAGTCTGACATCATAACATAAATTGTTTTATGAGATATAGATCCCATTTTTCTCATTTGCAAATCTTTAAAAAACTTTTGTTGATAAGTTTGGAATTTCACCTAAAAAACCAAAATTGGAAGTTTTTTGAGTTCTTTTTGATCCAAGCAAAGAATTTCTTAGTTAGATAACAAGCTAAGCAAGACATCCTCAAAATATTTGAAGTTTTAATTCAGATTTAGTCTTTAGAATTTTTAGATCTCAAAATTAGTGTTTTTAGTTTTGAGTGTTATTTCTAGAAATTATAGTGTTCTTTTGAAGACAAACTTTGTTTGTAGTTTCGATCTTGAATGATAAAGTGATTTCTTATTGAGAAATAGATCATTTTGAGTTCTCATAAAATTAGATTTCTTTTTATTTATTCTTGTTTGAAGGAAAAGATTGTTTTAAAAGATTGCATTTCTCAACTCTTCCTTTAGATAGAATTCATTGAAAGAACAAGAATTGTTTCTCATAATAGATGCATTTTTAGTGTGTTTTGAGTCGGGTCACTACATATCATCAGTTTCACTTTCACACCTATTGTCCTAAGAAACAACCTTTTATAATCAACGCTTAAATTAAAATCAATCTAGTAATTTTTATATTTCTAGGGCTCTTTTCACCAATATAGCTTAGGCTAGTGTCTTGGAGTAGGGAGTAATTAACTCTCCAAGAAAATTAAAACAAACAAGTAGTTGATCTTGCGGTAGGAAAAATCCAATAGTTGCTTGTATGCTCTGGGAAGCTCCTCTTAAAGGAGTCAAGCACGAGGTCATATCAGAACCAGTGGGATAATCAATTCTATCTCATTGGGAACGATAGCAGATGTGCGCGTATTAACAATGGTAAACCTCGGATAGACCATTGTCGAGGAGCCTGGGGTCACTTTTCGATATAACTTGGATTATGTCAAGGAGCCTTCAAGGGGATTGAGCTTTGTTACTCTGCCCTTGCGCGTATGTTGGATCGTAGACTGTTCCCCTAGGTATATTAGTTCCTGTTGGTAACCATAGTGGCCATAATCTTTACGATTTTTTCCTAAGGTGATGGTGGAGGAAAGATCCCAATGTACCTGGAGTAGATGTCGACTAGACTCACTTGGACTCTCCGGAGGGTTATCTTCACTCGAGATGGTTTAAGTGGAGAAACTTGCACTGGTCTATTTCATTAAGCAGGTTGTCGGGGTAACTGTTCCAACCGCCCTTTCTACATTAAAATACTACGATGTTGGATTTTATCACCAACTAGTGTTTTTAGTGTGGGAAGTTACTGTTTGTGTGTGGTTTGATCTCCTAGATTTTTAGGCGTGTGATTCATTTGTTTGTTTCCTTAGCGACTCTGAGGAGTTTTCATTGAAATTTTCTTTGATTGCGTGTGATTAATAATTTTTAATCATGGCTGAATTACCAAGACAATCACGTAGACTCCAGGGGAAGCCCCCTGAGTATACACCAAGCCAACTTGAAGGGCTGCGAGCTCTAGTATCGCCTAGTGACAGTAGAATTAGATCAACAGAAATAGGAGAATCATCTATAGTTATTCATCCTGATTATAAATCACAAACAACAGAGCATATTCAAGAACCAATTTCAATTTTCGAGGTTACTGGTAGTATTTCTCCTTCCAGTGAATTAGCTGAAGAACCTAAAATTTCTGAGCCTGACACTGAACCTGCTGTATTGGAACCATCTTCAGGATTTGTTACTCTGACTTTTAGTGATCCTGGTTTACCTAGGGTAAGACATCGCATTACCTAAAATCTTCCTTCTGACCTCATATCTATTGAAGAACTTGTTGGTCCAGAAAAAGATGTAACTCTTCCCGAAACCCAAGAAACTTTGAATCTTAGGGAGCGTGAATCAATATTCTACAGTCCTTTTAGAACTGACGCTTGGTATTTATCATTGAAAGATTTTTTAGAAAACCTGGGTCTTAGTTATTCACCATCCCGAATTCCTTTTCATCCTACACCAAGAGGTTATTATCCTTCATCAACTATGTCAGGTGAGTCATATATGTTTTCCAAATCTCCATAAAAATTTTTATACGGTGGTCCTTCTGTTCCTTCGGGGTACCAGTCACTCTCTAGTAATTTTTCAGGAGCAACTCATCAACCAACTGAACAAGTGTTATCATCTGGTACAAATGAAACTAAAACTGAAACGTTGAACGCGGAGCAAATTTTTATGATGTCTGGAAATATTCCAAATCCTCAACCTCAAGGTAGTTAGTTACCGCCTGGGGGGAAACCTCAAGGTAGTCAATTACCGCTTGGGGGGCAACCTCAAGGTAGTCAGTTACCGCCTGGAGGGCAACCTCAAGGTAATTTTTTACGAGGACAAACTGTAGGACAATATTATTTACCTGGAGAACAACCTCAAGAACAGTACATTCCTCAAGGTTATCAACCTCAAGGACAGTACATACCCCAAGGTCAACCCCAGACTCAGTATATTCCTCAGGGTCCTTATCAACCCCAGATTCAGTACATGCCTCAAGGTTATAAACCTCAAGGTCAGTACCCAACTCAAAGTTTCCAACCTCCTTCCGGTCAACCATTATTACAAGGAGTTGGAAATTTACCAGTTAATTATCAACCCTACGTTCAACCAAGTTATGGTCCTTCATATGCACAACATTCTACGGGCCAATACCCTGGAATGAACATGGTGTGGAATCCATCTCAAATTCAACAGACTATGCAACCTAATGTGCAGTTACCTAATAAACCTGGACAACCTATAGTTTCTGGTCCAACCCAGAAACCTGTCCAGCCTACTGTTCAAGTCCCTACACCTGGTTCTGTTCAGTAGCCCGGGCCTAGTACACCTTAGACTCCACCTCAAATTGTTGCAGCTACTGCAACTTCTGTTCAACCTACCACGCCTGTTTCTGGAGTATCTGTAGCTCCAGTTTCTTCTATCCCTGCATCAGTGCAAATTCCTTAAGCCTCTGTGCCACAGTTAGGACCTACAATTCAGACTACGGTCCAGATGCCTACAAGACAATCTGGTACTAGTACGATTATCTCTAGTCAACTACAGTTTACTTATCAACCGTACCAGGGACAATATCAATTTGGACAAGCTACACAAAATCTAGTATATCAGTATCAGCCGTACCCTGGGTATACTTATGAAGTACCTCAACAACCCCAGTATGGTCTGGATAATCCTGGTTACCCAGGAGGTTTCACGATTCCAAATGCGCATACAATTCAAGGGTATCCTGGATATCCTCCTCCTGGCACTGGTTTGATCACACAAGGTTATCAAGACCCTAGCCATTGATTACCATTCATAACAACTTTAGATTTATCAGATCTATCGTGCCTTAAGAACGATCCCATTTTTTATCTTCCATATTGGCTGCCGATGCCTAACAAGTTGCCTAGTGATATTCCAAAGTTTGAAGGTAAGTCAGGAGAGGACCCATCTAATCACGTTATGAATTATCACCTCTGGTGCACATCCAATTCACTAATCGATGATTCAATTCGATTGCGTCTTTTTCAGAGAACTCTCATTGGTCTAGCTGCCAAATGGTACATTGAGTTACCACGCAGTTATTTTAATAATTTTAATGCGCTAGCTACTACTTTCTTAACCTATTTTCAGTTGCCTGTCAGATACGACAATGGCACAGAATTGTTGACTTCATTAAAATAGTCTACATCTACGTACATATCTGATCACATTCATGAATGGAGACGTAGAAGGTGTTTAGTGAAAGTCTTTATTCCGGATCAAATTTTGGCTGAATGGTTTATTAAATCGTTATTGCCCAAAATTACTGAAGATGTGGCCAAAGGAGGCGTTGTTACAGAAGAGAAAGTCATTGCTCAGGCTCAGTCAGGTACTCTGTATGATAAAATCCCCGATTTACCAAGACCTGGTCAATTAACTACAACTCCTTCTGGCTCTCATGTCGTTGATGGTGTAATTGGTTCTGTTAGCACTGGTAAAAGTAAGAAGAAATCTTCCAAGACGACTTCTCCTATTATCACTTTACTCGATTCACCAAAAGGAGATTCTTCTATTGAAACTTCCGTCGATATTCATGTTGTAGAATCGTCTACAACCAAATCTAAAACTGGTGGTAAGAAGAAAGGTAAGAATAAAAAGAAAAAATCTTCAAAAGATAAAAACGAGACAACTGAACCAGTTGACGAAAAACACAAACCTCGATATCCTTGTCGCATATGTGATGAGTATCATTTTACAAAAGAGTGCCCACATAGAGCCGAGGTATCAAAATTCGTTAAAGGTTCGCCTATACCTGCTGTCTTGAAGGATCCTTTTCCTGCTCAAGATAGTAACATGGTTGGATCTTCCTCAAATCTGCTTGAGAATATCTTGATGGTTGCGATGCGATCGCAAGATTACGGTAGTAAAAATCCTAGTAAATAAGCAGAAACATCTAATTCAGCATCAACTAAATCTCCCTCAGTTTCTGATTTGTTACAGACCGAGAAACAAAATCCTGACTTAGTAATCAAACCGCCTACTAAAGGTGTACTTCGTAAATAAACTTTCAATCCACATGCGAGAGCTGCTCAGAATTACAATATTGTTGAAGATTTGGCAATTTCCCCTTCAGCAATGTCGGCTTTGGAAGTATTGCAATCATGCCCAGCCCAAAGAAAATTACTTTTGTCAGCCTTAGGAGCCGTAGATCTCCAGGATTCGAACCTCATGATCTTCGATTTAGATAATTTTACACCCCGCCTCCCCCATCAAATGGCTTTTCAGATTCCCGTAATAGTAAAAAACAAACGTATCTTTCGTACTGTTGTTGATGAAGGGGATTATACGTGTATTATGTCATTAAAATGTTGGAAATCACTTGGTTCTCCAACCATTAACCAATCACCAACTATTCTCAAAGCTTTTGACAGAAGAGGTTTTCAGCCGTATGGTATCTTACAAGATCTACCAATAGAGGTCGAAGGAAAAATGGTTAATCTAGATGTGGAAGTGGTTGATGCCCCTCTGGATTACAACCTTCTCCTGGGTCGCAGTTGGTCTTAAACCATGACTGCTGTTGTATCCTCGATCTTTCATCTCATCATGTTTCCTCATAAAGGAAATATTGTTAAAATAGATCAGCTCTCATATTATTCATCCGACCCAGCCTCTACTGATAGCATCCAACATATTGGAAAATCGACTATCCCTTATAAGGATGTCGGAGTAGGTTTGCTTAAATATTCGGCTTTACTGGGAACTTTTTCCCTGCCCGCTCCCAACGTACAACTTCCTATTGCTAATATCAATATGATTACATCAAGTACTATTTCCTTTGATGATCCTTGGATAGTACCTTCAAAATCAGAATTGGATTCTTTCGATGGCCTGATGCCTTTGAGTCCTTTTGAGTTAGCATATCAGAATGTACAGTCATTTTTTGATACTCCTTCAACTGAGTCTGATCCAGTGAATGTGACCAATCAGGAGTCATTTTCAATATCGAGCTTAGCGTCGACACCAATTCCGGATCCTTCTCAACAAGTATTCAATACTGATGAACATATTCGTGAATTCTTGTCGGTAGATGAGTTACCATGGGAAGATCTTCATCATAGATCTTCATTTTTACCTGATCTCGACCATTTTGAGAATGATTTTTCCTCCATTTTTACCACTGATTATGTTAAAGACCCTTAGAATCCTCTTTCACATTTCGATTCTAAATTTAATTTAGAAAATATTTCTACAACGGTTCCTCTTGACATTTTAGTAAAACCTGGAATTGTTGAAATCATTCATATAGGTGATTCTTGTACGACTAATGAAATCCAAGCATATAAAGCCCTATTTCAAGAATTTCGCGACATTTTCGCCTGGTCATATGAAGAAATGCCAGGAATCGATCCATCAATTATTGTTCATGAAATTAATACATACCCAGATGCTAAACCCGTTAGACAGAGATTACGTCAAATACATCCGAGAAAAGCTGCCGCTATTAAAGCCAAAGTTGAAAAATTACTTCGTGTAGGTTTTATTTATCTGATCCCGTTAACGGACTGGGTATCTAAAATTGTTCCGGTCAATAAAAAACAAGGAACAATACGAGTATGTATCGATTATAGGGATATAAATAGAGCTTGTCCAAAAGACAATTATCCAACCCCTTACATGGATCAAATTATTGACGATTGTGCTGGAAGTGAAATGTTCTCATTCATGGATGGATTTTTTGGCTACAATCAAATCAACATACTCCCTGCAGATCAACCTAAGACATCTTTCATTTGTCCATGGGGAACTTTTGCTTATCGCAAACTACCTTTTGGCCTTAAGAATGCTGGCGCCACTTTTCAAAGGGCTATGTCTTATGCATTTCACGACGTTAAGCACATTGTGCAGCCCTACCTCAATGATTTGCCTTCTCATTCTTCATGCAGATCAGATCATATTACTCATTTATGAGCCATTTTTATACGATGTAGGCATTATAAGATTCGTATGAATCCTCACAAATGTGTTTTCTGCGTACAATCCGGACGATTATTGGGATTTATTGTCTTAAAGGCAGGCATTCGTGTTGATCCATCGAAGGTTGAGGCAATCATCAATTTACCTCCTCCTTCTACTCTTCACCAACTCCAAATTTTGCAAGGGAAAGAAGAATTTTTATGTCGATTCATTCCTAACTACGTTGAGTTAACGAAAGGTTTCACTGGGTTTTTGAAACAAAATATTCCTTTCTTTTGGGACGAGGTCGCCAATAGATCTTTTGATGCTTTGAAACACGCATTGACCCATGCACTGTTACTGCATCCTCCCAACTACAACCAAGATTACTTTTTGTACCTTGCCGCTTCCGATTCCACGATAGGGATGGTTTTAGTTCAGAAAGATGAATTTCATAGTGAACATGTGATTTACTATCTTAGTCGAAATTTGCATCCGACTGAAATCAAATATTCACATGTGGAGAAATTGGCCTTGGCAGTTGTTCAAGTTGTCCAACGTTTTCCTCACTACATACTGTTACGCAAAACAACAGTGATATCTGATTGTAACCCTATGATGTATATCTTGACCAAACAATTGCTAGGGGGAAAATACTCCAAATGGAATGTTATCCTACAAGAGTTTGATTTGGAATTTGAAAAGTCCAAATCAAAGAAATCATTGACATTTGCTGAACTTATGTGTGATTTCCCACGTACTGATACAGAAACTGTGGCGAAACAACCAATTGTGGACAAATTCTTATTTCTTATTGGTACCATTGATTCTTGGTATGGAGATATCATTGTTTATCTTCAGACCCAATATTTTCGGCCTGAACTTTCACGATCAAAACGACGTAAAATCCATTTCCAGTCTCAACAATATCATATTGTTGGCGACACACTATACCATCGTGGTGTAGACTTTGTTTTTCGACGTTGTATCACCCATGAAGAAGCCGAAAAGGTTTTAAATGACTGCCACTCTGGAGCATGTGGCGGTCATATGTCTGGGTACGCCACATCCCAAAAGATATTGCATGCCGGTTATTTCTGGCCATCCTTATTTAAAGATTGTATTTATGCGGTCCGAAAATGTCATAGTTATCAAATCTTCGATCAAAAAATGCGTGCACCACCTGCTCTTCACCCTATAATTGCTGTCGGTCCTTTTGCAAAATGGGGCATTGACTTCATTACATGTAACCCTCACTCGACCGGGGGGCATGGGTATATTATTCTAGCAGTATATTATTTTACCAAATGGGCCGAGGCGATGCCTACATTTGCGGTAGATGGCAAAACTATAGCTACTTTCATGTTCAATCATGTGATTGATCGTTTCGGTGTACCCCAAGCGATAATTACTGATCACGGGAGCCATTTTCAAAATATCATAATGACTGAGCTAACAGACCAACTTGGCCTACGCCATGACAGTTCTACACCATATTATTTGCATGCTAATGGTTTAGTTGAAGCAATTAATAAAGTCTTAGTCACCATGATTAAACGAATCATTGGAATTCATAAGTTGAATTGGCATACCATGGTCTTTTCAGCACTTTGGGCATATCGAACCTCAGCAAAAACATCGACAGGCTTTACCCCTTTTCAGCTAGTTTATGGTTTAGAAGCGGTATTACCCATTGAATGCAAGATATCATCACTCCAACTAGCCATAGAGTTACTACCAACCACTTCTGAAGAGGAGAAACATTTTTTATACTTGGCTCAATTAGATGAGAATTGGCGCACTGCTGCATTAGCTACCGAGACTCATGCGAAAATAATGAAAGCTTAGTATGATAGAAGTGTTACCCCTTGTAATTTTTCAGAAGGAGACCTAGTTTTGATTTATGATCAAGCCAATGATAAACTAGGGGTTGGGAAATTCGAACCCATGTGGCATAGTCCTTATATTGTCAAGCGACAACTTGCAAAAGGGGCCTATGAATTGATTGATTTTGACGGGGTCTCTTTAGGTAAACCTAGAAATGGATTTTATCTGAAGAGATATTACGCTTGATTTTTGTGTGGAGATCTTCTCTGTATATTAGTTACTTTCTAGCTGGTGTGCTATAGATTAGAAACGTGTGCCTAGCTTAAGTGTTCTTTTACTACTATTCCTGCTTATCTGGATCACTCTTGATATCACAGATGTTGACGTCCTTTCAAACATATATTGGTTTTGCTGATGGCGCTTGTCGTAGTACACAGAACATCTCTTCCGCAGCTTGGGTTATTTATTCACCCACTGACGAGTTAGTATCTATGCATGGGGTAAGCCTCAGTCAAATTAAGAACAATATTGCTGAATATAGTGCAATTATTGAATTATTTTCGGAATCCATTTCATTTGGAATTCGGAGTTTGATTGTTAGGTTAGATTCTGAACTCGTTGTATTACAGTTAAATCGAGTATATGCCATTATAAACCCAGTATTATTAAGATTATTTTTAAGGGTTCGTCTCTTGGAACGAGAGTTCGATTATATTGAGTATCAACACATTCCAAGAAATTTAAACACATTAGCAGATGCAATAGCTTCTAATGTTATAAACAGAAATTTACAATAATAACGTAGTAAATCAAAATTCGATAAAATGACTAAACATGTAACTGGAAATAATAGTATATCATAGTATAGATGTAGTGTTCAAAAAATAGTACATCGTCTTCGATCATAGGTTCAAAACGCCTTATGATCGAAAAAAAGTGATACAAAAAATGAGTCTCTATAGTCAATCATTCACTATCTGTGGTAATGATCATGATAATACACTACTACTCGTGCCACTCTACTCAGAAATCTCCTGAATGGTCCAGGAACACCAATGACGTATCTCTGTAAACGGAGTGGAATGTCATCTATGGGGGTCTCAGGGATGTCCATAGTTAGCCACTCCAGGTGGTGTTCCAAATCAGTCAAGATTTCTGCAGTCTGATCTTGTGGTGATGGTGCTGCTGCAGCTGCATCCCTTTACCTCCGGTAAAAGGGGCGGAGAGTGGCTGGTCGACGTGGACCCACATCTGTATTTGAAATTTTTATTATCAGTTTTGGACTATTTAAAAACAAAATAAAAATTAGAAATTAGAACATGTCAAAGAGAATTTTTACTTGACTCATCCCACTAAGCTCCTGGAGGAAGTGACATATCTTGGTCGCCACGGAAATCTATGCTCGCATAAGGAAAATCCTCTATCACAAAAAGTTGGTGTTCTAACCAACGAAAATAAGTCGAGGGAAATCGAACAATCTCCCCACCCTCACTGTGATGGGCTATCAAAGCAACCCATCGAATCATCCGAGGCTCTTAAGGTCTACCAGCATCAACAGGAATATGTTCCGGGGCTAACAGAGGAATCCTCTCTAAAGCAAAGGTAACCACGATAGATCCATATCCGAAGTTGTTTAACTTCCCATTTTTTGCTCTAGTTAGTTGGCCTTTGACATTAGCCAACACTGCCTCGCACCAGTTGAGTATGGTGCCTCAGAAAAAATCTACTGCAATTCGCATCTGAGATCCAGTAGCTACATGCAAAGCTGCACTTCCGCACAAATTGGTAACGGTAAATGCAATCATTTTTAACTCGGGATGGATGATAGTTTTAATATCAATCCGTTTGTCTCTAGGATTGGCTTAATCATTACAAAACTCTAATTGCAGGCTAGAAACAGACTGGCCACCTGGCCTAGCCCCAAATAGAGAAAGTGGTTCACCTCTTGTAGACAAACTAGTCAAAAAATATATTTCCTCCAGCTCAATTTCGAGCCGGTGGCCTCCAATCACGAAACATTAGTCCTGAACGTTCCACTTGTTTACCAACCAAGTGAGAAGATCTACTTGAGCTCTCATGCCACTGATAGCCCAAAATTTGAATAGCCCGCATGCTCTTAAAACTTGCAATGTAGGTTGATGAATCATTGCTGCTTCATATACCTTCTCATGTTCCCGTTCTCGCCAAATGAGCATTGTAAATATCATATAATGAGTAAAATGAAGGATTAGAATCATTTTAAAACAAAAATTTTGGGTAATTTGGGAGGAAATTGTGTTTTTAAATTCGTTACGGCGCCCCCGCACTTTACGCTCAGAGACAGTGCGTAGCTCCGCACAGCCTCTGTGTTAAAAGTGCGGGGCCCCAACATTTTCCTTTGTGAGAAAATGTCGGGGTCCGCAGGTACCTAGTGTCCTACCTACGGACCCCTGAGGGCGGATTTTTGAACCAATTTTCTTCCCAAAAAATGAAATTTATACCCTAATTTAAGAAAATGAACGGATGAAAAGCAAGTAAAAGAGGATGTGGATTACCTGGAGTAGACGGTTTTCGATTTCAACGGTCGGTTTGTCTGGAATCTTCTCCGAAGCGTTTTTTGCCAAAAACTCTAAAATTTTCACTCCAAACTCAAACGGTAAAAATGAACGTGAAAAACTCCTTTTTATAAGTTTTTTCGAATAAATGAAATTTAAATTTGTTTATATTTCACTTTAAAAAGATGGTTTTTCAAAATATTTTTATTATTGAAACAGGTATGCTTAATTTTTTGTGCAGAATACCAGATTTTTGAGGCAAAATGATCATTTTTGACGAAGAGTATACTTTTATCACTTTTTCGGGCTCTTTAAAATTTACGAAAAAGAAAAACCATGGAGTCCTCTTTTAAGCCCTTTTCAGACTCTCTAAAAATGAAAAGAATGCTGAGTACTTGACTATTTGAACTCGTTAAAGGAAATGAACAGTCATCCTTTCAGTATAAGTTTACCCCTTTTCTGCACTGAAATGGACTATTTACGAAAAATGCATACATTGACTAATCATGGTCAATAGAGTTCTCTCTCACATTATTTTATCCTTTTTCGGGCCCGAGAGACTAAATTTACGAAAAAGTACACCCATGGAGTTTTCTTAAGTTTTTTCTTCTAACTCCCTAAAAATGAAAAACACCGAGTTTCTCCTATGTTGGACTCGTTAAAATTTAACAGTAAAGGACCTGTCAATCTCAAATAGGAATGGACCACTCCTTCTTAGGGTTCGATTTTAAACTAAGTTGGACTCATCCGAAGGATGAGCTTATAAACAAACAAATGTTATCCTCCTCAATCTTGTCAAAAAATAAAGAGGTACTTGCCAGAAATGGTGGGGGAAAAGAGAGAAAACAGATTCATTTGTTACACTTTGATTTGTAAAAGAATTACACCACTCTTGAACACGACACTTTTTGTCACACTTCTCCCTGGGTTGAAAAATCCTTTGCCTATCAATTAATCAAACCATATTGAAGGTCTTCAGCCAGTTTCTGGGTATTAGCTTAGGGAGATTGTCACCAAACCATCTGCAGTGTCGTTATGTGTTCAAGAGGACAGTCAAATAAACCATTCATCTGCAAACATTTGTCTCCATTCGCGTTGACCATCCCTGGGTCAGTCCTTACAAAAAATTTCTTCAAAACTTGATCTATGGTTTTGTGTCGTGAGCTTGCTTACGACGGATGACTTTCTATCGACGACATCTCATCATCTAGGAAGTTGATCTAGAATCCATCAGTACCTTGGAATATGCATGCCTTAATGGAATGTTTCTTGCCTTCGATGACAGGTTGCATCATTAACCTTCGATTGAATGATTCCGTGAAATGTTCGAGTTCAGATTACTTATTCACATTTTATGGATTGTACTGAGTACTTTGAGAGCCATTATCATTATTGGTGGTTTCTCTCACAGTTGTTAACAGTTCACATCATTGACTGGTAATCAAGTGGTTTCTACCATGTTCGATTTCAACACATTTAATCGCATGGATAGAATCGTACTAGTTCGGGAAGTAGAAATCAAGACCCTGGATCTAGTTTCCACCATCCAGGCTGCGAGGAGTTTTATTATTCATTATGCAGTAGACTATTCATTACAGATGGCTGTGTCCATCATGTGTCTACACTATTGATGTAATATTAAAATCATTTCTGTATCAGAACAAGTTTAGTTAGTTTTGATCTGATTATGGGAATGCCTACCTCAGTGATGATATATATGATTTGCATTGAATGTTTTTACAGGGTTCTGACTGGGGTGTCCACAGGCAAATCCTTGAAATGATAAAGCACATCACTCTTCGAATGCTCTCAGACTTCGCACTTTAGGGGGCAGTTTGTTACACTGAAATTTGTCACCATGACATTTTAGTACTCCCTTAGAAGTCTACAACATCAAAGTTCCTAAAGTCAAGCCTTGAAATTAAGAGAAAAGCTCATAAAAATTTTAAAAACACTTGTACCGCACTTTCTCTTAACATTGCTTGTGGTGCCACACTTTTTTGCTCTAAATCATGCAGAGCTAAACACACTTTTTATTCATTAAAGGTGCGGACCCCTGTAAAAGGTAAAACAAAGGCACAAAGTAATATTTAGAAGCCTAGCAGTCAAATCTGGAAGCTTCTAGAAGCAGTTATCTGGTCGAAGGTTCGCTGCTATCATGTATGTTCATTCCTCCATTATGGGAGCCTACCCCTTGATTTATGGAGTCCAATCCCTTCAAAAGAGCATTCTATCCCTTCTTATGTGGAACCATAACCTCCTCTTTTTTCCTATAAATTGAAGCCATAGTGCAGCTTCAAAAGTTATATAGAGAGTTAGAGAATTAGACTTAGAGAATTTTTGAGGAGAAATGCTGTGGAAACTCAGACTCTCATAGCTGATCATTATATGGGAATGATTACACACCCATGTACTTTTAGCTGAGAGAGTGCAAGGTTTGTCAGAGTAAAGGAAACGTCTGTTTCGGACCCCAGGAAGGCCTGTATGACATCAAGGCGGACATGGTTGTAAGGCTCTTCTTTATTTAAGTTAATACGAATGAATATTGTTTTCTCAATGAGTTCTTTAGTTAAATAGCTTATTTATCATGTTTAATCAATGGGTTATTTAATTAATTATCTCATTTATTGAATTCCTTGATCATCTTGATAGATGTTTGATTCATGAATTAATTTATTATATAAGTGCTTTTGATCTTTTCTTGTGTTTGTGATTGCAGATCCTTGACGACGACTTTCTTCAAGCCACTGGAAAGAAGGTCAGCGTTGGACTACAAGTAGGTTTCTAAAACCCTGTTATAATTAATTCCAAGTCAAACAATATCTAGAGAAAATAGTTTTTATTTGTCCATAGGACACTTGGGAGGTCTGTCTTATCTGCAAGAATGACTTATCCGTCCAACAGAAGGCCTGAACATGCAAAAATCCACGTGGGTTGTTTGACAAAACCTTCGAAACATTTGGAAGCTCACCGACTAAGGGGAATGGTGATAAAGGTGGGAGGTAGGGGTACTTTGACTAAGAGCAAAATATCGACCCATGTGGGGGACTATTTTCATAGTCCACCAACTCCTCTAGTTCGTACTCCATTCGGCACCGAAATCAACGAGGGGCGAATTGACGAGGAATAAGCTGATGCGGAATGATAAATACCAAAGAGATGAAGGTGAAGTAATGCAGAACACAAAGAGAGAGAAGCGTGAGCCATATACAACAAAGAAGCATGAAAAATGTCATTAAAAGCACTAGGTCCATTGAGAATAAAAAACATAAGGCAAAATGCGCGAAACAATGTATAAAAACACAAAACTACACTGAAACCCAACCAATCTTCCCTATCCTCCATTTATTAAAAATATGTTATTTAATAATACTAATTAATTTAGTTATTAAATAAAATAATATAACTTCAATAAAATCATTAAATTTAATAAATAACTCTTATCTTCTTATAATAATCTGATTAAGCTTGATGTAATACTCTTTTAATATGTTAAATTAGTATAACGACAATACTTCAAATTTATATTCAATATTCTTTTATATTTTACTTTTACACTAGTAAGGGAAATAATTGCTAATGAAATTTTGTTTTTTAAATATTAATGTTTATTAATTTCTCTAGAAAATAACAAAATATAAATTTAAAAATAAGAAATCAATAATTTTATATAAATATAATTATATAATAAATGTGATTAACATTATCGGAAATCATGCAATATCACATTAACTCTCCAATGTAATAAATCAAATTGAAAGATAATAAAATAAATTACATACAATCTCATATATATATAACTGTTCATATTTTTTGAATTGAAAACATAATTATTCCATAGTTTAATGTTTTAATTAGTTCAAAGTATTTGGTATACATCATGGCAATTATATAATAATAAATGTGATTAAAATGATCTGAAATCATGCTACATCACAATAAATAAGATTAAAAATAATAAAATAACTTACATACAATCACATATGTAATTGTTCAATTTTTTTTAATTGAAAAAATTAATTATTCCCTATTTTATGTTGTAATTAGTTTAAAGTATTTGGTATACAACTATAACTATACTACTATACTATGATGTGGTTTGATTTTTTTAATTATTGTAATTTTTAATAATATAGTTGTTGAAGATATTGCAATTTCTAATAATATAATTTGTTACAGGTCATTTTGTCACATTCAAACAAATGGCCATGAACCTAAATCTATCATTATCTATTTACATCTTGTAATAATATCTGCAAAAGTTATAAGAATCATGAGTTACAATGGTTGGAAACCCTAATTTAAGACTTCATTGCACTTACTCTCTTGACAAACTACGATGGCGCAAGTTGCACATATGGAACTTGCGTTGGTCAACGCAAGTTTCTCTTATAGAAAGTGCGATGACACTTGGAAATGTGTAAAAATAAAAAATAATTTCGAAGTTGTTTAATGGATAAATTCCTTCTATAGACAGAAGCAATCTCACTAGACCTGGTGGCTTAACCTAGAAACTACCAAGAAAAAACTGCAATGATTTCCTTAGAGATGTTTGAAATATAGAAAGAAAACCTATTTGGAATTCAATGCAAGCTTCCTCCTTCTCCTTACTTGTTAGCTCCAACTCCAACTCCAATTTCTATAAGTGGAACTTGCAAATCATCCAAAACAAGAAAGATAATAAAATATACAAAATAACATATACATACAACTCTAAACAAGAAGTGAAAGATTCATGTTCTACATATGCATAAACAAGACATAATGTATAGGAGAAACAATGCACTTTTGTGTTAATAATGACAGGAAAAGGTTACAACCCTTGTAGGCTTTGACTTTGTGAATATCTCCCAACTATCATGTCCTTCCTTTGCCACAATGGTAAGCTTTCAATCACACCTAAAGCACATGGATGGATTATGGACCTCTAGACATAACTGAGCAACATAAGGGCATAATTAGAGTCTCCAAAAGCCAACCCAAAATCTTGATCCATGGGATAAAAAATATGCTCAAAAATAAAAGTGCTTAAATTCTCCCGAAATTGGCACCAAATCATAGATCTCGTCATTATCATTCCAATGATGATTGAATCGCCTCAATCCGACACCGTATGAGAAAATTATCGCGTTCTAAAGTTTTGGGTAAACAATATAAAAGTCAACTTTTAGGGTTGACTGGATAGTGTACCTCTGCCACATGGAAATCCGTACCCTGACCTGGTGTTGACATTAGCAGGGTGAATGTTCAATACAGAGTCAATCCAGATGCAACATGTGGCATGATCGTACATGGGTAGTTGGCGTGTTTTTATTGGTTGATAGGTTTTGGTTTTGGCTAATCAGAGGGTGCCACATGGCGCTATGAGAGGGTGCTAAGTGGCACTATGAGAGTGCGCCATGTGGTCCTCGAAGTTTTTATAAAATTTGGTTATGGAATGATCGACCTTAGTAGGGGTTCAACCCCGTGACCTTTGATAACAAAAACCTCTGCTCTATCATTACACTACATTGTCACTTGGTATATAAAGGTCGAACAATTATTAATAATGTGGTATGGTTCCATTGTTGGGAAGGGGAATGTAGAGAGAGCATGGAGCATGTGGTACCCTTCCCATGCCCCAACCGTAGGTTTTATCGACATTACGCAACCATCAGCGGATCAACAGGAGGGGTAGGCGCGTGGCACCTTTCCTGCGCCCAACTCGTGGTTTTTGTACCCTTAATTCGACTAGGTGTGGAGGCTGGCAGGAGCGTGGCCTTTGGCCTATGCCCCCTGGTCACATTGAATGCCACGTGATCGACCAGAGGGTGGAGTATAGGGCGCAGAGGCTGGCGGGTGCGTGGCCTTTAGCTCACACCCCATGGTCACATTGGATGCCACGTGATCGACCAAAGGGCGGAGTTTAAGGAGTAGAGGCCAACTAAATGTCCAAAAAATTGCCACTGATGCAACAGGATATGTGGTAGAACCTGCACAAAATTTTCTATGTGCAAGGCTTCCAAAGTCATAATTTGTTTCCAGTTTTTAAATAAGGTTTATTTTGCATAACAATTAGCAGAGAAATGAAGAAGGAGGCCTAACTTGGCCATTTTCAACTCTTTTGAGCTCAAGAAGAGCCTACACAGGGGTTTTTGGGTGTTTGAGACACAATGGCAGTGTTATTTTTGCAATTTGAGCATTTCATATTGATGTAATTTGAAATTTAAGCATATAATTTAAAGGGCCAACATTGGAAGTTGGACCCGAAGATGTATCCCAAGAGGGGTGAAATCCGTCATCAAATTGTTGTTTTGTGATGTTGCATTTTGTCTATTTTTCATTGTTTAAATCTGCAAAATTTAACTTATTTTATGTGTGTTTGCAATATGAATCCATTACCAACAAGACATAAACTAGCTTGCAAAATTTTACAAGAAACCTTCAATTTTAATTTTAGATCAATTTGGTATGAGAGCATGGTTTTTGTGAAGGTTTGATAGTTTTTGTAGGTATTTTCTTGAATGATTACAAGGTCTAAACTGAGAAGAGGAGAAGGAGTGTTTGAAGAACCGAACCCTCAAATTGGTTCAAGGAGGTCACAAACTCCACCAGTCATGGCACATGAAGAAGGACATGAGTCGATGTCTGAGGATGAGAGAGTTTTTAGAAAGGATTTCTATGATATGTTTGAGATGGTGAAAATGTTGTATAATGAGAGGACAAAAATATTGCCAGGAGAGAGTTCTAATCATCCAAAAAGTAATGGTGATGATGGGAGCAAGCCTCCACCTCCACCTCCTCCTTCACCTCCATCTACACCTCCTTCTTCACATCCTTCATCTCATAGACCTACTCCTTCTCCATCTCCAAAAGGACATGCTAAGTCTCATTTGATTAAGCTTTATGTCAAGTTTGAATTTCTTGTGTACAATGGGGAAGTAAATGCTGTAAAGTTGTATAAATGGGTTCGTCAAATTTTTTATTACAAGATCAAAATATTGATGATAATGTTACAAATATCCAACTTGCTTCTCTTCGTTTGGAAAGTGCAACCCTTATCTAGTGGGAGGCCAAAACTCAAGAAGATCCGAAGAAAAGTAGTAAAATTATCTCTTCTTGGAATGATTTTATAGCTGCATTAAGAAGACAATTTTATCCATTAGATTACATGCAAAAAGGAATTATGGATTGGCAAAATTTTAGACAAGCTAAAAGTCAAAGTGTCCAAAGCTACACACAAGAATTTAGAAGAAGAGATTTAATCTTGGGTGTTGATTTGTCTTCACAAGATACTCTCCTTAAATGCATAGGTGGATTACATAGTTATTTGAGACATGCTATACTTATGTTTAATCCCACCAATCTAGAAGAGGTATGTGTTCATGAAACTCTTTTAGAATCAAGAGGAAAGAATGTTCCTCAAGAGACTAGCAAGAAACCTTCCAAATTTGGAGACAAAGGAAAGGGGAAGTTTAGGTAAAAAGAATGTTACTATCAAGAAATAGGGAGAGAAAATTACCTGTAAACATTGTTCAAAAGAATACCATGAAGAAGACCACTATTGGAAATTACGTAAAAAAATGAAACTAAAGAAGTTCAATAACAAGGGGAAACAAAAGACTACTACTACAACTCAAAAATATCTAGGATCTGTATCAGGTGATGAAACCAAAATCAAAACCATGGGAATGAAAGTTATAGCTTCTAATGCAAGTACTGGTTCTTCTAGTAAGCCTATTGAATCTCAAAATGATAAAGAAAGAAGTGAACTTTTTCATATCAGGTTCATTACAAAACATACAAAAGTTGATATATTTTTTGATAGTGGATCCCAAATCAATATTATCTCTGAAGCAATTTTCAAGAAACTTAATCTAGAAACTACACCTCATACTAAACCTACCATTTGGGTTGGGTCTGTGATGATGCCAAATTACAAGTGAGAAGAAAATGTAAACTCAAATTCACCATCGCTGCTAATTTTATATATGAGGTAGAGGTTGATGGTGTACCAATTGATATTTGTGGAATTGTTTTAGGAGTCCATACTTGTATTCCCGAAAAGGCATATTCTATCGTTAAGAGAACAAATATCATATTTTTAAATATGGATTTCAATATATTGTTAGAGCACATCGCAAGAAGATGAAATTATCTCTTGTTAGTTCCAGTCAGATGAAAAGGCTTGTAAATTGTAGTAAGAATTTTTTATTGTTGATGATCAAAGCTAAAGATACTGTTGAATCTGAAGCTTTCACATGATGTGATTCTAAAATTAAGCTTGAATTGGTTGAATTCTTTAACACTTATGAAAATATGTTTCAGGAACTTGAAGGGTTGCCTCCTAAAAGTGGATTCCAACATGAGATTCACTTGTAGTAGGATGCACCACTTCCAAATATTGGCATGTATCGAATGTCAGTTTTGGAGAATGTAGAGATTAAGAAGCAAATTCAAGAGATGATTGACAAAGGGGTCATCAAGCCTAACACATCTCCTTGTGGGTCTCCTATTCTCTTGGTTCCAAATAAATATGGTACATGGAACATGTGTGTGGATTTTCGAGCTTTGAACAAAATCACGATAAAGAATCGTTATCCTCTTCTCACATTGATGATTTGCTAGATCAGTTAAAGGAAGCTGTTTGCTTTACTAATTTAGATTTGAGAAGCGGTTATCATCAGATAAGTATTGTTGAAGATGGTATTTGGAAAACTGCTTTCAAGACAAAACAAGGTTTTTTTGAATGGTTAGTTATGCCGTTTGGGCTTTGCAATGCACTTGCCACATTCATGAGAGTTATGAATGATGTGCTGAGACCATTCCTTGATGATTTTGTCATAGTATACTTAGATGATATTCTAATTTTTAGTAAGACTCGTGAAGAGCATGCCAAGCATGTGAAACAAGTTTTATATGTCTTGAATAAGGAAAATTTGTATTTGAATATGTATAAAGGTGAATTTAGGAAAACCTTTTTGGTTTATTTGGGTCATATTAGGGGGTGAATTGTATATTGATCCCTGAAAATTTAATGTTATTGTGAATTGGCCTAAAACCAACAATGTAACATAGGTTAGGAGATTTTTTGAAGCAACCCAATATTGGAGAAAATTTATTGCTAACTTCTCACTCAATGCAACACCATTACATGCTTTGACAAGTGTGAAACATGTATTTCAGTGGGGAGGAAAGCAGTAGAAATCCTTCGACATATTGGAAGTGAAAATCAAAACAACATGAGTTCTAACACTTCCAGATCTTAAGCATCCATTTGAAATTCAAATCGATGCAAGTGATTATGCTATGGGAGCAGTTTTAATGCAACATGGTAAGCCAATATGTTATCATTTTGAAACATTTACCAATGCAATAATTAACTATCCAACTTATGATAAAGAGTTATATGCTTTGGTACAAAGCGTGAAGAAATGGAAGTATTTTTTTGTAAGCTGGTATAATTTCTATTAATTAAGAAAAATATAGTACAATGCACAGTTAAAGCTGAGGAATTTAGCCTATTCCTGCTCATATTTGTCTCCAAAATAAAAAAAATGGGTTTCCCTTGACAGGGAAACCAACACATTAACAATCTATAGAAGTTTGAGATAGCTAGCCTTTCTAAAGTGCTATTGAAAACTAGAAAAACTAAATTTATCAGATATGTCCAAAATATAACCGCAGAGCATGAGGCATGACCTTCAAGCTTTGATGGCGTCTTCATTCTGGTCTACTTCATGTCCTGTCGATTCTTCTTCTGTCATTGGGCATCCATAGACGCGTGCTATTTATTCCTCTTCCTCAGTGAAGACGTGCAGAGCTTTGAGCGGAGCCTTGTCATTGTTAGCCTTGCTCCAAATTTCGTCAGCTTAAAGATTCCAGAGGTTTGGTATGAATATTGAGGAGGTTTTTACAGGCAAGCACTGGAGCTTCTGTGGTGGAGGTGACAGAGAGCAAGGGATAGTCGACTTGTTGTATCTATGCTTGACTTTGGGCGGTCTGGGTAGGGAGGAGATGTTAGCAGGGAATTGGAGGCATAAGAGGGCTCAATATCACAGTCAAAATTCCTGTGCGCAGTATCACGGTGCAGGCGTGCCAGAAGAGCTCCTCTGAAATTGCCACGACGTGGATTTTGGCGTTAGTGAGGGGCCATGGAGCTACAACTGAACTTGGAAGCGAGGTAAGGGAAGATATGTAGAGGGAGAGAATTTCTTAGAGGGAGAGCCGAGGTCGCAAGGATGAAATGCATATTGTAGGCACTGCGCAGGAGGATTAAGCTAGATGGAGAGATCGGGGGAAGAATTAATAGCTTGAGCATCAAGTAGAGAGCACGGGTTATGGAAATTGAAGGCATTAACTACCTTAGGTGATGGCTCGGAGGTCAGGATCGAGATGCCGGACGACCATGGATTTTCTTAAGGGTTGCATTTAATTTCCACTTGGAGCAGTGCAGAGCTAGCAGCCATTCATGGCGACGCCGATTTAGACAGAGGAACATCATAAGCTTCCCTGGGAGAGTGAGCCATGCACGTGGCATGATATGGAGGGCTTGTATAAGGTTTCACCCGGTTCTGACAGTGAAGAAATGGAAGTATTATTTTATGGGTAAAGAAACGATTATTCATACTGACCATCAACCTTTGCAATGTTTACAATCACAAACCAAGCTACAACAAGATATACGTTTCAGGTCGATGAGGTTCCTACTACAATTTCATTTGGTAATAGGGTATAAGAAAGGTATATACAACAAAGTTTCATATATGTTATCAAGGCCTATTATTAATGCATATGTTATTCTTAAGCATAACTCAATCATGCATGAAAATTATATTTAACAATATGCTCAAGATGAAGATTTTAAAGTTGTTTATGCAACTTTGAGTCAAGGAAACCATGTTTAAGAGTTGGATTATCATGTTCATACAAGTTATTGTATCATCTTGTCAAGTTGTGTGTATCACAGGATGAAAGAGTTAATGTCATAAGGGACGCCCACACTTCTCTTATTGTTGGTCACTTTGGTGTAGGAAAAACATTTGCTCAAATTCAGAGGTATTGTTATTAGCTTCGCATGAATAAATCTATTTCAAAATAATGGCAGAAGTGTCCTCAGACACGTAATTTTATTAATAATGGAAAAGAAATTACATAAAAAGTTGCAGAGTTTACAAACGTAAACTTCTACTAAAATTGCAATTAGGAGACTAACCTATTTATAAGCTCTATGTCCTAACTTATTTTAATTATGGATCACTTGAAAAAATACATTTACAATAAATGATCAATCTACTAACTCTATTTCTAATTTAGAGCCTAATATACGACTCAATTCTAGAGTCCTATCTTTGCTAACAATATTCTATTTCTAATTGTCTCTAGTATTTATTAAATATTTTAATTTAAAAAATATTTTTATTCTCTAATATTTATTAAATATTCTAATTTAATAAATATTTTATCCTAACTTTACATTAATATATTTGGATCATCTAACATTCCCCCCTATGATCCAAAGAGAAATTACAACATATACCAAATTCATCTGTGAACTTAGTAAATTTTATTCTGCCAAGAGGTTTGGTGAAGATATCAGAGGTCTGATCTTATGAAGGAAAATAAATCGGCTTGATGACATCGTTTGCAATGAGTGATCTGATATGATGATACTTGGTGTCCACATGCTTTGTCTTTGAATGAAAAACTGGATTCTTGGCAAGCTTTATTGCTGACTGATTGTCGATGAATAATGAAGTAGCTTCTGCTGGAGGAATTCCCAAGTCCTGTAAAACTCGACGCAACCAAACAATCTCACATGCTGCTTCCCATGCTGAAATGTACTGTGCTCCTGCTGAAGAAGTGGCCACTGTAGCTTACTTCTTGCAACTCCAAGAAACTGCAGATGACCCCATGTTCATTAAATAACCTGAGGTTGATGCCCTATCATCAATACTGCCAGCAAAGTCGGCATCTGAAAATCTGCCAAGTACAAAGTTTTTAGTCTTTTTGTAAAGAAGACCAAAATCTTTTGTTCCTTGGATATAACGAAGAAATCTTTTAGCTGCATTCCAGTGGCTGTCTCGTGGTTCCTGCATAAAGCAGGAAAGAATACTGACGGCATAAGAAAGATCTAGTTGAGTAGTTGTTAGATAAATCAAGCTACCAATCAACTGTCTATAAGTAGTGCTATCCACCACTCCCCCCCCTTCAAATTTTGAAGTTTCAAGTTTTGTTCCATAGGGGTGAGAACAGACTTGCAATCCTGCATTCCAAATCGCTGAAGAATTTCTGCTGCATACTTACTATGTGAAATGAAGATATGATGTGGACGTTGGAATACTTCAACTCCAAGATAGTAGTGAAGTAGTCCCAAATCTGTCATCTTAAAGTCTGCATGTAACTCCATTTTTACCTATGCAATGTCATCATCATTGTTTCTAGTGATAATCAAATCAACTACATTCATAACCAGAATCACCAGATTTTCACCTTTTTGGCGTACATACAAGGTATCATCAGATTCACTTCGTTGAAAACCAACTTTCTGAAGGTATTCATCCATTTTTTCATATAAAGCCTTTATCAGTTTGCAGACTTTATGTTCCTGTCCTTCAATTTCAAAACCTGGTGGTTGTGTCATGTACACTTCTTCCTGTAAATCACCATTGAGGAAACACTTTTTACATCCATCTGATGAAATTTCCATCCTTGTTGAGCTGCTAAGGCAAGTGTGAGTCGAATGGTGTTCCATTTAGCTGTAGGAGAAAATGTTTCTTCATAATATATCCCTTCTTGCTGCGCAAAACCTTTAGCAACAAGTCTTGGTTTATACTTATCAATTTCACCATTTTGCTTGTACTTAATTCGATAAACCAATTTTCATCCGATGGGTTTAACATTCTGAGGACAATCAACAAGTTTCCAAGTGTTATTGTCTTGAACTGCTTGATATTGATAAACCATAGCCTGTTGCCATTCGTTATGTTTTACTGCCTCTCGGTATGTAGAAGGTTCAGTAAAATCATTTGCTATCAAGGCTCCTTCGTTTCTTTGTGATCCCCTTGTTCCTGTTTTATTATGTTCAATGGGCCTTACATCTTTCAAAAGTTGAACTGCCCATTTTGGAAATTGATGTTCATTGGTTTGTGAAAAATCACCATCATTGTAAAGAGGGTTGATATAAACTAATGTTTGTTGATCAACCGTAGGTTATGGGGGCAAAGAGTCATTGTCAGAAGAACTGCTGCTCCTAGGAGAGTTGGATGAACTGCTAGAAGACCCAGATGGCGCTGATGATGAAGACAGACTGGATGAATCATTTTCAGATGAAGGAAACTCAAGTTCATACCAATTTTGTGAATTTGGTTGACTTTGTAAATTTACGTTTCTTTTATCACTTTTTGTTTCTAAATTTTGAAGAAGACTTTCAACTTCGTCGGCACTCTTACTCTCATTTTCATCAAAAATCACATCTCTGCTTACAATAAATTTCCCATTCGACAAAAGTCGGTACCCTTTCTTCTCATAAGAATACCCGATCATTGTGCACTTCAAGCTTCGTGCATCAAGCTTAGTTCATTTTTCCTTTGGAACTAAGGCATAACAGACTGATCCAAAAACTCTGAGATGTTTTACCCGAGGTTTGAAGCCAAAAAATGCTTCATAAGGTGTGATTCCGTCTAAAGAAGCAGTGGAAGATTTGTTCCTCAAGTAGACAGTGGTATGAATTGCTACAACCCAATATAAAGGACTTAAATTTTTGAAAGTTAACATAGATCGCGCTATTCCTAACAAGGTACAATTCATTATTTCTACTACCCCATTTTGCTGCTGAGTGTAGACATTGGTAAGATGTCTTTTTATGCCATTATCCATGCAATACTTTTTGAATTCATTTGAAGTGAATTCTCTGCCATTGTCAGTTCTAAGAGTGCCAATCTTCTCCTTTACTTCATTTTCAATAAGCTGGCGAAAGTTTTTAACTTTTCAAATATTTTTGACTTTTGCTTCAAGAAATATACCCAAGTCATCCTGCTAAAATCATCAACAAAGAGTAAGAAATATCTGCAACTTCCAAGCGAAGTTGGGAAGGGTCCACAAATATCAATGTGAACCAACTGCAAATGCATGTTTGCGCGCCATGAACTTGTAGGAAAAGTCTTTCGATGTTGTTTTCCAAAAATGCAATATTCACACTTTGCATTTTCCGTTTTGAAGGTTGGAAGTCCTTTAACCATTCCCTATTTTTGTAAATGAGAGAGACTGTCAAAGTTGAGATGGCCATATCTTACATGCCATAATCTGATCGGTGAAATTTCTGTACTTGCTGCTGCTGCAAAGTCAGAATTTCTTGGAATAACTGTCCCTTTCATCCTTAACAGTTTTCCATCTTCATAACCTGTCATCACTGTTTTCATGTTTTGTTTGACTGAGTTGATTTTAACTAAGCCATCTTCCATAATTACCATATGTCTTGCTTGGCGAATCGTGAATAAAATAACAAATTTTTCTTGAATGTTGGGACATACCATACATTTGAAATCATTCTTTATCCAATGCCTGGTAAAAAAAATTTAACTACGCCTTTGCTTGAAGGAGTATGTTTTGTTTTATCAGCAAGATAGATTGAATTCAGATGACATTATTTGAAACTCCAAAATAAGTCACGTTGAAATGTCATGTGTTGAGTTGCGCCTGTATCCAGAATCCATGCATCTTCATAATCACTTATGAGAAAGCTTGAAACCTGTAAAGCTGTTGCTTCTGTGTTGGTGAAGACATATTCGGAACCATCAGGATCATCTTCATCATTTGCAAACTGTGTAGAGTTTGGATGAAACTTGGGAATTTTCTCAATAGAAGTTCTACAATCTGCCACATAATGGCCAACTTTGTTACATCTCCTACAAATAATTTGACTGAAATCGCTGCCTCTGCCTTGAGAATGTTATCTTCCTTGATACTATCCTCGGCCTCTGTTTTGAGTTTGTCCTCTGCTTGGACTTTGTCCTTTTCCTTGATGATATCCTCTATTTTGATTGTTTCCTCTTCCTTGAAAATTGCTCCTGCCTGAATTGTAGCCTCTGTTGAAATTGTTTCCTCTGCTTTGACTGCGTCCACAACCTTGGGCTGCTTGATTTTGATTGAAATTTCCTCTTCCTCGGTTTCTTGAACTATCAGTTGAGGAGTTACTTGAGCTAGCTTCGGTGAAGAAGATATCTTCTCCATTCTATTTCTTCTTCCCAAAGGTTTTATCATGTTGAGCTAACATGTCACTTAATTCATCAAACTTTATCTTCTCTAACTTTCCAGTGACTTGAAAATTTTCCAAAAAATGTGTATATGATGATGGAAATCCAGTGATTAGAATCGTGGTCAAGAAGCTTTCATCAACAGCTTGAAAACCAACATTTATTATTTATTTCTTGATATTTTTAAGTCGTGAAATATACTCAAAGACATCACCACCTTCAGTTAATTTCTATTGAAGCAATTTTAATTGAAGATCAACCTTCTTTGATTCAGGTTGTGTATCAAAGAGATCTTTGAATGTATGTAAAGCAGTCCATGCATCTGAGGAATTTTCAATATGTATGTACATTTCATTATTAACTGAAGCTTTTATAAGAGCTAATGCTTTGGCATTTTTTATTTCCCATTTTGCAAGTGAAGTTGCATCTGTTGGTTTATTTGGCTTAATGTCGCCATCACAAATTTCATGCCACAATTCATTATATATGAGAGTGGTTTCAATTAGCCGTTTCCATGTCTTATAAGATTTCACTCCTTCTAGCTTATCAGATTCAGAGAACATATTAATTAACTTCGACATTGTAGTGTTGAAGCAGTGCAAAAAAGAATCAAGCACAAAAAAATTTAGCAACTCGTCACACGAAACACACCACGTAAAAACGACACATGCCATGCAAAAAATGATCTATCAAGGCTTGGCCTTGACCCTTGTATAGTCGTTGAAAAAAAAGAGAAAAATGACTGAGTTTTGCACTTGGCTCTAGTCAATTTCTCATTGAGTGTTTACAATGAAATCTTTGCAAAATTTGACAATGCCTTTACAAATATTTTCTTAAAAAAAATTCTACCCCCCCTCAAAGTAAAAAGATACTTTGAGTTAAAAATAATGATCCTTATTTCTCCAAAATAAAAAATTCTTCTTATTCCTCCAAAAACAAAGTTTTACTTCACCTTATTGCTCCAAAAACAATACAATTGTCTCCCTTAGAACTCCTATTACAATTTTTTTTTCACTCCTTATCTTTCCCAAATCACTCTTTAAAGAGTGAGCTTATGTCCTTCATAAAAATTTAATTGATTTTCTACTAGCTTCCAATTCTACAAGTTCTTCTTCAAAATTTCATCAATTACATACACTTCAATCCACCCAATGTTTATTAATCCGGAAACAAAACAATAACTCTCCATAGGAATGGAGTAATATTCTCTTCACTGGTTCATACAATTTCATACATTTATTAAATAAATGCGCAAATTCTGATTCTCAAACCCAATTCAAAAATATGAAGATGGTAAACTGTATAAGCTGGGTTTTAATTTCTTTAGCTTCGTTAAAGCCTCCACTCACATCATCGATGGAGATTTATTGCAACATCTGAATCATGCTAAAAAAAACATTGTTTAAGTAACGCATTGCTTACCATCCAGTCACAGCGTTCAATTCACACGCTGCCATACTCTCACGGTGGTAGCGTTTACTTGTATCTCGCTCCTTCAACGCTGGTGCCATCACTTACACAACAATGCGAATTTACTAAAGTAAAACCGTGACTTAACTCCGCTTCACAGTATTACAGATTCCGTTCTGCCTCCAAACATTATGATTTTATTCATGCCTGCATCCCGGATCGATCTTACAACAGTGATCTCTACGACGGTTGAATAAGGCCTCTGCACATTCATTTACTCACGTCCCTCAAGTGCTGCATGTACACACAGATTCAATTCATTTCACACATTTTTCAATACCCTTCCATGAGCATAAAAACTCACTCTGCGTCCTTTGGAGTGGTGCTACGTTGGTTCACCTTATGGTTTCTGTGTTAGTTAGCCTCCGTGCTAACAATAACATTTAACAAGTTTGAGATTGGGCTTCAGTCCACCTGGAAATCTCTACGAGTGGTTGGGGGCTCTTTTCACGAACAAGCAATTCAATGGGAAGAAAAACTGTAGGAAGATCTCGACAAGAAGCTCGCAGAAAATTGAATTTTAAAAACAAACAATTCATCCTTTAGCAGAATTTTCCAAAATTCTGCAAAGCTGAAATCTTCACCTTCACGTCATCTATATTACCGGTGGCTTTGATACCACATTAATGGTAGAAGTGTCCTCAGACACGTAATTTTATTAATAATGGAAAAAAAATTACATAAAATTTGCAGAGTTTACAAACGTAAACTTCTACTAAAATTGCAATTAGGAGACTGACCTATTTATAATCTCTATGTCCTAACTTATTTTAGTTATGGATCACTTGAAAAAATAACAAGTGTCCATTTACAATAAATGATCAATCTACTAAATTTATTCCTAATTTAGAGCCTAAGATACGACTCAATTCTAGAGTCCTATCTTTGCTAACAATATTCTATTTCTAATTGTCTCTAATATTTATTAAATATTCTAATTTAATAAATATTTTATCCTAACTTTACATTAATATATTTGGATCATCTAACACAAAATATGTGAAAGGATGTTCCATGTGTGCTACTAGCAAGCCAAGTAATAGGAAATTGGGTTTGTACACTCCACTTTCTATTCCTTCTCGTCCTTGGGAAAGTATTTCTATGGATTTTGTAGGGTGACTACATGTCTAGGAAAGGTCATGATTCTTTATATGTTGTTGTGGATTGTTTAAGAAAAATGTGTGTGTTGATGTCATGTAAAAAACATGTTACAACTTAATATATTGCAAATATCTTCTTCCAAAATGTATGGGTTCACTTTGGGTTACCCACTTCTATTAATTTTTATTGAGATACTCGATTTATCAAGAAGTTTTGGTCAAGCTTTTGGGAACTCATGGACACAAAGTTGAAGAAGAGCACCAAATTTCATTCACAAACCGATGGCCATACAAAAGTAATGAATAGAGTTCATCTCCTTTGAGGATATTGTGGTAAGCATCCTAAACTTTGGGATTAGCATTTGCATTACATTTAGCATGCCTACAATCGTGCCATGCATTCATCTACCTAAGTAACTCCATTTGAAGCTTGATTGGGATACTTGCCAAAGGATCCTTTGGATTTCATCTATGGTAAAGATATTATAGTAGATGGACATAGTGATGTGGATCACAAATCCAAGCATTTCATTGAATAAATTCATCTAGTGCATCAAAGGGATCAAGAAAAACTAGAGAAAAAAAAATCCAAGTACAAAGCAAGACATGAAAAGCATCGAGTTGATCATGATTTCCAAGTGGGAGATCAAGTTTGGTTGTGCATAAGCAAGGAAGTACTACAAGGTGAATGTAAAAAGCTCAAGCCAATCAGATATGGTCCTTTCAAAACCTTAGAGAATATTAGTAGAAATGCTTTCTGATTAGATTTTCCACCTTACATGCAAATTTATTCTACTGTGAATGTGGAAAACTTGATATTGTATGAGCCTAATTTGATTGATGATCAAGAAGATAATGTTCAGATTCCATCTATAGAATATTTTTCTCCTGAATATTTAAATGAGTCACAAGAAGACTCAATTCTTGATAGGAGGAGAATGACTTCACACAGAGGCAATGTGGAGTAACTTCGAGTGGGGCTCAAAGGTACCAATCCAAGTAAAACAAGGTGGATTGAGATCACAAAAGTGAGGTAGTTGTACCCTGACTTAATTTTTGATTAAAAACATACTTTTGGTGGTATAAAATCTTCTAGCAGGGAGGAATGATCTAGGGGATCAAAATATGCTAAAAAATAAAAGTGATAAAATTATCCTAAAACTGGTTCCAATTCGTAGATCTCTTCGTTATGATTCCAACGACGCTTGAATCACCTAAATTCAACACCGTATGAGAAAGTTATCGCATTTTGAAGTTTTTGGAAAATAGTAAAAAAGTCAACTTGCAGGGTTGACTGGGCATTGTACGGTTTCCACGTGGAATTCCATATGTTGACTTCAACACAGTGACTGTGAAGTATAGATCCAATTAGGACATGACATGTGGTATGAACGTATAGGGGCATTTGGTGTGTTTTTATTGGTTGACAGGTTTCAGTTTTGACTAATCAGGGGGCGCCATGTAGCCCTCGAAGTTTGTGCAAAATTTGGTTATGGAACGATTGACCTCGACGGGGTCCAACCCTGTGACCTCTAGAAACACAAACCTCCGCTCTACCATTATGCCACATTTTCACTTGGTATATAGGCTTGGTCGAACAATTATTAATAATGTGGTATGATTCCATCATTGTGTGTGGGGGAGGGGGGGGGGGAGGCGCGGGCCCGGCCCAACCTTGAGCTTATGCAATGATCATGAGCATGTGTTAATGTAGAGAGGTTAGGGTGAATGGTAGCCTTCCCATGCCCCGAGCCTAGGTTATATCGACATCAAACAACCACCAGCGGATCAACGGGAGGGGCGGGTGCGTGACACCCTGCCCGTGCCCAGCCCATGGTTTTTGTACCCATATGCAACCAGGAGCGAAGGCCGATAGGCACATGGCCTCTAGTCCGCACCCCGCGATCACATAGGATAACACGTGACCGATCGAAGAGTGGAGTATAGGGAGCGAAGGAAAACTAACTATTCGATAAATTGTACTCGACGCGGTGGGATTTGTGGCCGAACACACACTAAATTGTCGTTGTGCAAGGCCACCAAAGACAAAATTCATTGCTAGTTTTGACATAAGGTTGATTTTTCATAAAAATTATCAGGGAAATGAAGAAGAAGGCCTAAATTGGCCATTTTTCAGCGTTTTTGAGCTCAAGAAGGGTTTTTGGCTGTTCTAGACACAATGGTAGATTTATTTTTGTAATTTTTTTGCAATTTGAGCATTGTATGTTTATGCAATTTGACATTTGAGCATATAATTTAAAGGGCCAACATTGGAAGCTGGACCCTAAGATGTAGCTCAGGAGTGGTGAACTTCGTCATCAATTTTTTGTTTTTTGATGATGCATGTTGTATATTTTTCATTGTTTAAATCTGAAAAAAATTTAGCTTAGTTTATGTGTGTTTGCAATATTGATCCATTGCCCACAAGACATAAACTAGCTTGCAAAATTTTACAAGAAACCTTCAATTTTAATTTTAGATCAACTCTATGGAAGGTGTTGGATTTATAGGGTAAATAAGGTGGCTTTGGATTTACCATTCTAGGGCTTAGATCCATATTAGAGGGAGATAAGTTCTAAGAGATAAGATATAATACCTCAATAGTAGGAGTTTGAGATATGATCTAACTTAAATAGTTAAAACCACTCCCGTAGCTTCTATAGAGAGAAACTTTGAAATTAATTTTATTTTTCCTCATTTCCAGGTGTTCATCGCCATTTTTGTGAAAGCAACTTGTGTTGGCCAACGCAGTGACCTGAAATTTGAAGTCAAAATTACCTCCTGTCAAAAACCAACCATCCTCTCATGCTTTGCAAGTAAACAAAATGGGTCTTTAAAGACAAACAAGTTTCACAATCTCTTCAAGATGGTGAGTTTGGTTTTCAAATTAACTTTAAAAAGTAACACATTCACATGCAACTCAAAATGAAAAACATGAAGAGACAAAACCAACAATTGATGATAGAGTTCACCCCTCATGTGCTACGTCTTTGGGCCTTCTCCAATAGCTAGACTGCTCTAATGATTCAGTAGCAAATGAGTACATACAAATTGTTGACAGTAGAGTGGCTTGTTTCTCCTACAAAGAAACATTCCTACAAATCATTTTCACTCTAAAAATATGACTCCCTATTGCAAGTCATGAAAATTTCAACATAAAAAGGACTCACACAACAAGTCCTTGTACTCCACCTTAAATCCAAGCACAAAAACATACAACAACTCCACATAGAAGTACTGAAAAAATATTCTTTCATGAACGCATATTGAGAAAACACTAAAAAGAGTTGTTATAATGAAGTAACAGATGCTGTAGATGAAATTAGAAGGCTGGAAAGTCTCTGACTAGGCTCTCTCCATGCTAAAAATGCCTTCATGCTACTTCAAAACTCTGATTGTCTCTAACACTAAAATATTTTCTTATGAAAAAATTCCAATATAAATTGCTCAAATCATAAAACCGAGGCTGCCATTGAGTTCAGGATACTCTAAAACTACCATATGGGCTCTTCTTGAGCTAAAAAAGGTGAAACATTGAGCAAGTTATGCTTCTCCAATCCAAGCTCTGTTATACATCTTGCAGTTTAGCCAAACTTGCTAACTATCCTGCGAATTCACCCTTTACACAGTTCATTGAGGGACATATTTTCTCGCAAAAGGTGCATTATTTCGCCTCATTAAATTTCATAATGATGCCTAAGCCAACTTTTCCACCCTGTCGGCGACAACATGGAGCCCATGTGGTTGAGGGTCGGGCTAACTTCTCGCCCCCACCAGGCTAGCCCTCAAAATTCGAGCCGTTGGTTACGTGTCAAGCCACGTGACTGGGGGCTAGGCCTTAACTTCCACCCATGTTGAACTTGGATCCATGCCTGGTCCTATGGTGCCCATAATACTGGGGGCTAGGGTTGAATCCCCACCCTCGTCTCGGTAGCACCCTCCAGCATAGCCTTTGCTTGGGTCGTGTGGTGAGAGCATGTAACCAGGGGCTGGGTTGGTCCCCGCCCTCATTCTGCTAGCCTCGTTGACGCTCATATGGGTTTCCATGTGGCCGGGGGCCAAGATCAAATGCCCAACCCCGTTGCCTTCTTCCCTCCACTTGGACATATGTGTCAGCATGTAACTTGGGGCTATGGCTAGCTGCCCGACCCCTCCTCCCAATGCCAAAACACTTCGACAATAAGTATAACCCATGACCCATACGGGTTAAGAACCAATACTGTGGTGTGATGGTGGAGGGCAGAGTTGTTATGTGGCAGGTCTGGTGTCGAACCCTACCAAGGCCTTCAAGCTTGTATATAAGAAAATTGACCAATGAAGAGGTGCCATGTGCTAGCCTCTGATTGGGCCACTCCTATTGGACCACCACAATAACCTCAACTAATAAAATGATGCCAAATAATCCCTGTATGGACCGACACTTGGCAGGATATGATTGCCCTCCCCCCCCCACCCCCCCGACCCCACCACGTATGCCCAGTTGGCATGATTATGTCAGTAAGATGTCAGTAGTACATAATACCCAGTCAGGAGCCCCATTCAGCCCAACTGCATATTTTTTTAGCTATTGGTAAAAAACTTTAAAATGTCATAACTTCTTCATACAACTCCGTATTGAGGCGAATCAAGCATTGTTGGAATCAAGACGATGAACACTATGACTTGACATGTGTTTGGCGAGATTCCAAGAAATTTCATTTTTGAGCCTATACTTAATCTCCGGATCATGCAAACTATGTTAAAGACAAGTGCGATGATCCACAAAATTAGGGTTTTAGCCAATGTGACCGAGGATTCTTGTAAATTTTAGAAAGTGAATGATTTTAGATTTATAGGGGATGATTTCAAAGTGTAAATGGATGATGATATATTTGGGTTTAGGGCCATTTGCTTGGATGTAAAAAAATGGCCTGTAACAAATTGCCCCCTAAAGTACAAAGTCAAAAGTTGTAGCCGAGGACTGAAGTGCTTTACCATGTGAAAAGTATGGATTAAGAATTGACTGGTTGAGATCATAAATTGACTGTTACAATATATTATAATCATGATATCATTATTGAGGTAGCTATACCCATACTCAACGTATACCATTTTACATGTAAAATGATCAAAGTCACACCCATTGATTACATATAGTGGATCCATGCTTGGATGACATTCTATAAATTCATACCCATCATACTTTATAGATCTTGTATGAATCCTAAAATTGCAACCCAGATGGATGAAAATAGATTTGGGGTCTTCTACTTCGTCACTCGATAGTACAAGTCTAGCCATGTGAACATATGTGTTGGAGTCAAACATGTATAAATTTGATAACTGATATGTTATACACCGAGATTCTCCTGATCACACACTATTTTAACTTCATGCACAATACATAATATCTTCTACCATTGATCATTAATTGCAAAAATAAAAACAATCGCATGCGCACATTAAAACCATAAACAATCACACATATGAACACAGTATTTTATGGGAAAGCTTAAAGATAAAAACCTCCAACTATCTGTATATTATATGTCATAGAGATCATGTATAATCTCTATATTTCATAGATCCTCACAAGCTCTAAGTATAATCTCCAATTGCTACACACTAATCAAGCTCGATCTAGCAAATCACATG
Source organism: Pinus albicaulis (assembly GCA_034641835.2). NCBI lineage: Eukaryota > Viridiplantae > Streptophyta > Pinopsida > Pinales > Pinaceae > Pinus > Pinus albicaulis. The sequence continues at coordinate 522,171,054 of CM076584.1, read as the reverse complement.
CTCCAATATCTGCCACCTGATAGCCTGCCTCTACTGCGCAATCACTGCTGAATAATGGCTCTGAATGAACTCCAATTGGTCCAGCCTTGCTCATGCAATCCTCATTGGAATCTCCAATCACTGGTTGTTGCAAATCATGCAATAGTATAGTCACAACTGATAGTCACACTACTCTTTCACCTACCTCTTCACTGGTCTCCACTGAAACTGTCCATGCACTGTAGTTAACTGATGTATTCTTTAGTTGATTAATGAGTTAATAATTAGTGAATTAATTAATAATTAATTCACACCACTCTCACTAGTGTATCAATCAGTTAGACTAGATACAACTAGCTCAACTATGTTTAACTCGGTTAAACTGAACACAACTCCATCAACTACCTCAATAACTCCACCAAACTCTGTCACATGAGTTCTAACTGAAGTATCCATGCAATAGCTCCACTTAACCCTCGGGAATAGCGTAATTCCTTCTGTCAGCTCCTGTGCCACATCTGTGCACTTAACTGAAGTGCTCCAAGAGAATAAGATAATGTTTAGAGTCCAAATATTATTAAGAGCTAATAATATTCGACATATCTGTTTTTAGACTGGCAATCTAAAAATAGATTCCGCCCAGTATGTCTAAAAATAGAAGTCCATCTATTTTTCCCGACTTGACCAACCATCCACAAATAGCATCCTGCAACTCATAGAACATGATCCATATGTCTAAAATAGACATAGTCTAAAAATAGACTTTGCGCCAAAAATAGCCTGCGAGCCCACTTAGTGAAGGCGACTTCTTTCCACTAAGCTCATCATCTTGTTGCAATCTCAACACTCCCTCTCAACAAGATAAGGATTATCTGCCACCCCTATCCTGCCCCTGTGGTATTTGAATTTGCTCCTGGTGAGCGCCTTCGTCAAGATATCATCATCCCGATCCTTCGTGGGAATGTATGAAAGTAACATGATCTTCCGTTGCACACAATCTATGATATGATGATACCAGATGTCAATGTGTTTAGATCTATCATGAAATATTGGATTAACCGAGAGTTTGATGCAACTTTGATTATCACAATATATCATAGTAGGATCTAAGTGTGAACCGAACAACCCGACCAGGATCTTCCTCATCCATATAGCCTCGCATGCAGCCAAACTCGCTGCCATATACTCAGACTCTGTTGAACTGAGTGCCACAGATCTTTGCTTCCTGCTGTACCAAGAAACTGTTGTCGACCCGATACTGAAAATCCCTCCAGATGTGCTCTTTCTATCCGTTGGACTCCCTGCCCAATCTGCATCCGTGAAGCCACATAGCCTCACCTCATCCGACTATCTGTACCATAATCCATATCCCGATGTGCCTCTGAGATATCTCAATACATGCTTTCCTGCCTTCCAGTAGAGCTTGGTAGGCTTAACCATAGCTTGTGAAAGCTGGTTAACAACATAGCATATGTCGGGTCGTGTATTGACCAGATACATAAGCGACCCCACCAACTGTCGATAAACAGTGGCATCCACTACCTCTGCCAATGTAGCATCCTCTTTCCTCCATCCACCAGGAAGAGGAGTGTCGATAGGCTTGCAGCCATGCATGTTGAACTTCTCCAGTATCTCCCGGGCATACTTGCCTTGAGACACAAACAGTCCATCACTGTGCTGCCAAATTTCCAATCCTAGGAAATAATGAAGGAGGCCCAAGTCCTTCATCTCAAACTCCTTTGCAAGATCAGCCTTGCATGAGTGTATCAACAGTTCATCACCCATCAAAATCAAATCATCTACATAAAGTACAATGATCAGCAACTTACCCTCCACAAAAATCTGGTATAGGTTCGGATCCGCCTCACTCTTGGAGAATCCAAGTCCAGTGAAATAACTGTCTATCCGTGTGTACCAAGCATGAGGTGCTTGTTTCAACCCATACATCGCTCTCTTGAGCCTGCACACATGCGACCTGCTACTGAAGATCTCGAAACCTTCGAGCTGCTCTATGTACACCTCCTCCTCAATCACTCCATTGAGGAAAGCAGTCTTCACATCCATCTGATGAATGTGCCACCCCATCTGCGCTGAGAGAGAAAGAATCATCCGTATGGAAGAATACCTTGCGAGAGGTGCAAAGTTTTCCTCATAATCGATCCCCTCAATCTGTGAGAAGCCTCGAGCAACAAATCTTGCCTTGTACTTCTCCACACTCCCGTCAGCTGCTTGCTTCACTTTGTAGATCCATCTCGAACCCACCACTGATTTCCCTTCCGGCCTTGGGACAATCTCCCGTGCACTGTTTCTGACAATCGAATCATACTCTTCCACCATGGCATCTACCCATGCGGGATCCTCCACAGCTTCCTCGAAAGAGGATGGCTCCGTCACGATACACTTGCTCATAAGAGCCATGTATCCGGTCGCCACCGGTCGGTGTTGTCTGCTTTCCATGACTGTGATGTGGTGCTTCTACCTTCTCGCTCTTGAGCTGATCGTAGCTTTTGGGCAGCAACGAGCCACGATGGACAGCGCAGAGCCACGTCTCTTCCACTCCATGAACCTCCTCTTGTGGCTGATCCACATCCTGAGGCTCATCCTTAGGAACTAATAGCTCCTCATCTGCATGCAAGTGTGGCTCCCTCTCAAGTGAACACTTCATGGCTTTCTCATCATGAAATTTGATATCCCGTCGCACAACAGTCTTGCGACTGTCTGGAAAATACACACAATAGTTGTGGGGTGTATCAGTGTACCCCACAAATATCCCAACCTCTGCAGTCGGCTCTAGCTTCTTCCTAGCATCCTTAGTCACATGAATGTAAACAGGTGAGCCAAAAATCCTCAAATGGGAAATATCAGGCCTCTTACCAGAAAACGCCTCCTCGGGTGTACTCATGCCAAGTATCCTATGAGGACAACGATTCTGCACATATACTGCAGTATTTCATGCCTCAGCCCACAAGTGTATGGGAAGGCCCTAATCATGCAACATCGCCCGTGAAACACCCACGATCGTTCTGTTCTTCCACTCACCAACCCCATTTTGCTATGGGTTATGAGGTGCTATGAGCTCTCTTAGAATTCCTTCTATGCTGCAAAAGTCCTTGAATTCTCCAGAGATGAATTCACCACCATTGCCGCTCCTAAGAGCCTTCACCTGCTTCCTCGATTCTTTCTCAACCAGTGCCTTGAACTCACAGAACTTCGAGTATGTCTCGCTCTTCTTCTGCATAAAGAAGATCCAACACTTTCGAGAAAAATCATCAACAAATATCACATAGTACCTGTGCTTTGCTGTCGAAGCTACTGAGAAAGGTCCACACACGTCTGTGTGACTTCTCTCAAGGATCGTTGTGGCGCGACTATCCTTCTCGTGAAAGGTAGCTTTCACAAATTTTCCCAAAGTACATCCCTTGCACTGATATGACTGCGCAAGAGTACCCTTAGGAAACCCAGTAGAAATCTCCTGCAGTATCTTAAAATCTCCATGGTGAAGGTGGCCCAATCTCCTGTGCCACAGCTCGCCCTCATCCTGGCTCACCACTCCTTTTGCCTTGCCTGCCATTGCTACGCAGCCATCTACCTGCAATTGATAAAGGTTCTTAACTCGAACCCCTATCCTTCGGGTTTCACCAGTTGCCTTACTACACAGGAAAGCCTTTCCCTCGCTAAAGAGAACATCATATCCCTTGTCTTCTAACATCGTTACAAAGATAAGATTCTTCTTCAATCCTAGAACATGCATCACTTCCTTCAATACGAAAATTTTACCAGACTCCCTCTCAAAGGAAATGGTACCGATACCGGTCGCACTGTATCTACCATCATCACCCATCTCGATGTGCACTCCAAGATCTTTCTCATCCAGATCAGTAAACAAATCTTTGTCTCCTGTCATGTGAAAAGAAGCACCACTGTCAAGAAACCACACTGAACCCATCATACTTGAGACCAAGCATGCGATCAGCAAAAAATCCAGCTCAAACTGTGAGGCTAAGGTCTCTCCAGCTGCAGATCCAACAACCTGCATATTTTTCTTCTTTAGTGGACAATTAGTGGTGTAATGTCTGTGTTGGTGACAGTGAAAGCACTTCACCTTGGACATGTCCTGCTTCTTTCCTTTCGCACCGGATTGAGAAGCATTCTTCTTGCTCTTCCCCTTCCTTGCTTTGGCAGCCAAAGCGAAATTTTCTTCATCTGAGTTCTTTGATGAATATTTGTCCCTGGTACTTCACCTTATCTCCTCTTGCACAAGATCCAACCAAAGTTGCTCCCATCCTGGCAATTTCTCCCGACCATTGACAGAGTCCTGATAGGAATGCCAAATATTCAGAAGCCCAAGGAGAGCCAAGCTCACCATGTCCTCGCATATATAGTCACCCCCACACTTCCCAGTTCATCCCTGCATTGGATGAACTTCGTGAGGTACTTGGGCATATTGTTGCCTTTCTCCGTTTTTATGTTCTTGAGTTTATCCTTGAGCGCCAACTTCCTCTGGTCGCTCTTGTTTTGGAATAAGTTTGTCAACGCTTTCCACATAATGAATGGAGAAGCCTTACCATGAAGTCTGTACACTATGTGATCCTTTACACCATCCAACAGAATTCTTCGATACTTTGCTGTCTTCTTTTGCCATGCGTCAAGTGCGGCAGCATCGCTAGAAGCAGGTTTTGGAATTTCTGCATCTATGAACTCCTTCAACCCATTGCCATCCAGTACTGCCTCCATCCTATCCTTCCATGCAATATAATTCGAGCTGCCCTCAAGGGCATAATCCAATCACAGTCCTTTGAAAGACATCTCAACTTTGACACTAAGAAAACACTGCTGCAAATTCGAATTCCACTAGCACAGAACTCAACCGCTTCAATGTTTTGCAATTGCTCCAATGAACAATATCGCTCTGATAACATGTAGAAATTTGATAACTGATATGTTATACTCTGAGATTCTCCTGATCACACACTATTTTAGCTTCATTCAAAATACAAAATCTCTTCTACCATTGATCATCCAACACTGCCTCCATCCTATCCTTCCATGCAATATAATTCGAGCTGCCCTCAAGGGAATACTCCAATTGCAGGTAGACACCATTTTATTACCGACTAATAATGAAATTCGTTAACATATGCTAGAGGTGTGAATAGATGAGTTGAAGTCAATCACCACATAGAATCTTCCGGCAGAATGCCAATGATGAGAACCTACTACAGAAAGTGAGGAGACTTGCCATTGAGGTATGCAAGTTTCAAGGCACTGAAGGGAGTTTCTAGGTCAACTTCCTAGATAATGTGCTAAATTTGATAGGAAATGACCCATCGCAGGAGGGCCTTAATGTATCCCCCATCAACACCATGAAACGGGTATGAAAATTAGAGACAAAATGTGATGACTCAGAGCTGGTTCAAGGGCGGAAAACATGAAAGAAGGTTAAAGGTATTGTAGCAGATGTCAACTAAGAGTGGACTTCCCTTGAACATATCAACGACACTTATATGGAGTTGGAAACATTGACTCAAATACCCATTATGAATGCTTTCAATAAGGTGTGATCAATAGAGAGGAAAGAATATCCACTATAAGGAAAAAACCCTCTAGCGGATGCTTTTGAGGAAGCCCTTATAAAAATAGCCCAGATATCCGTTTGTAGCAGAGGTCACTAGAGGAGGTTGGTGAGTGGATGTTTTTGCGAATGTTTTTTTGTGTGGTGCATTTATAGTCCTAACACGCACCGATGCGCTTGATATATATGTGACACACCGGTGCATAGTAGAGGCTAAAGAAGCGTTGTAGTGTTATTTTTAAACATTACGAAAACAACGGTGCACTTCATACATACAACACACTGGCGTGTTTCATATAAAGCGCACTGGTGCGTACTATCAAATGATACATCGAGACACTCGGCAATTCGGTGCTATTTACTAACGACGACGACCCGATGCGGTTTATGTACAATGACGCACCGGCATAGGGTTTTTATTCAAAGGAAGCACTCTGTACCGTAAAAAACCGAATTCAAAGGCATTTCAGTAATCCAATGCACCGTAAATAAGTGCATTGCGCCAATGATACAATTGCTCGATGCGCCATTGATACAACCACCTGTTGTGCCTCATAATCGAGCACATCGAAAAAGGGTTAATTTAAAAAATTACCGGCTGTAAAAATTTCATTTTACTGTTGGCGTTGTTGTAGAGCTTCCCCAAGGACCTGTGACTTTTCCTTCTATTAGGCACCTCGCCATCGGGTGTTCCATTTCCCACATTGCTTCGTCCATTGCTCCTTTCGTCCATTGCTCACCGTGTGGAATTCGAATTTATATTTTATTGTAAACCGGGAAAATTTTTTATTCTTAGGATTTCCGTTGCAAAGATGCCTCCTCGATGCACAAATGTGCAAGTAATCTACTTTTTTCTCACCAACTTAAGCTTTTAGTAGATTAATTCTTAATTTGAGTTAAAATTCACTATTAAAAAAAAATTATGCGCAGTGCGTTCAAGCCTTTTGGCTCACACCATTCTCAATGCTCCCTTTAAATTTATAGGCTACACTGCAAATGGTGTTAATCGAAACTGCACCTGGCAGTAAATGTGACAACCGGGTAATTTCCCGTACTAAGACAAAGTGCACCGCAATAACAATAAAATACTGCAATGCGTGTCAGTTTCCGACCACACCGACAATTTAATTTTTTTTGAAATTAACAATTTATTAACGGCGGTGTGTTAGTGTACCGGGACGCACCGCCATATTTTATTTACGGTCGTGCGTCGGTCAAACATACTGCATCGAGGCAGTGTATGTTTGGTATCGCACCACCAATGGTAAAATGTTGTAAACTGCCAGTACTTTGTGCTATAACATACGCCCTGGGGCATATATGTTTTGTCAACGCACCACTAAGTAATATTTTTTTGCTTTTGAGGTGCGTGAGGTTCTTTAATGCACACTGTGGACAGTGTGTGATATAAATGTACACACCATTGGCAGTGCGTGACTGTTTTTTGTGGCGCACCGAATGTTTTTTTTCAATAAAAGTTATATTTTTATATTTGTAAATACATTTTTCATTTAATAAAAAAATTAGGTTTTATTTATGAGGGAGGATGATGTATTTAATATGTGAACCATCTGTGATGTCAATGGATAGAGGAAAGAGAACAACAAAAGCAGCAGGATGACAATTATAACATGATATAACAATGGGAGGCAAGGGAGAGGGAGAGACTTTTGTACCCTCACCCTATTACGCCACCCACCCAGTTGCTCTTAAGGGAGGTAGGAATCCTTAAGTTCTATGAGGAGGCTACGTCCCTAAAGGGGCACAATGGGTTATTAGGATAGTTGATCTACAGGAGGGATGCCCACTGACAGGCATTCTGTGTCGGTCCTGACCAATGGTACCAACCCACTGAGGAGGACATTTATTTTATTACTATCCTATCTAGGAAAGGGGAGGATTTGCCCCAGTTCCCTGATGTCCCCGTCGGTTATGCAACAGGGAGTTAGTTGGTGTACTCCTAGAGATACATTAGGGATGATATACTTTCTCCTGCATATTTTTAGGTGTCTGGTGGACAACTACGGATTGCTTATTTTGGTCTAGACAAGGTTAGGTGCCTCTCACTATTACTGACAACCATTGCACATTATACCAATGACGGATAGTGCATTATTTTCCCTCTTTTATTTTATGTTTATTCTTTACCAGAGCCCACGACTTGTTAAATGGTCTGCCATTTTTTTGCAGCAATTTTTTATAGCCTTAGATAGATGTTGTTCTCAGGCACGTGGGAGGTTGACCTTCCCTTTTGCTTCAGAGTTGTTTTGTTTATTTTTTGAGAGGTTTCAGGAGACGAGGCCTAATTTTGTGCGTCAACCTCGTAGGTCGATGATACAGGTACGGATGCACATGTTGGGCGAGATGATGCCTAAGAGGGGCATGTTCGAGTATCCGGCCAAGATTTTTAGTGATGCACTGGAGCTGCTAACCACTGTGGATGATCACATGTTCGTGACGGTGTCGTTTCCTTACGCGGGTTTGGATTGGCGAGGGTGTACCAACATCCTATTCACACAGGATGAGCCACTAGATGCTAGAGGTAATATTAGTGTTTTCTTTAAATTAATATAGTTTCATTTTATTGGCTTGATTAATTAGAATAAAATTTATTCTAACACATTCTTTAACTTGTTTTATTAAATTGTTTAATGAAATTTTCTAATTATTGTCGTGTACTATATATTTTGTAGATATTGGCACATTCATTGGGGACATGATTCCACCCCCACTAGATGATCTTGTAGATGATGAGGAGATGGAAGAGGCCGCAGAGGGTGAGAGACCTCCTCGGGTGTAGATACCCACGAGCATGCGGTGTAGGGAAAACATCAATTCAGGATGGAGATGGGTGACCAACTATGTAGACTCCTAGTTGATGAGGGAGTCCACCCTGCGACAATCAGAGAGATCCAGGCTGATCGTATGCTCACAGAGCTCTGGAGGGACATGCCCTGCGATATGATGAGCCTTATGCGTAATATCTTCGGATCTTCCAGGCTACTGACGGCTAGGAGGGATAGGCGCCATGGAAATGCGTGACACAAGAACTCATCGGATGATCATGATCATGAGGGGAGTGATCATTCTAGTACTCCATCTCCTCCTCCTTCACCTTGTAGAGATGAGCAGCCAACATCTATTCATGAGCATACATCTTATAAGCATGAACCATCTTAGCAGGCACCTCCTGAGTAGACACTATTTGAGCAAGCACCTTCTGAGCAGGCACCATCGACTGAGCGTGTGCCCACTCAGTTATAGTATTGATGTAGTACCACCAGAGATTTGACATTTATATGTAGTTATATTAAATTTGTATATTTTTGACATTATATATATATATATATATATATATATATATATACACACACACACACACACACATATATGGTGCATGTATTTTATGTTTATGTTGATGTACTTAATTTACATGTTGGTGTTCATCATGATGTGTATATTGTTAGGTCATGTTAGATATGTTTATTTAATGTGCTTGCAGACAGATGTGTATGTTATAGCAGTTATTTGACATGAGATGTATATTTGATGTTTGTGTTGTGATGATGTTATACAATGCTTATGTTTTGTTAGATGATCATGATCACGACGATTAGATGATGTTAGCGAATTTGAATATGTATTTTAGAATATGATGTTTGTACGATGGTTATCATGATCGTGATGTTTATTTTTAATATTAAATCATGATATTTATTAAAATTGTAATTGTAATTGTATGTATCGTGATTGTAATTCTAATTTTAATTGTAATTGTATGTAAAAATTGTAAAATTGTAATTGTAATTGTAATTATATGCAGTGAAATTGTAAAATTGCAATTGCAATTGTATGTAAAATTGTAAAATTGTAATTGTATTGTGAAATTGTAAAATTGTAATTGTGATTGTATGTATTGTCACGATTCAATTTTATTAAAATTGTAAAATTTATAAATTTGTAAAATTGTAAATTACTTGTCAAATTTGAACCATAACTATGGTATGCAGTAAAATTGTAGAATTGTAATTGTAATTGTATTTAAAGTTGTACAATTGCAATTGTAATTGTATTGTGAAATTGTGAAATTGTAATTGTAATTGCACGTATTGTCATGATTCAATTTTATTAAAATTGTAAAATTGTAAATTAATTGTCAAATTTGAACCATAACTACCGTAAAATTGAATCATCGTAAAATTGTAAAATGTATACCATACATATTGTTAAATTACCATAATTGTAAATTTGTAAATTTGTAAGAATATAAATAATTGTAAAATTATAAATCTAAAATAATATGAATTTTTGTAACATAACAAAGTTTAGAAAATAATGCAAATAAATTCATGTTTAGAATGATCATTATTTTTTTATGATCTTACATACCAAAAATAACTGTATACAATAATACATTTTTTAAAATTTTGAAGATATATATATATCTTTACAATAATACATTTTTTCAAGTAATGATATAGTGAAAAACCATTTAAAGCAATCAAGTAGTTGTATTAATTTAGGAATTGACATAAAAAAAGAACTTGATATAGTGCATTGTTTTCGAGATCAACATAATTCCAAATTATCGAGTGAAATTATTTTAACATTAACATAATGCAAACCAATTAATTAAAAATACATATTACAATGTTTGGAAAAAATAGTCTTAGTTATAAGGTTAAGTCCTCTTCTTTATAAAAATCCATCTTAAATAATATAAATGACGAAATAACACATGTACCATATCACTCTTTGTTCTCATCACCCTCATTATCTTCCAGCTCGCTTGGCATGATAACATTATTTTTCTCAAAAATATGTTTTGAACTAGGGTCATGTCTCAATACGAACCATCAATCCTTATCCAACACATCTGGGTAAAAAAAACACTTGGTTGTAGTGTTTGGGGAAAACATAAGGCTCCTTAGCTTCATCCCACATCTTTCTAGAGTTGATACATATCAGCCTAATATCGCGATCTTCCTTTACATTATTCTGATCAAAGTTTTCCCACCACTTGTACCTAAATATAACACATTAGAAATAAGAGAAGTCCACTTCAATGATCTCTTGTATCTTTCCGACGTAACCTAACGTCCCTGGTACTAGGTTTTGATCACAGTGGCTAGCTCGACTAGATTGATCGAACTCGACTTCAACTCCATAGCCTTGTGTCATGTGTCCATCATCGGCATTTTCTGTGCGAAAATGATGTCCATATGCCCACATAGATGGGAAAAAATGTAGCTATAAAAAAGTTAAAAAATCACAGTGTCATGTGTCTAATAATTCAACTGCTAAAATATATAAAATATATATGTTACATTTCAAAAGTGCATTATTAATTTTAAAATGTAGATAAATATATTATTACTGAGTTTCTACACCCAATCCCTACGTTTAGCGCATCCTCTTCAGCACGCGGGTAATGACTGCTTGCACCGTATTTCTCTCTAACTTGGTCAACAACCTAACTGTTGGGGCATATAATTGGCATATTTTTTTTTAAACTATCAGGATAAGGCACTCTTATACTATTCAAGCGTCTGAATTATTTCTTGTCACTATCCCATTTCATCCTCTTTTGTTCGTACAATGTGACCCATAGTTGTGTCACTTCGGAATTGTAAAGAACGAATTTATTGATTGCTTCAATTTCTGCATTCGCTGATGAAATAAAACCGACATATAGTACACATGAGATCAAAATAAGCATTATATCAAAGTTCAACGTGAATATTTACTTTGTGTAAATTTGACAAATTATAAGTCGCTCACTCTTTATCAAGCACATTTTTCCATTCGTTTGAAGAAGCTCCCCTTCTCTTTTGTCTTCATCCCTTTCATCGTCCCAAATCATCGCACCTAGTGTGTTGTCGATCTAATTGATGTAATCACTGTCATAATAGAAAGATTCATATGATATGTACCCCTCTGCCATAGACCCCTTGGGTTTTTCCCATTGTCGAACAAAACATTTCAATTTCTTCATGTAATTCTCTATGAAGAACATCCAATGACAAGAAACCACCCCACATAATTCAACCTCATCTACTAGGTGGATTAGAAGATGAACCAACAAGTCCATGAAACTCGTCAACAGTTCCTTCTCAAAAATACAAATAATTTCAACTATCTCTTGATGCCATCATGGAATGCTAGCCGCATGATTCTCCTTTGACGTGATCCAATGTACAAATGCATATAATTTAGATATGGCACGTCCTAGGTCTTGGGGGAAGTCATGTTTCACACACTCACGCATGAAAAAAGGATAATGGCACTAAAGTCATAAACAAATGCATACAAAATTAGTTATGTTTTATGATCCCATGGGATATTTTTTTTTAATATAACAAATGATAAAATCATGCTTTTGACATTATACATACTCTTAGAAGATTCAAATGGTCATGCGATTTCAACCCCGAAAAATAGTCTTCCATGGTGAAGCAACGCCGTAGTGAAGAACCATATGAAGATGGCACCCTCACACCCATTATAACTTCCTTTGCCAAGGAAAGATCATTTTTTTTTTAAATCCATGGGACGTCAACTTAGTTGGAATACCAATTAGAGTGACCAACCTCTCCTGTACTTTCTAATTGTCTTGGCCAATTTTTCTTTTTAGTTTTTGAAGTAACAAGATCTTTCTTAACAGCCAATGTGTCACTTTGTTTCGATGATATGTTCGTCCATAAAGAAGATGAAACATTTTTAAATATATGCATGGGATCTAATAAGTGGGTAATCTTAAGATGCTCCCAATATGGGAGGTTATAAAAGATATATTTCCTTTTCATCCCAATGGGAATTTTCTCAACATAGATGTCGAATAATTTTGGATCATCGAACATATGCTCCCCATTTGAATCAAACATTTCTATGAACTCCTTCTCCTTCTCTCTCTCATATGCTCTAAGCCATTCATCTAGTGTCGTTATTCCAGGCCTTTGGGTTCTCTCTCGTTTACCATTAAAGTAGATGTTGCTCTTCTGTAAGGGTGTTCTTTTGGGAGGAATACCCTGGGGCAGTCATACACTGGCTTTCGTAGGTCGTTGGACCATTTAGCTTTCAAAGAAGGTCCACAACATTTGCATCAATAATACCCTTTTGTTACAAGACCTATGAAATTACTATATACAATATGCATGGCAGTAGAAGAATATCATGAAGATCAGAACAATTACAATGAATTAAAAATTAATATGCGAAGGAATATTGTTATGTATATAAAAAAATCAATAAACATGTAATTTACTAGAGAAAACTCCTAAGCTTGGATAATCTGAGTCGTGTAAGCACATATTCCATACAAAATAAAACTCCTCTCTGCCACAATGGGTCTTGATACATCATATAAATTTAGCCCATCCCATAATTCCTTCAATTCATCTACCAGTGGTTGTAAGTAGACATCCATATTCTTCACTTATCTTCTACCAGGGACTGTGAGAGCCAAAATAAGATGTTCATTCTTCATGGACAACCATGGGGGGATATTGTTATTGATAACTACTACAAGCCAAACATAATAGTTGGTGTTCTGGAGGGAATATGGGTTGATGCCATCCATGGCTATGCTGAGTCGTAGACTTCGTACTTCGTCCTTGAAATTTTCGAGCCATGTATCCTCTATATGCTTCATTGCTATTAAATATGTTGGGATTCACATAACTCCCAACTCACTTTTGTGTGAGGCATTCCATCCTTGCAACATAGCTAATTCTTTGCAACGAAAGAGCATTTGAATCCTTGGGATTATATGCATGTGCCTCAATATATTAAAAGGAGGACCACATGATTTACCCTTCTTTTTTGATTTATCATACCTGTCATGCCCACATTTTAGACATATCTCTTTGTATGCATATTCTCCTCTATGTAGAATACAATCCTTTGGACATGCATGATATGATATATACTCAACACCCAACATTTTCAACAATTTCTTTGCCTCTTCGCAGTTACCGGGCAAGACATTATCACTCAGAAGAACCTTATCTTTGAATAAATTGTAGTTGGTGGACAATATTAAATGTACAATTCCAATAATTATTAACTTTCATAAAATTGACCATTTGTAATGTTTATTGTGTGACAAGATTTCTCAAAATATAAGGGACTTGATGGTCAATTACCTCAAAATTTCCGAGAAACATGCATTTGACAAGCCAAAATTTGCTTTCAAGTTGTACAGTAACATCATTGTCCCCAACTGGGTAGACTTTGACTGATCAATAGGTCCAAAGAGAGGGGTGTTGGAAGCAAATATAAGTCTTTCGAAAAAGGTATCAATGATATGATCATCATCCCCTAGCTTATCATTGATTTGGAATGCATCTAACAAAATTGTCTCCATGGCAGTCGTATCCCTTAAGTAATCATCCATACCAACATCTATTTGATTGCCTCCATTGACAGCTTGTGAAGAACTACTGTTGATGTAGTCATTCCTAATTGGTGAATATGGACATAGTGGGAATTGAATAGGTGGTTGATTCAACCATTCTTGGTATCATTCATCTCCGAGTTTTTCTCTTAATTCAACCTTCTCTTGATTTGACATTGTCATGGGGTGTAACTGAAGATGGTAGGTAGGTTGGTCATCAACACTAGAATCCTAATAATTTCAAAAACTATAATTGAACATGATTAGTACAATATCGATGATATCAATTAGTAAGAACGTTAGTGCATCATTGATTGGTTTGAAGTTAAAATAATTACATTATACCAAATAATTATTACCATCATTGTCCTAGGATTTTGGCTAGAAGATGGCATGTTACAATTGGCAGGTTGAAGCGGCTGTCCAATTTCATCTACTAACCGCGTCTTGTGATGAGATCCATCATTAGACATATTTCGAGGGGTTAATAGTCACCTTTTTGCCTTCTTAGATCTTTTTTTCTTGCATTTTTATTATTATTTGGGTTTATGGTGCTATTATAGGTGGTGATTAAGGCTAACATACTCTTAGTGCCTAATATAAGATTGAGTGCAGAGAATCATGATTTATTAAGAATTTTTATAAAGGTTTTATCACAAAGACTTGGAGGAGACAACAAGGAGAAATTGTAGGAGGATTGTCCACCCTCAAAGGCAGCCGAAGGACCCCAAAGATTCTCTCCAACAATTCGAATTCCACAAGCAGCCGAAGGATCTCCAATGATTCTCTCCAGCAATTCAAATTCTAGAGGCAGCTGAGCAACTCAAAGAGGAGAGCACTCAGTCTTGGTTTACTTTGAGTCCAGTGGAATAAATCACCATTTTCTAGGGAGCTGTTGGTAGTTGCCCTGTAGAATAAATAGAGCAGGGCTAGAGCTAGGAAGAGTTAGTCTATCCTAGTCTCGATTCCATTCAGAATTATAGTTGTGAACTATTGAAGCTTTTTGTTTTATTTAGGGATTGAAACTTTCAGAGATGTATGCAATTATTCTTTTATGAAATAAGCAGACTGATTTCATTTGATTGATTTAAGTTCAAAGGGATAGGCTCGTGGGTTAGGGCCCAATCCATGTGCCTCAGCTTCTCTGTTGTTACTATCTCTTCCTTTATGCCATTTAGCTAGTTTTTCCTCTATCATTTAAGTTAGATCTGCTTATGTTAAGTTTCATTGCTATTTATTTTTTGTGTTGTTTTAGTTTTAATTACTTAATGCATAGTGAAATAGAGGAAAAAATCCAAAACTATGGTCAAGACTTCCCTTACTCATCTCTGTCAATAGAGTTCAAGTAGGGAAGACCTTCCCACAAAACCAAAAACTGATTTCTGTTTGTTGTTTTGTCATGCTTTCTTTTCTATTTTCCCGTACATGAATCCGCAAGTTTGGTTGCTGGAATAAATGTCCACACCCCAGAGTAGCTCTGTGGTGCTTCCTGCTTCTTTTTCCATCTCCATATTCATGGCTTAAACACTGTTTTTACGCCTCCATTCCCCTCCTTTTCCTCATGTTTAAATGATGCACCCACCTTTTGATTCATAAAAACACTTAGAACCATTCAACCTGCCTTATTCCTACCTTTTTATTGTCTCAACTACTTTACCTTTTTAACGCTAAACGCTTGAAAAACCATTGAAACTTGTCTTCCACCTTTTCTCCTCGAGTCTCCCGCCAATGTACATCACATTTCTCAAATCACAACATTTAGCTTTTACCTTCAACACTGGCCGCTTGTTCCTTGTGACTGCGACATTGCGAAATCGCAAATCACACTTCGCACCATTTATCCTTTCTCCCTTAACACTTACCATTGTTCTGGTCGATTGCGATAGTGCGATCTCGCCCCACTGTCGGTCCCACCGCCATGTCGCCATCACAAATTGCACTTCGCATCCTTTAGATTTTACACTCAACGCTTACCGCTCATTCTTGCGATTGCAGTATTGCGAAATCACATCCCACAACTTTTCCCTTTTTCTTTTCACCACCACGTCATCCCCATCGCAAATCATTTCTCACAGATTTTATCCTATCGAAAATCGCATCCCACAGAACTTACCACATCGCAGATCACAGCCCACAACTTTTTCCTTTTTCTTTTTCACTGCCATGTCATCCCCATCACAAATCGCCTCCCGCAACCTTTACGATAACACACATCGCACTTCACAAATTTTAGTTTATTCCCGTTAAATCCTTACTTCTATCCATTTAAAATTGTGAAGTTGCGATTACGACATTGCACATCACAAATTTTAATTCCATTGCGTCTCTGCCATCACATTTTTCGATTCTTTCCGCTCCAAAGCCATTTCTTGCGCTATAATAATATTTTATAAGGTTTTTAACCTCTTCTTTCCATTTCTAAGCCCTGTTTCATGCGTTAAGTCCTCAATTCGCCACTTTAGCCCCTTTCTTCCCTCCAAGATGCAAATCAACCACTTTTCAAGTAGAATTAAGACATGGATAGTCTAGTTGCATGGATAGAAGCGTGTTAGATAGACTATAGAATAAGTAGAGTGAATTTAGATAATTTTCTAAGTTAAGTGTGGTTTAGAATTAGTTTTGTTTCTGCAATTTATTTTTAGCAAGTTAGCTTAGTTTCATTTCAGTCATTTCCCTTTCTGCCAATAAAATTAGTTTCATTCTTGTCATTTCTTTTCAGCACTTTAGTTTAATTTCCTTTATGTCATTTCGTTCTAGTAATTTACTTTCCAGTTGTTCTCATAATTTAAGAAATAACACCCTTTCATAAATCAGAAGAGGATGACATGAATAGAATGCATCTGATGTGTATATAGCACTATCACCTCAAAGTTTTTACGAACCCCGGGTTGATAAAGTAAAGTAGGGAAACCCCTATGAGTTGCAGCACTCTTGGTGCAATACCAGGGCTCACCACTTTTTGGCGTCATTGCCGGGGAGGTGTCTAGTAGATATTTTTATTTTGTTTTAGCATTGTTTTCTGCTTTCCTTTCTTTTCATGTCATTTCAGAAATATTGAGAAAGTACAGAAAATATATAATTTTCATGCCTCATAGGACTAGGAATACTCAAAGACAATCCTTACCTAAAACCCCCACATCACCTCCTAGCCACCCTTCACTTTTCTTCAGTGGAAGTGAGATTGAACCCCCTATAAGAGAGCCCTCTGAACATTTTGAGGATCCTATTGGGGAAGAAGAAGAAGACCTTGTTTCAATTGAGTGACTTGCTTCACCTATCTTAACCATGGTTGTGACCCAGAGAGCCTGTCCCATAAGAAAGGCAGATGGGGACACTAAGATGAAGAACATTAGCCACTCAGCTCTCCCACACTTCCATGGAATTATCTCTGAGGACCCTGACAAATTCATGTTTGAATTTGCTGTTTTCTATAGGTATTATGACTACACCTTTGATGATTAAAAGTTGAAGCTATTCCCATCCACCCTTAAGGATGCAACCTTGTGTTGGTTCATGGGTCTGCCTGGGGATAGCATCACTACCTAGGCACATATGGAAAAGACATTCAACAGAAAGTACAAAGACTATTGTAGGTCCAAGGAAACTAAGGATGATATATTTAGGATGACTCTAGGGCCTGATGAATCCCTAGAGGATTATGAAGAGAGGTTTCAATTGAACTATAAGAGAGCTAACTGTACTCTTGATCCTGACTCAATCAAACTTATACTTATTCGAGGGATCAATGGAGAGATGATAGAAACCTTGAATATGTTATCAGGAGGAGATATCTACCAACAACCCTATGAAACAATCAAAACTGTCTTCCGGAACCATTCTAGGGCATTTAGGAAGAAAGGAAGAGCTAGCCAAAGTATATCCAATACCCCTTCCCCTTCCACCTTCATAAAACATGAGATTGGAAACATGCTAGAGGACTTCAAGAGTGACATACTACACACCTTTTCTTTGCAAATGGACACAATGCAGGTCAAAAGGAAGCAAGAGGAAGCAGAGAGAGCCCTGGCCATATTTTGTCCTAGATGTACCAGGAAACACCCAACGAATGAATGTCCACTGAATTCCATAGAGGTTTTCTTAGTCTGTGAAGAGAATCATGCCACAGACAAGTGTCCCTCCTTACCTAGACCTAAATTTGTATATCAAGGTGGGGAAACAATGCCAAAGCAACTCTGTTTCATCAACCAGAGAAGGCCTCAAGGCCCTCAACCATATCGACAAGGTATGCAAGGTGCACCTTACTTTTACTATTACGACAATTAGAGTGCACCCATGAAACCTTGGTACACCCCCACTCCTCCATCCTGGTCTACACCTTCTACTTGGCCTTCCAACCCTTCATATCATCCTCAGCGAGTAAACCAATCATTTCAGTAGTATGTTCCACAAAAACCTCAGTGGAACAATCCATCCCAAGAGTGGAGGCCTCAACAAAATCAACTACCTACTCTAATGTCTCCACCCCAACCTCAACCTCAACTTACTCATGCTACTCCACCTACACTACCTATACCTGCACAACCCAATCTGAACGCAAACAATGGACAGGCACAACAGGATCCCATTGGAGAAACATCCCATCCAGCTTATGCTGTGGAGATACAGGAGGTTAATTTCAGGTCGGGAAGAGTACTCCTAGACAACCATTTCCCATCTCCACCTGTAGAGGTTGAGGAGGAAAAGGAAGAAGATAACACTAAGATCCAACAACCTCCTTTTCCTGAGCGCTTGATCCACCCTAGTCAACACACCCCAGAGAAGACTGAACTCCTGGGAGAATTGGAAAATTTGTGTGTAAAGATAAAAATTCTCCAAGCCATTAAGGATGTCCCTATCTACAATAGGCTCATCAAAGAAAAGTGCTTCAAGAAACCTGGAAGGAGGAAGAGAGATACCCCCACCATCAATGTGGTAGGACAACTGTCTGACCTGATGCTGGGGAAGGTGATATTTCCAATATACCTGGACCTTGGTAGTCCAGTTGTTGATGTACATATAGATGGTGTCATAGTTCCCAACACTTTGATTTATTTAGGGGCTTCCATCAATATCATGACCAAGGAAACTATGTTGAAACTTAATCTCCAAGGGACTTTGAGGAAAACCACAAAAGTTCTGCAACTTGCAGATTGGTCCACAGTAACTCCGAAAGGAATTGTTGAGGATGTTATCGTCACCAATGAATCTTGGGAGTATCCTACAAATTTCTTGGTCCTACAACCAAAAACCAAGTTTAATGGTTATCCTCTCATCTTAGGGAGACCTTGGTTAGCCACTGCAGATGCTTATATTAGTTGTCAGGCTGGAAACATGACTATAAAAAATGGGCCTTTGTCTAAACAACTAGTGCTATATCATCCAGCCTAGCCTTCCATTGATCATGATCTCCCTATATGGTTTTGGGATGAAGAAGGTGAGTTATATGACACTGCCCCTATGTGTACCATATATGCTATGCTTAGAGGGGGGTAGCTTGATGAAGATGAACTCATCGACCATGCCATTCAAAACCAATCCTCCACTAACACTCCTCTCGAAACCCTAGTCAAAGAGTCTGAAAGAAAACCTTGGATGGAAGTGAAATCAGTTGAGACAACCTCCGAAACCACTAAGGTTGTCGAGTTTGGCCCATCTAGATCTCTAAAAATCAACCCAAACCTCTCAAATGAAGAAGAGAAGCAACTATGCCAGCTTTTGAAAGTAAATCTTGAAGCATTTGCTTGGGATTACAAGGACATGAAAGGGGTGCATCCTTCAGTATGAAGACAACATATTTACATTAAAGAAGGATGCAAGCCTATGAGACAACCTCGAAGAAGAATAAACCCGACTCTAAAGGACATAGTCAAATAAGAGCTGTAGAAATTATTGGATGCGGGGTTCATATATCATATATCCGATAGTGAGTGGGTATCTCCTCTTTTCCTAGTTCCAAAGAAGAATGGGCAGTGGAGAATTTGTGTTGATTATCGAGAACTTAACAAGGCCACCAAGAAATACCATTTCCCTTTTCCCTTTATAGACCAAGTCCTAGATGGCCTTGTAGGGAAGCAGTTATTTTCCTTCTTAGATGGGTTTAGTGGGTACAATCAGACTCAAATTAGCCCTGAAGATCAGGATAAGACTACTTTCACCTACCCTTGGGGTACGTTTTCTTATAGAGTCCCACCTTTTGAGTTATGTAATGCCCCAACCACCTTCCAGAGAGTTGTCCTGAGCATCTTTTATGAGTTAGTCCATGAATTTGTTGAAATTTACATGGATGATTTCACACCATATGGGGATAAATTCCAGGAAGCTCTCTCCAATTTGGGTAAAGTACTAAGAAGTTTCATTGAGATGCATCTCTCCTTGAGCCTAGAAAAGTGTGAATTCCTGAAGAAATCAGGGGTTGTATTTGGAATACAGGTAGACCCAAACAAAATCATTAGCATCAAAAGGGTACTTGTTCCTCAAAAGCAGAAAGATGTCAGGAGTTTCTTAGGCTTAGCTGGTTACTATAGAAGGTTCATCAAAGATTTCAACAAGATGGATTCACCATTATTTGGGTTATTGGCCAAATATTTTGAGTTTATTTGGTCCGGTCCTTGTCAAGAGGATTTTGAGCTCATTAAGAAGTAGTTGACTACCGCCCCCATCCTCGGACGTCCAAATTGGGCTCTGCCTTTCCACATCCACACTGATGCATCCGACAAGGATGTAGGGGCAACATTAGGACAATTAGAGGACAAAATCCCTTATGCCATTTATTTCATCAGCAAGAATTTGTCCAAAGCCAAGCTGAATTATACTGTTACTAAGAAGGAGATGCTGGCCATTGTCCATGCATTGAAAAAATTCAGGCATTATGTCACTAGATATCAGACCTTCGTTCACACTGACCGTGCAACCATCAAGTATTTAATGAAAAAAAATGATGTTAATGCCAGAATAATTAGATGGTTGTTACTTTTGCAGTAATTTGATTTGACTATTGTTGATAAACCTGGAAAGGAAAATGTTGTTGTAGATTTTTTGTCCAGGTTAGTTCTCCCTGCAGGTGAAGAAGGAATGGTGGATGACCAGCTGCCAGGTGAACACTTCTTTTCCATATCAACACTCTCACCATGGTTTGTTGATATATCCAACTACTTGGTTGCTGGAATACTCCCTCCTAATCTTTCATTCAGGGAGAGGAGAAAAATCATCAGAAAAAGCGCTCCTTTCACATGGATTGGGGGGAATCTCTTCAAGCTAGGCCATGATCAAATCCTAAGAAGATGTGTGAGGGAGAAAAAATCTTTTGATATCCTCTCTGAATGTCATGACAACCCATGTGGAGGCCACTTTGCTGCAAATATAACTGCTTACAAAGTTTTGCAGGCGGGTTACTATTGGCCTACCCTCAAGCTGGATTCCAGAAGATACACTAGCAGGTGTGACCAGTGCTAAAGGATGGGGAAAACCACACAAAGGGATGAAATTCCTTTATACCATCGGGTGGCTCTTGAGCCATTTGAAAAGTGGGGCATGGAGTTTGTTGGACCCATCGATCCACCATACAGACAAAAGAAGTATATCATAGTATGCACTAATTACCTGAAAAAGTGGGCTGAAGCAAAAGCAGTGAAGGTAGAAACTGAAGAAAAAGTAGCAGAATTTCTGAGGAAGAATGTGTTTTACAAATTTGGATATCCCAGAGAAATAGTCATTGATCAGGGATCACAGTTCACCTCTCACCTCATTGAGAATATTTTGAGGAAGCACAAGATTACACATAGAACTTCTACTTCCTATCACCTTTAGGTGAATGGACAAGTAGAAGTAACTAACAGAGCTTTAGAGAGAATCCTCACCAAGGTTGTGAGCATCAACAAAAAATATTGGGTAGATAGATTGGTAGAAGCTACTTGGGCCTACAACACCACTTGGAAGATAACAAAAAGATTCACTCCTTATGAACTAGTATATGGTAAGAAAGCTCTACTTTCAGCTGAGTTTGAATTCAATACTTTAAGAATTGTAGCTGAATTAAACCTAGATCTAAAAAATTCCCAAAAATAGAGGTTGCTGCAACTAAATGGATTGGATGAGTTTAGAATGAAAGCACTTCTTCACATAGAGGTAGTCCAGTTGCAAAGGAAAGTATGGCATGACAAGAAAATCAAAGAAAAGCCTTCCAGGAAGGAGATTGGGCGTTGTTGTATGATTCAAGGTTTAAATACTTCAAATGAAAGCTGATGACAAGATGGTTGGGGCCTTTCGTAGTGGAGAAATGCTTTGATAATGGCGCAGTTCAAATCAGGACCATAGATGAGGAAGGGATCCCCTTGCTTTTTAATGGTCACAAACTTAAAATTTACAAGAAGCCTTTATCAAGGGCAGAATTCATCAATTCAATAAGAAAATAGGTTTATGTGATGGGAAACTCCATAGTTTCCCACACCTCCTGAAAGAAAAAAAGAAAGAAAAAAGAATAATCTTGTGGGTTGAAAACCTCGATGGAGGCAACTCACTTGCTCAAAAAAGAAAAGAAAAAAAAAGGGAGAAAAAAAAGAATAAAGATCCATGGGTGAAAACCTCTCTGAGGCACACAAGGAAAGTTTGTGGGTTGAAAACCTCCATGGAGGCAGCCCACTTTCTTTCGAAAAAAAAAAAAGAAAAAAAAAGAAAAAGAACAAAACCAAAAAAATGCATCTGCATCACTGTGTTTTTCTGTGTATGCTGTTTTGCAGGTTGTTAATGGTTTCTGGAAAACATAGGGAAGACTTCATCTTCTAATCCCTTCTTCTATATTGTTGTCCATCCCCTTATTCACTCCATTCATTTTATTAACTTTCTCCATCACCTCCATACACCATACTCCTCCATTTTTGAGCACAATGTAGCAAGATAAGCATCACACAAACACACTGCTACAAACATCAGGAAGTTCCTTAAAAAACAAAGCTGTTCATGGAATGCCAAGAAGAAAAACAAGGGCAGCTGCATAGCAGACTACAGGAGAAGGATAATTCCACCAATGGCATCTCAAGCACCCCACGCAACATCCACAACAGAGAGAAACAATAAACAAAGATTAGCAGATCATTCAAGAAGTTTCTCCTTCAGCAAGCTTCTCACTTAGAGAATAAGAATATGGTGAAGAACACAACATCTAAAAGGCTTGTCTCAAATGTCTAGCTCTTGCAACCACCTTGGAAAAAACAGGTAAACTCAGGTATAAGCTATCACCCCTTGCTATGCATTCATAATAGCCATAAATAATTAATTTGTAGACTTAGAGTTTAAGGGGCATAAAGGTTTCCAGTTAACCCGAACACCACCGTGAGGTATGGCTGGAATAAAACTGGGAGTACACACCACCTGGGCATTCAAAAGAAAAATTTTGAATCAGTGGAGTAGAGGAGAATGAGGGGAGGAAAACTCACAGTCCATCTTGAATTAACAAGGAGGAGGAACCAATTGTCTACGACAGAACTGGAGCTGCATGCAGCTATATTGGCACTCCAAATTTAGCTGCATCATTTAATAAAAGGAGATGCCATCTCATCCAAACCAGTGAATTGAAAATTTTTAGAGGGAGAGGACTGACGGAAGCACACAGCGCTTGAAGAAGAAGAAGAAGAACTGGAAAGAAGAAGAGGAAGAACTAGAAGAAACAAGAAGAACCAGAAGAAGAGGAGGAAGAATCAGTAGAAACAAGAAGAACCAAAAGAAGAAGAGAGAGAGACAAAGGGCCAAAGCAAAATAGAAGAGATGACCATATAAGTCATAAAGATAGCAGAAAGTGGGCAAGACACAGACTCACAACCTAGCATAACATCCCCTCACTACAAAAATATTACTGCCACCATGGCTCCTCTGAGCGCAAAAATAAAAAGGCAGACCTCTAGGTATTCCAGAGTTGACAAGAATCAGAGAAGGCTAGAAACTTCTCCCCTAAGTTTGATCATCATTGAAGAATCACCAAGGGGGGAGTAAATAATCGAAGAGATGATTCTAAAGGAGCTGTTGCAGAAGGCACATGCAGAGAATGTAGCACTAAAGGAGAAATTGCAGAAAAAAGAGGAGCAAGTAGCCACCATGGCAGACTTATGCATAGAATCCCTTCAGAATAGATTCCCCTCTGACTCATATGCTATATACCTCAAAGAACAGTGGCTTCTATTTCAAATCAACACTCTAGCCTCCCATGGATCACTCCCTTTCCAAGATTGTAGGAAATTCCTAAAGTTATACAAGCAAGCCAACATAACTGGTTAGACAAAGGTGGCAGAGTTTTATATGCATAACTTTTTGCTGAAAAATCTGGAGATTTGGGACCCCAATCCTACAATGGGGGATATTCAGTTAATGGCTCTAGCATCATGGATGGTGAATTAGGACAATAGAGCCAAAGAAATATGGAAGGTCATGGGAAGAAGAAATAGAGAACCCTTATATCTCAGACCATAAGTATTCAGCCCAAGAGGAGTCATCCTTAACCATCGAGAGATTGAAAAGGACCCTGCATTGGTTGAAAGCTACCTTCAGACTCAAAACTAGGTGATAGGCCACTTTGATGATATTTCTAGGCAGATAGAAGAGGAGTGCATTATGGCCAGCCAGAGGAGATGGAACAAACTCCCACATAGCCTCAAGAATAGGGAGTATCATACTCCAGAAAGACCGAGGGGTGCATTGGAAAGGGCACTGTTGTCGTTCCTAGAGACAACCTAGAGTTGTGATAGACCAGTGCCTAGGACATCTTATATAGCAAAGAGCATATGGTATAACATAGGAAGTTGTCAATAAGAAGCTCTCATGCTATCTCTTGTAAAACAAGGAATACTAATCTGAATGGGACCAAGACCTTCAGAAACTGACACAGAGAGAGGGATATTGCAGAGGCAACATGCAAAACTCCAATATAAAAGCAACAGACAATTCAGAGACAGCTTACTGTAAAGAGGGCCAATTCAGAAATACCTCACAGAAATAAGTTATCAGAAGGTGTATGTAGTGAATGAAATATTGAGAAGATATTAGTTATCATTGAGCTGATATCCAGATACACAATACCACCATGCATGGGCTTACCAATCTAAGAATCCATACTTGATAATAGCGTTTTAAAAACACCCTCCCAAAGAAACTAATATAGCAGAAATACGGTTTGGATGAATAGTGGAACAAAATATCATGCCTGAGCCATATTTAAAGCGCTTGACTAATCCAAGCATGGGTATCAACTAGGATAAATCCATACTAAAATCAGTGAGCCACTCGCATTCCAGAAACATGATACA
This sequence comes from Pinus albicaulis, assembly GCA_034641835.2. Classification (NCBI taxonomy): domain Eukaryota; kingdom Viridiplantae; phylum Streptophyta; class Pinopsida; order Pinales; family Pinaceae; genus Pinus; species Pinus albicaulis. Next base: position 522,145,817 of record CM076584.1, on the reverse strand, counting down.
AGATAGATGGATGAAATGAAATGATCTATTAAAATAACACATAAGAGAAAGTTACAGACTGTAAAATAACAAAGACCAGAATCCTCTTTAACAGATGGAACTCCTCCTCACTGAGACCCTATGGGCTCTGAGCCTTCATACAAGAGTTCAACAAAATGTATACAAAAATCCTTTCACTGCATAATTTTCTGATAAAATCCGGAACCTTAAATTATCGGTTCCTTGGGAGCTTTATAGAAGAACAAGAAAGCTCGAAAAGGGAAGTAGGTGATGAACATTTAATTTTCCTAATTAAAATAAGATGGCGGAAACGTGCATGCCCATACTGTTCGATGACTTAATAATGCTGTGTGTACTCTGCTGCCTGCTTACTGAAATAAATGCACTGGGTAGAAAACTCTTCAGGAACACGGTAGAGGAATAAAATCACATAGACATTCTGTCCTTTTCTGAAGAAAAATGGTGCTGAAAACAAAGCTTTAGAGTATGCTTTCTGCAAATGGTACCCTATGCCTTCAAAACCCTGAATTACGGTTTAATATCTTCAATGCTAAACGTTGAATTCCTCGATCATTCACTGATATTTCTCTGTTGATCCATTAATGTCTTCATCTGCGCAATCTGTGCTTTGAATGGCTCTGTAGGGTTTGACAGATTTTAACCCTGCTTCTTTAATGGAAGTCTTGTTGATACACCTTCCCAGGCCTTTCTCCATAATTACAGCCTCTGAAAAATGGTACTTTGATGTATTCTCTATTATAGCAATAGAGACTGTAAATCATGGTAGTTTTCCGCCGCTGTGACCCTGCAAAACCCGCAAACTCGTTAGGAAAACCATGCATGGGGGGGGGGATGGATGCAGTGGCGATAACTGTGTAGCAACGCGGCAAGATGAAATGGTGGAAGAATGTGGGGTGGCGACGAAAATGCAGTGGAACGATGGTGAATGGATTGGGTGGATAAATGCATTGGTGAAGGTTGGCAGAGCGCAGCAAATGAAAAACCTTTGAATTTGACCTTTTGAATGAAATATAAGGAAGACGGAAGAAAATACAACAAATGACACGCAGAATGGTGACGTGGCGGGAGCTGGGAAGTGGCGTGGGTTTAGCCTGGACCGTCCGATCTCAGGAGGAGATCGACGGTGGAAAACGTATAGGGGGACAATGAGACGGTGGGCCATGGGCACTGTTGACTTGGACTAACACCCGTGCAGCTTCGCGACGCGATTACCGTCGGATAGATTGCCCCCGATCGGACGGCTCACGTGCATATCGCGTCGGGTTTTTGATCGAACGATAATGTGCAATGAAGGGTGGTTTTTGAGCTGTACGCGGAGACACGCGACAAACACTGTATGGAATCTCTCTGAATTGAGAAATACCGCCCGCCTCCGAAAGGTGGTGCGATATAAACCACCTGTTTTGCACAGAGAGAGGGTGTGGGGACCCCTGGGCAGAGACGAAAAAGGGACCATAGGATGCCGGGGAATCAACGGCCGAAAATGCTCCCGATGACTTATTTAGATAAGCGCTCATTGGACTAGCTCTTGGTCTCAGAGCTGGGTCATGTGGGAGGGAAAGGTCAAGGGAGCTGGACAAGGGGGGCTGGCCTGCAATTATAAAGAATACGGGTTTTTCACCTATTTTAAATGTATTTCGGTTATAAAGGAGGGAAACGATAGGCGGTAAATGAATTTTTTAGGCCGAACAAAGGGGGTTCACAAGGTTTAAGGAGGATTTCTTGCCAAAAATTTAATAGGAGGTTGACATGATCAACATTGGCTCCACCTGGGGATGGAACGTTCATCCTTGGGCATGTCGAGAACTCCGCAGACCACCTGATAATCTTCTAGCAGACACTGTTCTTCAGCAACCCTATTTTTCTTTTCATGATCCATCACAGCACCCATATTATTCAAACAAGAGTGCAAACAAACTAATATATAGTATAATACATCAGGCTATCTCTGCCTGAATTAGAACTGGAAGTAGGGTTTAAGAAACTGACCATTTACAGGGGCGTCAAGCAAGTCACCCTGTAAATTTTCTAACTTGAAAGTGTTGTTACCTCCCTGTTCCACAATTTTGAGGGGACCGAACCAAAGTGGATCGAATTTACCATGTTTTCCTTTTTCAGCTCTCCGGATATCCCACCTGAGTACTAAATCACCAATCTGCAGATTCCTGTCCTTAGCATGTTGATCAAAAAGGTATTTCATCTTCTCTTGATACTCTGTCAGCCTTTGATTTACTTGGCTCCGTGTTTCCTCCAATTCTACCAGCTGATTTATTCTCCTGGTCATATCATTAGGCTCTTCTTGATTTTCCTGCATGAATTGGGCCACTGGTAGGGCTAATTGAATAGGGAATACTGCTGTCCTCCCATATAATAATTCATATGGAGATTTTCTAGTTTCTCTCTTGTTGGTAATTCTATTTTCCCACAGAGAAAATTTCAACTGGGAATCCCAATTTTTCTGATTTTCATTTATAGCCTTCTTCAGTGCCCTTACCAGGGTTTTATTGGAAGACTCTACCAAGCCATTTCCCTGTGGATAATAGGCTGTAGAGTGACTTAGTGTGATATTATACTGCTGACAGAAACTCACAAATTTTTCAGACTTGAAGGCCTGTGCATTATCAGTCACTATTTTGGTAGGACAACCAAACCTGGATATGATGTTCTCTTCCATGAACTTTATTATCACAGTATTCGTGGCGTTCCTTGCAGGCATGGCTTCCACCCATTTTGTGAAATAATCAGTGGCGGTTAAAATCCACTTATGCTGACCACTCGATGGAGGATGTATTTCACCTATAAAATTGATTCCCCATTGTCGGAATGGTTCGTCCACATGCACGGGAATCATGGGCAGAGGTGCCAATTTCTGTCTTTCAGCAAATTTCTGACACTTCTCACAAGCTATAACCTGGGTAAAAACATCTCCAAAAAGCTTGGGCCAGTAAAAACCAGCCTCTATGATCTTGTGAGCAGTGGCCCTCCAGCTGTAATGACCCCCACAGATCCCTTCATGAAATTCAGCTATAATAATCTCCACCTCATCCTTTGTGAGACACAGGAGTAGGATGCCTGAGGGATCTTGCCAGTATAGCCGGCCATTGGTGACTATGTACTTCTGTGATTTCAATCTCAGTGTTCTCTATTTAGCTTTATCACAGCTTGGAGGGCAGCTGAGTGTGAGGAGATATTATACTATCTCTTTGTACCACTAACTGGTGAGGTACTTTATATGTGTTTTTGGAGTAGCTACCCCAATTCCATGTCACTCTTATTTCTGCTAAGATTCCTCACCTGCTATAATGGACAAATTTATGCCCAGAGCCTGATAGTTTGATTCAGATAAGATATTGGCTAGCCCTTGTCCTTTGATCAACTTAGTAGGGCGGATGTCTAATTCATACCCCTGTATCTTGGCAATCCACTTCCCCCTTTTTCCTTCACTGTCCCCCTGAATAAGAATATCTTTTACGGCAGCTGCAGGCACAAACGCAGTGATATGGGACTGTAAGATATACATGCGGAATGCTTTGAGGGATTTCACTAGGGCGTATACTTGCTTTTCTAATATGTTATAATTTAATTCTGCATCACGGAGCACCTGACTGAAAAAGGCAATGGGCTGCTCATACCCTTCCTCATTTTTCTGCAATATAACTCTTGCTATTGTATGAGGTGATGCAAAAGAAAAGATCATGAAAGGTTTAGCATAATCTGGTCCAGCTAGTACAGGGGCTTCTGCAAAAGCATTTTTTATCCTGGTAAATGCCTCTCGTGATTCCTGGGACCATTTAACTTCATTATCTTTCTTCAGCATGTTCGTTATATGTCTAACTATTTTAGCATAGTTAGGAAAAAACCTTCTCAGGAAATTGATGCGCCCTAGGAATACCTGTACTTCCTTCTTATTTCTAGGAAAAGCAATACCATTTATAACCTCTACCCTCTTAGGATCTATCTGCACCCCATCTTTTGTTACAATGTGTCCCAAAAGTTTACCCTCTTCTAATGCAAATAAAGACTTCTGAGGGTTTAAGGAGAGACCATACCTTCTACATTTCTCAAAGGTTCTACACATATGCTCAATGTGCTCAGTATCATTCTTTGAAAATACAGTGATATCATCGAGGTAGCACTACTACATTTGGGGGAAATTCCGACACTTGGTTCCGACGCTTTTGACCAAATGTCAAAAATTTCCCCAAATTTTTTCAATCCCACCCGAAACTATCGCTATACCGACGTTTGTAGAAAAGTGTCACAATACCGACACTTAGACAATGCGTCACAATTGCGACGTTTGGAGGAATACGTCGCAATTGCGACACTATGCCCCAAAGCGTTGCTATTGCGACGATTGCCTCCAAACTTCGCAAGTGCGACACAATGTCTAAGTGTCGCAATTGCGACGTTTGGAGGCATCCGTCGCAATAGCGACGCTTTTTCCGTCATCGGTATAACAACAATTATATGCGCACTACATAAAAATATGAAACTTATATGCGCGCTACATAAAAATGATTTTATTAAAAATACGAAACTTATATCCATCGCAATAGCTACATTAACATCTGATATCACGCGTGCATTCGCCCTCCGCTCTTGCAGAACAACATTCGCCCTCAACATTCACCCTCAGCTCTTGCAGAACAACATTTTCCCTCAGAATTCGCCCTCAGCTCTTGCAGAATAGCATTCACCCTTAACATTTGCCCTCAGCTCTTGCAGAACAACATTAGCCCTCAGCATTCGCCTTGAGCTCTTGCAGAACAACATTCACCCTCAGCTCTTGCAGAATAGCATTCACCCTTAACATTTGCCCTTAGCTCTTGCAGAACAACATTAGCCCTCAGCATTCGCCTTGAGCTCTTGCAGAACAACATTCACCCTCAGCATTCGCCCTGAGCTCTTGCAGAACAACATTCACCCTCAGCATTTTCCCTGAGCTCTTGCAAAACATCATTCGCTCTGCATTCACCCTCAGCATTCGCCCTCAGCTCTTGCAGAACAGCATTCGCCCTCAGCTCTTGCAAAATGGTAAGTTCTTACTGCAGGCCCTTCCTCCTATAGTAGGGTTGACTCTATTTGGGTTTTTTTGGTCAATTCCATTGGATTGTGTTAAGCTGTAGGGTTCTCTGTAGATGTCAAGAGTCAAGATTCAATACCCTCTATTATCTTCATCACCCAATACAAGATTTAAATTTTTCCCAAAGAAACGCTTATTAATTTAGCAGCCATTATTTCTCCCTGCTTTAAAAACCCTACATTTAAATGAAAACAAGCATTGCATTTCAACTACAAAAATATATTAGTGTTCAAATGTACATGTGTGCATCACTTGTGTAGGGTATTCCCTTTCCACTTTCACATTATCCAAGAATGTGTGCAGTATAGTTCATATTTTTGTGATTTAGATTATCTTGAAAAAGGAAAGGTAAATTATTTCCCATGGAAAAAGAAGGTTTTCCCTTTTTACTACTGGAAATGGTACAACAAAGTTCCATTTCTACCCGAAACTCCTATGAAACAGGAACCAAATAAAGGCCGTGTCCTCAATGGACATCATTTGGCTTTGAAAATGGCCATTGCACCGTGTTGTTTCTTATATTACATTACGATAGTTTCTTAGGTCATTTCTTGTTTCTTGAGATGAAAAACAACCAAAGAAATCATGAAGATCCTTTCAAGAAATAAATGACCATTTCTCAATCATATCTCAACTATTTTTTATTTTATTTAGTGGTTTCTTACTTTGAGAGAAATTTGACACTTTTATAAGGAATATAACATAAAAACACAAAATGGGAAGGAATTGATGAGGTAGATGTCCTTTAGTTGTTGTCAATTAAGAATTGATAATACACGATGCATGTTCTGTACTACAAACTAGATTCCTTTCTGGAGTTAGGACACAGAGTATTGAATCAAAGTTGTAGTTTCTAACTTCTTGTATTGGTTCATCAATCTTGAAATTCAAACATTGCATGTCTTCATTGCTTCATGTTTGAATAATTTGCATCATATCATACAATAGGAAATTAGTTACTTTATGGATCTATTAAGTTACTTTAAAGTTTGCATGGTTTAGTGTGAAATTATTCTAGTGTGCCCCTAGGCCCAGGTGAAGGAATGCCAAGGACTGAGAACCCTATTTTTTAAATGGTATTGTTTCTAACTATTTTTTAAATCATACAAATTACAATTAAATTTTAAAACTTAAGAGTTAAAACTTAAATGATTCAAATGAATTGGTATGCTATTTGGATGAATTGGTCTGGCATATTTAGAAAGATCAAACCTCAGAAATAAACATGTCTATTTTTTAATGGTAAAGAAGTCTTAGACATTAAAGTTATAGCTCTGTTATAGTAGATGTATAAAATGCTTCCTACAGGTTTATTGGCATGGGGTTGATCGAATACAATCTGGACATACACAACCTAATTTCCAAGAGGGATTATTTGTTCACACCAAAGGTGCTGTAGCTACTATGAATATGATGCAAAACTGGACAAATAACATATATATCATACTAGGCATGGCTTAGACAAAGTAGTTACTGGTAAATAAATTTCTGCTGGCTTTGAATTTAAATGTAACAGAAATTTAATCTCTTAACCAGAGGTTTCCTGGATCTTAATTCTGTGAATTTTCTGCCTTGGGACTACTATGAAATATTATACAAAACAACAATGGAAGTGAACAGTATTCCAATTGTAATGTTCTCTTATAATTAAATTTCCCAAGGGAGGACAAAGTAGCCTATCCAACCCCATAGGCTATAGTCAATTATAAAGGGGGAAGTTAAAACTTAAAAAAAAAATTAAACCTTAAAACATACCTACCTATCCATGAATCATAAGTTCATAACTTACCCAGCGAAAGCGTAGACTTACCACAAACATCCATCCTCAAATTGCTATGGATGAGCCAGAGCCTCAAGATGAGAGTGATTCCTACTTGGAGAGCATGCTAAGTGAAGATCTAAGTGATGCTGATGATGACATGGATGCTGATGATATGGCTTGAGGAAGCCATTGCTCACTATTAGGCTTTAGCTATTTTTATTTTAGTATATCAAAATTTCCTAGTTCATGTTTACAGTTTGCCATTTGGAGATGCCTTGAGGCAAATTTTGAATTTAGTATGACAATGGACATATATTTTGAAATTTTGAATCATGATTCTAATTTCTTATAAGTTATTAATATGTAAACTGAGCTCCAATTTGCACTTGATATCATATATGAATCATGATATTATCAAACTAGAAATTTTAAAATTTCAATGACAAATGTCACATGTGAATGTTGAATGATGTGCATGTTTAAATATTTAAAGTTTAAAGTTTATAAATTATTAGTAATTTACAAATTACTATATTAGTGTCATTAAATTTATAATTTATAAATTATAATTTAGAAAATATAGTATTATATATGATATATAAATTATAATATATATTAATATAAAAATACCCAGACGAACCCACGCACCCTGTTTCAAAAAATGTCGTCCCCATCCCCGTCCCAGAACCCACGTTTCCTGGCAACATAGTTTCAAACATTAAATATCAACAAAATCGTTTAAAGGATATTGAAAGGAAAAAGGTGATGGAAGATAGAAAGTGCCTTACTTAAATGCTCTAAGGATTTTTCAATAGTTGCTCCAAAAGCTTCACTTCAAGGCCCTTCAAGATCGTCTCCAACAATGCTATACCATCAGCTTCAACAATATTGCTTCAAAAATGTCCTCAAGGTCTTCACAACAAGTTTACTAGAATTTGCTCCAACAATATATTCAATAAGGTCTTCATTGTCAACTCGTCTCTTGTTTGGGTGCTTTAATGTGAAATGACATGTTTCCAGGACTGAATTCAATGCAAGGCATATTTGAAACTCTAACTCTGTCTTCCGGTGTCTTATTAGAAATTATTTCAGTTTTCATTTTGTGTTTTCAAGTTAGATATTGTTTTCAGGTTTTTACATTTATAATTTTATTGCAATGTGGCAGACTGATCAGAGCAGTGCAGGAACAACCCCGAGACGGGATGATCGCGGAAAGAGGCCAACGGAAGAACATGTAAAGTGCCAGCATTGCTCTATCTTCAGGTATTTTAGTTATTTACATAATTGAAATAATATTAATTTTGTTCAAATATGCGGACACCTAGCCATGGTACGCCTGATGATTCCCTCTTTGAGGAAGAGCTTTCTTCATCCCTATCTCCAGTGTTCTTGTTGCAAAAAAAGGCACGAGATGCAAGGTCGGAATTTAATACTTTGATAGACATGCCTCAAACACCTGAAATAGAAGAGAGGATAAAAAAAACTTATGAGCCAGCTAGAAAGATATCAGGTAATAATAAAAAGTCAAAAGGATATTTTTTTTGTTCTGCATGAGATGAATTGTGATAGTTTGATTTTTAATTTTTACATTGACTAAACTAACAACAAGTTCTTTTGTATGTACCGTTTTACGGCACTTGCTGAACCCGGTGTTGGTGGTAGTGGGACGGAAGGGCAAGAGATTTCCCAACAACCCTCTCCTTACACACCTTCTACTCCTTTAGGTGCCGACGAAAACACACCCCGCCCAAGAGGAACACCCTTCAACGGTGACGTGTTGGCAATGATGAGGCTGATATGGCCAACTACATTATTGCGTTCCCTGGAGCTACACGTGTCAGCTCCACAGGGACCATTAATGGCACGTTGTTGGTGAACGATGAAGGTGTCCCTATAAAGCACGTACAACTCCCAGGTAAATTTTAATATTTTAAATATTTGATGTACTTTATCTAAAGAATATTTATCATGATTTTTATTTTTAAATTAATGATAATATCTTTTTTTTTTTTTCTGTGTAGGAAACAATGAGTTCTACAGGTTTTTGGAGAGCCATGCGTTGGTAATTTTTGGCCCAACCATACGCACAGGGTGGAATTCCCAGAATTCCAACCTGAAAAAAGAACTTCTATATTATCTAGAAGCCCTTTTTGGGGTCGGCACATTTGACAGAACAACGGTGGCTCGGGTAGTCGACAAATATTTGAAATATACCAGGGACACCTATAGGACGCAATTTCAATTTAACCCTAGATATGAGCATCCTCTCACAGTTCCAGAGAGTGAGTGGAGAGCACTCATCCATGACGGAAAAGAGAAAAGGGCAAAGAAAGAAGGAAAAATGCCAACTGGACCCGCAAGGTAAATTACAACTTTAATTCAATAACTTTAATTTTCTCTATGTCTAAAATAAAAGTGTGCTACGTCATATCTAACTTCAATATTTTGATGCTAGGTTGCCTGACACCTCAAAGGCAACCAAAGCTAGGATTGAAAAAAAGGGCCATCATAAGCTAGGCCAGGGCGGCTACTTGAAATTAGTTGCAAGAATTGTAATTAAGTAGCTAAACATCTTATAATTAATTGTATCACCTTCCAACTTTTTTGTAATCCTATCAAATATGATTAAAAATACACAATCATATGTAATGTAGGGTGATGACTTCGGAACAGAAACTACAGAGGAAGATAAAAATATCGCTTTCCATTTTAGCTATCAAGCCGTAGTTGAACGTCGCAGAAGCTTGGGGCAGGTCCCAAGATCCAGAATGCCTGATAAGGTAAAACATTAACCTTTCAATATGTTTGTTTTCTTCCATAGATTTAATGTCTAACAACTTTGTTTAAATCAGGGGAGTAACACTACCGACGAGGCAAATAACCCAGTTTTAGAGCCAGATGTAGATGATCCTCACATGCAACCTGATCATTGTAGTGGGGACCAGGCTGACAATGCTACTATCAGTGAGGGCCGTGATGGTAATTAATTTCCACTTATAATTTTTTCTAATTATACCTTGATGGTTGTCCTTATAACATTTTTTTTTTAAATGACAGAGAATGTTTCCCTTGAGGATCTTACCACCAAAGAGGAAGATAGGGCAACAGTCCCAACGACGACAACTGGTGCACCAGGTAAATAATATCATTGCAATTTTTTTTATTAATATTACCGAACTAGTTGAATGATATTTAAAAACTGACAATTAAAATTTAATATTATCTATTTTTGTAGGTGATGCTCCGTCACTGGATGAGACCAGACATCGTGACTACGCAACTAGGTCAGTGGCGACAACTGGTGCACCAGGTAAATAATCTCATTGCAATTTTTTTTATTAATATTACCAAACTAGTTCAATGATATTTAAAAAATGACAATTAAAATTTAATATTATCTATTTTTGTAGGCGATGCCTCGTCACTGGATGAGACCAGACATCGTGACTACGCAACTAGGTCAGCGGCGACAACTGGTGCACCAGGTAAATAATCTCATTGCAATTTTTTTTATTAATATTACCAAAATAGTTCAATGATATTTAAAAAATGACAATTAAAATTTAATATTATTTGTTTTTGTAGGCGATGCCCCGTCAATGGATGAGACCAGACATTGTGACTACGCAACTAGGTCAGCGGCGACAACTGGTGCACCAGGTAAATAATCTCATTGCAATTTTTTTTATTAATATTACCAAACTAGTTCAATGATATTTAAATAATGACAATTAAAATTTAATATTATCTGTTTTTGTAGGAGATGCCCCGTCACTGGATGAGACCAGACATCGTGACTACGCAACTAGGTCAGCGGCGACAACTGGTGCACCAGGTAAATAATCTCATTGCAATTTTTTTTATTAATATTACTAAACTAGTTCAATGATATTTAAAAAATGACAATTAAAATTTAATATTATCTGTTTTTGTAGGCGATGCCCCGTCACAGGATGAGACCAGACATCGTGACTACGCAACTAGGTCAGCAATGTGGGTCGAAAGGCATGAAATAGGAGCAGAGCACGATGATATTGATGATGTAATTAGGAGCTTTAGAAATAGGAAGAAGAAAAAGAAAATTTGATAATGTAAAATATTGTATTATTATAAGACAAATGTTACCATACTTGGAACGTTTTTTTCGTTATATAAAAAACTCATTTATCATACTATTTTTATGTCAAGCATTAATTGCAATGTTTCCTTGCGTACTTTTTGTTGAATTGTTTTTTTATTAGTTATTGAATTTTTTTTTATGCTCATGAAAGTAAAAAATGAAATATAGATTGGGTATTGGAGAATTGAGAGTGATGTGAGGGGGGAGTGGGAGGGCCATAAGAGCTTCCACCTTCACATGGTTGGCCCTGTTTAGTAGAGAATAATTTATTGGAGCGATTTAATCTTGGAGCAAACCTCCCCCGATCCAGCGTAGCAACAAAAAAGTCACTGTTGACTTAGTTGCTACTCTTTCAGATCGTGGGAGGCTTGTTCCAAGTTCATGCGACTCCAATAAATTGTTCTTGAAAAGAAGATGAGCTTATTTAGGTATGTTTTGACATTTTCAACATATTTTCTAACATTATCATAAGAATGCATCTTAGAGTAAAAAATACTACATCAATTACTTGTATTTATTGTACAGATAATGATGGATTTTGATTGACTTGGCAGTGCATGTACAAATCCTCTTGCATCATGAGCAATACAACTTGTCAACCAGGGTCATGTCCAGGATATTTTTGCTTGTGCGCTTGACCAGGTTTGTAATGTCACATTTTGAAAGTTCCTTTATAGTTCATAATTCAATATTAAGCTTGTTCATGATTATTATCTAGGTTTTTTTTATGTGTTTTTTCATCTATTTGATTGTAAGCAACTCTGCATGTTTCCTGTTGTTCACTATGATTTCTCCCATTACCACTCCCAGGATGAATCCGACTTTATTGTTACATAGGTTACTTTATTGTTACTATGATTTCTCCATTTACAATTTCATAGGTTACATCATGTAAAGTTGTCAATCTCAGGTTGGTGATGAGCTTTAGTTCTCCAGATTTGGGGCTTTTCTGATATTTTCTCCCTCATGTCATTCCTACATCACCTCGTTGTTTGAGCATGCCAATTTTCTACCACTTGTACCAATTGACACATGTCAATCTCTGAGTGGTGCCACATTTCACCTATTTTCAGTGAGAGTTTAGGGTTTCTCTAACATAGCTTCAGAAATCCGATTCAGTGCCTGCTTGAATATTGTCACATAATACTCATGGTTTGGATTGATGAGCATGTTGTGAATGGTTGGTTGATTCATAAGAACCACCCATATAGTCATCTTGAGATATTTCAGAAGTTTTCTCGGGTTTCCTTTTTCACCGTTTCTAGTGGGTGGGATGTTGTGGGGTGATCCATCAATATTGGTGCTCTTGTAGTAGGGAATTTTTTTTTGGGGATATAAAGGAGCATTTGATGTAGATATCCCATTGGATGCATTCATAGATGGGCACGAGAGGTCAAGAATTTAAATTAAAAATATGCAACCTCTAGCATGGCAACCTGAAGGCCGCGAGAGACACTAGTTAAAGATTGTTTTGTGCTGGCCTTAATTTAGTCGTGATTTATTTCTATTATCTTAATGCAAATATATAGTCCGGTCTCATTAAAATGAGGATTGTGGTTGTATTTGTCTTTGGTTGTTTCTCTCTTAATGCTCCAGAAGTTGCCAAAAGTTGCGATAGTTGTTTAGTTTGCCTGTTACAACTTAAAAGTGGTTTTTAGCAATGGGATTCATGTTTTTTAAGGTTCATACTAATATGAAGATATTGTAATTCTATATTCAACATAAGAGAAGATGGCCTCTGCTTTGGGCGGTATGACAACAATTGCCACATCTACCTCATTGGGTAACAATGGAAAGGGGAAGAAGTTGGGTGCAATGTTTGATAAGTATGGCAGACAATTGTCTTCTCTTTTAGTTTTTTCACCCATTTCCTTTAATCGCTCAAGCAGAAGAGGGACTCTGAGATTACGCGACAGAGAGAAGGTAGTTAATACAAGAGCTATGGAAAAGGAGTTGTACTTCAACAAGGATGGCTCAGTGACAAAAAAATTGCAGGTCAGAGAAAAGATTAGTTTAAAGGAAGGTCACCTGCACGTGAAACTTCACTGCGGTGGATCTTTCCTTGTCCACTTATATTCGATTTTAATGTGTTATTTTAATTTTTCATGGAGGGTTGTTTTGGCATATGGTCTGGCATTCAATTGCACACTTACTGAAAGAATTGTCAATTTGTCTTGCAAGCGGTGTGAAAAAACTTGTTGATCTTTTTGGAGTCACCCTTGGGGCGAAGGACAAAATGTTGTCTTGGAGAGCAAGGATGGTTCTTCGAAAATAGTTAATGATGGTGTGACAGTAGCTAAGGAGGTAATTTGTAGATGTGTGCTCTGGTTTTATTTTTAACATTGTATTAGTTCCCCCTCTTAAATGTCTTAGATTTGGTAGGCATAATTTGAAAACTCAAAGGTGAAAGGAAACATATTTGTTACCCAGTGGTCTACTTGGCCTATGGACTAGCCACATTAGAGTAATGCATAAATCTTTTCACAACAATAAAAGGAAAGGGTTATGGCCAAGTCAAATTTTATTGTTATTGACAGTGTAATGAAATGTATCTCAATGCTATGGTTTTGGCATTTTTATTGGTTGAATTAGAGGACCCAGTTGAAAATATTGGGGCCAAGTTGGTAAGGAAAGCTGCGGCAAAGAAAAATGATTTAGCTGGGGATGGAACCACAACATCTGTTGTTCTTGCACATGTTGGAATATTGAAAAATTCCAGAACAATGAATGGAGAATAAATCTCCCTTCCTCTAACACAGAGAACATAAAAATTTCTTTGACAGGAGACAGAGTTTCAATACTTTGAAAACAAACTTCTATTCCCTTCAATAACTCAAAAAAAAACTATTACACTTCTTCCTCACTGCGAGGGATTACAAAATTATGACTGCTACAAAACGCAGTGCATAAAACCAACTCATTGTATGTTCAAAACAAACATACTCTGTCTCTAAAACACTCTACTGTGTTTTTGAATTTCGCACTGTTGTGCATACACACTTAAAAAGTTACACTCAGTCTTTCACTTTTTACACACTGTTGTGTAATAAAAAATTTACGTACTGTCTATAAAAAAACTACCAAGCTTTTTTGTCCTTTTTATTTTTATATGTCGTAACATATAAAACATATTATAATAAACCCTCTTTTTAAAATAATAAAATTAAAACTAAATTCTATGGCCCACCTTTCATTTCGCATATGATATATATATAACATATGTTTAAAACATATGTATATATTAAAGCATACATAAAATTAAATTATCAAAACATTAAAAAACCCTTTCCGTCGGACTTCAAAAGTCTGAATAGATTGAATTTCAAACCAAATTCGCATTCCAAAATGGGATGCTGACGTCTGCCTAATTTGTAACGCGAATTCTCAATCCAATGTGCCTTATAAAAAATTTGGGTCCGGTTTTCAGGTTTTCAGATTCCCTTCAATTTCATGTGATCCAATATTAATGCTCCACGTGTCCTCCTTTTGAATTTACAAAACTGGGGGTAAATTTTTGTTTGTTTAATTTATGGTTGGTGAATTGTGTTAATGCTGGTTGTTGTGTTTAAATACAATCCTGTACAGAAATATGGCTACGACCGTCTACAAAAAAAACTTGCAGGAATTTTAAATGCTGAATTAAATTTCTGGATGGCGTGCAAGTAACCTCCAAAAAAAAATGTTGTTGCTGCATCCATCCTTCTGCTACAACAGTTGAAGTTAAAATTCAACAGCACAGGGTTTAATAAGTGAGGGTGTAAAGGTAGCTTTTTGTCGATAGTACTGGATTAAGATCATCTATTCATTTTTTTAGGGTCTTATGGTGTTTGGTTTTTTAGTTTTGGTTTGGGCTTATTGAGTCTAAGATAGTTTTTGAGTGAAAAAATTGCTATCAGGTATTAAAAAATTTTGGTTCTTTTGTAGAAATTTATGAGCTTGTTAGGAAATACAAAACTGACAATGGTTGTATCTTAAATTTGTGGAAAATAATTTGAAATGAAACCTTTTTGTTTAGGTTGTTGCAGCAGGTGCAAACCCCGTTCAAATTACTAGGGGCATTGACAAGACAATAAAGGCCCTTGTTTCGGAACTAAAAATTTTGTCAAAGGAGGTAAACGCTTGCCTTTTGAGTAGGCTGGTTTTCCTTTTTGCTGATGGTTTGGTGTATCTAATTGAATTAGTTGCCTAAGGTATTTTGGTTGCAAACTCCTTTTCATTTTTCATACAGTATTGGCCTTGTGGAATACATTTGATTGTGTGGTCTTGTTAGATCTACAACATTTGTAGTTGTTTAGTCTTATGGCGGAGGTGCACTTTTATTATGGAAATAGTTGATGCAATATTGTCATTTAATCCTTACTGCAGGGTAGCATGTTGAGAAGTTTCTTGTGAAACATTTGGTATTCAAAATGACACTTGATCCTATACAACATCATGCACTTGAATTCAAAATTCATATTCAAAGTGTGCCAGACAATTCTTGCAAAATTTCAAATATTTATGTTGTTTTAAACCATTATATTTTTCATGTATTGGATGCTAAAAATGAGAAAAAGACTTTGGTATGAAACCAACTGGTGAATAATTTCCAGCAAAACAACCACTTCCAAGACATGATTTAGAAGTAGAACATATGTACTTATGAAGCATAGAAAGATATCCTTGATGCATTGTCAATGTTTGGCTAGGGTTATTTTGGAGAAAATAACTCCTTATTCCTAGAATAGTGATCTTCAATACAAGTAAATGCCAGAGAAGAGAGATCATCGTGTGACATAAACCTATTAACAAAAGTGAACAAGGAATGATTATTAATTATGGCATACTAAGTTGTCAATGATTTTGACTATTTGTCTTTAACATGTAAAAATGTTAAATTCCAAACTTACATCATCATGGTTTGGCATCATGAGCTTGACTAATTGTCCACCATGCTCATAATTTCATTGTTGTCTTCATATCTATAAACAACATTTCAAATAATAATAATAAATTTCTATAAGAAAAATCCAGACCTCCATGCTGCTGCTCCTTGTGAGACAAAGTCAAAATTGCATTACACAATCTGACACATAAGAATCTCCTATATTCCGGTGGTATGTATCCAAATTCTTATAATAGTGTCTTCAAGACTTATGTTGACATTGCCAATGAGATATTTAAGCAATGAAAGATGGAGCCTTCTTCATTGTTGTATATGTAACAGTCTTTTACTAATATAAAGATTGATGGTTTTGTCTTTCTAAAAATGAAATGTAAAAATAATTTATTGTGGTCAATTGAAAAGTTTTTTTTTTAAAGCTTTTCAGTATGGAAGGGTGACATAGATATATGCCCTTCTAATTGAAATTCAGACTTGCCCTTCAAATTTGATCATTGTGTGGGACCTTAACAAACAATAAAACTATTCCACCGTGCATTATATAAAACATATAACAAAACCTTTGTCAAAACTTCAAACGAACCCTTTAGCCGTGGGTATTTCATCACGAATTGATCATTTTACCATGTACCTTCTTCTAGAGGAATATTCTTCCACTTGATTAGGTACTTCATAATGTTTATATGTCAAAGAGATACAGAATGTTTATCTATAACTTTTTGTGGTTCAAGAATCAACTTTCATTCTTCATCTAATTTTGGAAGTTCTATTTACATTGACATATTTTTTCCCAAAACCTTTTTTAGGCAAGATACATGAAAAACCTTATGAATGCAAGAAGAAGGAAAATATAACTTCTATACCACTTGTGCAATCCTATGAATAATTATTTAGAGCCATAACATTTTTGAGCTAATTCTTTATTCTTCTTTTTCTTGAATGAAGATTGCTTATAATGCTATAATCTAAAAAATACCCAATTACCCTCCTCAAATTATCTTTCACTTCAATGTTGTTCCCCTTGTTGTTTTATCACGTTTCATGTCATTTGAAGGTTTTCCATAATAATTTGCAAAGTTTCTTTAGTATTTTCCATATGTGACTCTGTTTCCTATACTTTGGACTTATCTTGCAAAAAGTATGAGATACTAGGAGTTGGATATCTATAAAGGGCCTTAAATGGGGAAATTTTAGTAGATGTCTGATAGGTAGTATCATATTACCATTCTTCCTTGACGAACCCACTTCATCCATTAAGATTTCTTTTCTAAAGAGTAACATTGTAGATAACCTTAAAAACATTTGTTAACTATTTTTGTTTGACCATTTGATTGTGTTTTATATGTAGAACTCATGGCAGCTAGTGCTCCACTCATATTAAATAATTATTTCCAAAAGTTTCTTGTTACTATTACTTTAGGACAACCATGAAGACTATGAATTTCTTTCACGGACACTTCTGCCACTTGGCTTGTTCTTTATGTACTTTGAGCTCTACCAAAAAAATCTACAAAATTTGTCTACATAAATGACCACAAAAATGTAATACTTACCTTTATATTTCAGTAACCCTGTAATAAAGTCTATTGATATATCTTCTAGTGTTTGAATATGTATGTGGAATGGTTGAAGTAACCCTAGAGATTTTACTATCTCTCTTTTATTTATTATGCAAACCTGACCTTCTCTTACAAAATTTTTGAATATCTTTCTTCATTCCTTCCAAAAATATATTTTTTGATCCTTTGAGATGTTTTAAGGAACCCTACATCCTACCATCAGAGAGACATGGGACTCCCTTAATATTTGTTTATTCAAATATGCTTGCATGCATAAAAATATTCTACATTTGCACCCAAGTATATCTCTCTTTCACTCCCAATGCTCCATAGAGTTCATCCCATCCTTTATAAATTTTAGTTTTTGTTTAGTACTATTGTCATTTTTCCATTATGGCAAGCTTCTTCTAGCCACCTAGGAATAGAAAATGTAATTGGATATAAATTTGATGCCTCTTCTATTTTAGAAAGAGCATCATGTACTAAATTTTCCTTACCCTTTTTGCAGATTATCTCAAAATTAAAACTTTGTAAATTTTCTCCTCATTTTTGTTAATCTTCCAATGAAATCCACAGCTTCAAAAAATACTTTATTCTATCATGGTATATATTGAATTTAAAGTACCTCCCAATGATATACTATCCTCATTTTTTATTGCATGTAATATTGCTTCCATTTATTTTTCATATGTAGATTTCACCAAATATTTTCTTTGAATTCCTTGCTTTTAAAAGCCAATGATATCCCTTATTGTGTTAATGTTACATAAATTCCTTGTCCTAGTGCCTCACACTCTACTATGAATGTTTTACCAAAAGTAGGTGCAACCGATGTTGGTGTAGAAGACATGGCATCCATTAAAAGAGAGAATGCCAAAGTAGCCTCATCATTCCATATAAATGATATTTTATTCAAGAGATATGTGAGTGGAATTGAAATGCATGCATAATTCTTAACAAATGATCAATAATATCATGTAAGTCTAAAAAATATTCTAAGAACCTTGATTTTCTTAGGAATAGGTAATTTTGTAATAGCTTGCATCTTTTGAGGCTCCAACTTCACTCCTTCCTTTAAAACAATATGAACCAAATACTCGAATTCTTATTTCCCAAAAGCACATTTGGATTTTTTACATAAAAATGATTGTTCTCAATAATTTATATAACTTTTCCACATGTTTAGTATGGTATTCCCATGATCTATTATAAATATGTGTATTATCAAAGAAAACCAACACAAATTTTATAAGATGGGATCAAACAAAATTGTTCTTAAGTCGAGCCCTCCGGACTTCAAACGGTGATAAACCATAATTCAAACCAAATTTGCGTTCCAAAATAGCCTGCTAACATCGGCCAATTTTGTGACGTGAAAACCAAATGAATTCTGCCCTAATTTTTTTCGGGTCCAAAGTTGGGCTGGCATACGGAGGGAGAGTTGTGACGCGAATTTCTTATCAAATTCACCCTAATATTTTTCGGGTTCGGATTTCCACTGCGCGAGAGGCCCAAACAAAGATCCGCTCCAATCAATTTCTGCCACGTTTCCTCAATCAAAACTTGCCCTGCTCCCGGCTGCGGGTGCATTCGATGGCGTTTAAGGCGATGGGACATGGATGTGGCGATTTCATATCAATCGCATTAAGTTTTAACGCTGTTCAATTAAGTTCCAAGGTTTTCACATCAAATATGCATTAATTAAGTTTTAACACTGTTCAAGATCGGACCTCCACTCCTGTTAGCAATTCTGCATGCTCCAATATGATCCGGCCTTCGGCTCTCATTAATGATCAGAGATTAATTATGACGGGCGTCCTTCGATTGCATTGCAGTCGGATCAATAAAATGGCGTTTCGCTATGGTTTTTCAGACGAGCCGGTTGCTGGGTTACACTGCCTGCTCACTTTGACGAGAAGGAGAAGTGGCCAGCTGAACTGCTGCGTAGACCTTGCTGCATATCTGCATTTCTCTCGGTCTCGTCTGTGTCTGTCTTCCTCTGTTTCTTGGAATTCTGCTTCTCCATCTCCTCTTGTGCCCACTGCTAGTGAGATTGCACCCATGGCTCGCCTATGTCAAAGGATGTGTTGTCGCAGGGGGAGCACTAGAGGTCAACCCCTGCGCGCTCCCTCTAGCCCCTCAACAGAGTCGTCTTCCAGCCAATCCAGTGATTATTACGCAGGTCACTATCCAAATACTAGGAGTGAGTGGGGTCGGGTTGTAGGATTTGGCCACCGTATGGATTCCCCTGCTCCTCGTTTCCCCACCACTAGTTCACCTTCTCCCATGATGCGCACTGCGAAATTTTCCTTTAATTGCTCTCTCAACCGCCCACGACTTACAGCTTCAGTCACTGTGGTTTTCCGTGAGGAGGCCCAAACGAAGGAAGAATGCACCCGTCCAGCGGGTCTAAGCTCGGAATAAGCCGGCCAGCATTTGGGCCTTTAGGAGGGGAGCCGTGGCATGAATGTGGAGGTAGCACCTAGCGATCCTGGACCTTCCGAAGGATGGTGCCGAATCGTCGAGGAGCGGGAGGAGTAGTTTGCTTAATTTGTTTTTCTTGCTTTGCAGTCGACTTAATTGGGCTACTTTTAGATTATTTTACTGTGCTGGACCTCTGTAATATTTTTTAATTATGTAAACGTTCAAGACTGGTTTCCCCGTATGAGGGTAGTCTTCTTAATTTTTTGATTTTTTATGACAAATTTTCCATGAGTCTAGGCAATGTTTTTGTGTGAGGCGTATATCAACAGTACATGTCTCTGCACATTTCTTGTATCCACTTTATGATACTATTTTCATGGAAGGTTTTACTTCATATAATATATTCAAAACAACGTTTTTTCTCTTGTGAAAAAAAAATGATTAATGTTTATCACTCTGCCTTCAAAACTAGCGATGCTGGTTTATTGATATGGTCTGATGGTCTTTTTATATTTTGGACATATCACACTCCTCACATGATTAGCGTTTTTCTCTGTTCAAGGATTTTGGGTACTTTAATTTGTATTTGTAACAATGGACGTCGGTACTCTATCTGTTGCTTTACTATTCTACATACTGCTATTTCACTTTCTTATAGATGCCTCGGGCATATTTGGATGCTTTCTCGGATTGTCGATAATCTCCATGTGGACCGTTACTGGGTTTTATATCATGTCCCTGTATGTGACATGGGGTATTTTTCTATCATTGTCTGGGGTGGGACTTCCACTTTTCTGGATGGATATTTGGGTTCCAATATTCAAATGTGAAAATGTAATGACTTCATGGACTGTTTTACTTCATATAATATATTCAAAACAACGTTTTTTTTCTTGTGAAAAAAAAATGATTAATGTTTATCACTCTGCCTTCAAAACTAGCGATGCTGGTCTATGTTGCTGGTTTATTGATATGGTCTGATGGTCTTTTTATATTTTGGACATATCACACTCCTCACATGATTAGCGTTTTTCTCCGTTCAAGGATTTTGGGTACTTTAATTTGTATTTGGAACAATGGACGTCGGTACTCTATCTGTTGCTTTACTATTCTACATACTGCTATTTCACTTTCTTATAGATGCCTCGGGCATATTTGGATGCTTTCTCAGATTGTCGATAATCTCCATGTGGACCGTTACTGGGTTTTATATCATGTCCGTGTATGTGACATGGGGTATTTTTCTATCATTGTCTGGGGTGGGACTTCCACTTTTCTGGATGGATATTTGGGTTCCAATCTTCAGATGTGAAAATGTAATGACTTCATGGACTGTTTTACTTCATATAATATATTCAAAACAACGTTTTTTCTTGTGAAAAAAAAATGATTAATGTTTATCACTCTGCCTTCAAAACTAGCGATGCTGGTCTATGTTGCTGGTTTATTGATATGGTCTGATGGTCTTTTTATATTTTGGATATATCACACTCCTCACATGATTAGCGTTTTTCTCTGTTGCAGGATTTTGGGTACTTTAATTTGTATTTGGAACAATGGACGTCGGTACTCTATCTGTTGCTTTACTATTCTACATACTGCTATTTCACTTTCTTATAGATGCCTCGGGCATATTTGGATGCTTTCTCAAATTTGTCGATAATCTCCATGTGGACCGTTACTGGGTTTTATATCATGTCCCTGTATGTGACATGGGGTATTTTTCTATCATTGTCTGGGGTGGGACTTCCACTTTTCTCGATGGATATTTGGGTTCCAATCTTCAGATGTGAAAATGTAATGACTTCATGGACTATTTTACATCATATAATATATTCAAAACAACGTTTTTTCTCTTGTGAAAAAAAAATGATTAATGTTTATCACTCTGCCTTCAAAACTAGCGATGCTGGTCTATGTTGCTGGTTTATTGATATGGTCTGATGGTCTTTTTATATTTTGGACACATCACACTCCTCACATGATTAGCGTTTTTCTCTGTTGCAGGATTTTGGGTACTTTAATTTGTATTTGGAACAATGGACGTCGGTACTCTATCTGTTGCTTTACTATTCTACATACTGCTATTTCACTTTATTATAGATGCCTTGGGCATATTTGGATGCTTTCTCAGATTGTCGATAATCTCCATGTGGACCGTTACTGGGTTTTATATCATGTCCCTGTATGTGACATGGGGTATTTTTCTATCATTGTCTGGGGTTGGACTTCCACTTTTATGGATGGATATTTGGGTTCCAATCTTTAGATGCGAAAATTTAATGACTTCATGGATTGTTTTACTTCATATAATATATTCAAAACAACGTTTTTCCTCTTTTAATTTTTTTTTTTTTTTTTTTTTATAAATTGAACCTGCCGTCGGTATACCGACGCCTTGTAGGCGTCGGAATTGCGACAGCTTAAAAACATCGGAAGAGCGACAGTATAAAATCGTCGGACGAGCGATGTTCAAAACGTCGGACCACATTTCGTCGGAATTGCGACAGTTTACAAATGTCGGAAGAGCGACGTTCAAAACGTCAGACCACATTTCATCAGAATTGCGACAGTTTACAAACGTCGGAAGAGCGACGTCCAAAACGTCGGACCACATTGCGTCGGAATTGCGACAGTTTACAAATGTTGGAAGAGTGACGTTCAAAATTTCGGACCACATTTCGTCGGAATTGCGACAGTTTACAAACGTCATAAGAGCGACGTTCAAAACGTCGGACCACATTTCGTCGGAAGTGCGACAGTTTACAAACATTGAAAGCGCGACGGTTTTGGAAACGTCGGAAGAGCGACGCTTGTTTGGAAGCGACGGAAAAAGTGTTGATAGTGCGACACTTTTTAAGTGCGTCGGAACTGCGACGGTATGGCAAACCGCGTTTTGCCCGCCCTCGAACTGTCGCTCTTGCGACGACTATGTGTCGGAATAGCGACGAATTGGACATCGGAAATTCTGCCAAATTTTCTAGTGTAGACTACCAGAAATTTATCTTGCTCCCCAACAAAAGGAATGTCCATGGCCCTCTGAAAAGTGGATCCTGCATTAATCAACCCAAAAGGCATCCTGGCATACTTAAATGTACCCCATGGTGTGGTGAAAGTAGTCTTCTTTTGATCTTATGGAAAAATAGCCACTTGGTTATAACCAGAGAATCCGTCCATCATTGACATCCTAGAAGCTCCAACCACCTTCTGTAGGATGTGATCCATCTTAGGCAGTGGATAATTATCCTTTAAGGATGCTCTGTTTAAATTTCTGAAATCTACACACAGCCTTATTTCTCCATTCTTCTTTCGGACAGTGACCAAGTTTGCCACCCATTCAAAGTACCTCAATGACACAATTATTTTGGACTTTAAAAACTTCTTAATTTATTTCTCAATAGAGGGCAGTAGTATGGGATTTATTTGTCTGAGCTTCTATTTATGAGGCTTTGCATCTCCCTTCAGTGGAATTTTGTGCTGCATAATACTGATATCAAAAGTTTTCAAGTCCTGATAGGACCATGCAAACACATCTTTGTAAGACTAAAATAATTTATGATATAGCTTTTTATATTCTTCTGGGATCTTCTTGGAGAATTTTACGATCTTGGGGTCAGCCTCAGTACCAAGATTCAGGTCTTCTACCTGATTTTCTTCTATCACTTTGCCTGACTGCAGTGGGACATCATTCTTATCAAATAATCTTTCTAGAGGCACCGACCCTCTAGGTATAATGTTTCCCTTTAATTGCAACACTTTATTTCTTGCCATTTTCTCCTCCCAATTTCTTTCTGAAGTATCTTCAGACTCACCTTCTTCCTCAGCATAAATCTCCATATTGGAGAATTCCCCCATTGTTTCTAGGAATCTCTTCATCTGTTCTTCATCTTCAAATACTTGCCAGTGTTTGATGTTATCAGGGATTGACAGCCGGTAACGTACCTCAACTTCATATCTCAAAAGAGGGTTCTGAGGTGGACGAAAAGTACTAGCAGCCACAGCAAGGGAACCAACCATTCTATTCTGTTCTCGAGGCATGAACTGGATATTGAATTCCAAGAAGAAATTCTCCACCATATCCCAAACTTCATTCCTATAGGCCCTCAGCCGAGGATGTTTGGTCTGACATTGATTCCTAACTTGACTAACCACTAGTTCTGAATCTCCCAGAACTTTTAAACTTTGTATATTCATGTTCCTGGCTATCTGCAACCCTAACACAAGTTCTTCATATTCAACCACATTATTAGTAGCCTCATATTCTAGCTTGAAGGATAATGGGACCCATTTCCCTGTAGGAGAAATCAATAGTATTCCAGCTCCGTTACCTTCTCTTGAATTCGCTCCATCAAAATGAAGTGTCCAGATTCCTGCTTCATGGCTCTGTGGGGGGTGCTCAGTCTTGATCTAACAGAAGGATGGTTCATGAGCGTAATATTGATCTTCTTCCAACATCAAGCATGAGAAATCTCCTTCTTTACTGTAGACTGGTGAATTAACAGAGTTGTCAGCCTTAGTCACCATCTTGACAAATCTAGTCTCCTTGGACAACCTCCTCTCTTGGCCGCCAAAAACTGGGATAGTGGCATATGTTAAATCCAACTTAATTGACCCACCAATTTTTGTTCCCCAGGACCTTGACAATAAAATGCCAAAGCGAGCTGGGATGTCAGCCACCACTATGTCCATTACCACACTTTTTGCTGGGATTTGGGCCAAATTGACCACCAAATCCTTGATCATCCCTAAGCATTTAACTCTTTTGGAATCAATTGAATAGAGGTCTTTGTATGGACGGGTAATTTGTAATCCTAGTTGTTCCATGACCGACAGAGGCATTAGATTATGGGAAGCTCCAGAATCCAACATACAGTTATGCAAAAGCAGGTCATGAATCACTAGAGATACATAAAAGGGAGGAGTAGAAGCATCTAATTCCTCAACATGTGGACCAAAGACAACCATAGGTCTTTCTTCTAGAATATTGAGACTATTTGGAGTGAGTGCAGCTTCTGGAGGGATCATAAAAGAGGTGACTTGGGATTGATATGCAGGCTGCTTCAATAGTTCAGTCAAGGGCACGGGGATTTTGAATTTTTCAAGTTCCTTTTGCAGACTGAAAACATGAGAAGATTTTTCTATTACAACCTCTTTTGACTCTTTATTTTCAGCTGAGGGTTTGACCTCTTTTAACACAGACTGGGTATTAGGGGGAATGACTGCTTTTGAAGAGGAAGGAATTTGATCATTAGACTGCAAAGGTTTGTTTAGAAGGCCCATACCTTCGTTTGTGACTTTCTTCGCACTCGTTGATTTCAGAGAAGGGCCTTTCCAAAGGAGGTTTCTTCGATCTTGAAGTCGAGTCCTCTTTCCAAGAATATTCCTCCCAGGATCACATTTTCTATTGAACCGAGCTTGCATGAAATCGTAAATTGTTTACAATAATGACCACCGTGTCTTCGTGTCTTCCGTCTTTTCTTCTTCCTAAATTATACTCGACTCATCTCAACTTCTCGCAAAGGCACTTTCCACTACTATTTTAAGAAGAAAATTTCATCTCCACCATATGTTATTCTCATTAGGATCATCTGATCGACCGGCGAATAAATGTAAGGGTACTCCATCTGTTGTTCTTTCTATTTTCGAAATATTTGCGAAGAGGTTTCGTACGAGGATCAGAATCCTCCTGCTGAGCATTGTGTGTTCTGGGGCTAAATTCTTTGGGCTTCAGCTCAAGCTTGACCAGCTTTACTTTGTGCTGTTCCAACTTACTTGCTCATTTCTTCAATTCTGTCATTAGCTGAGTCTCTGTCTTGATAAGAGGTGGACACCTCCTCTTTGCCCCTTCTTCTGGTATCTTGTTCAGATTTTCCCTTTGATTTGCCAGTGGAGGCAAAGTTTGCTTCCAACTCTAGTGCATCTGATTGAGCATCATCCAGAGTAGTAGGTTTTATTTCTTTGAGAGAGAAACCAAATTCTGAATCAAAGGCTGCTACAAAAACAACTCTTGCAGCAGTTTGATGAGGTTTCATATCAGTAGGAAGACTCAAATACAATTTATTAAATATTTTGATAAACTTTGATACCCCTTCATTGTGTATTTTCTTGAGTGTATTAAACTCAGTAAGACAATGTCCATGGTCCTTCTTCTCTCCCCATTTTCTGAGAAAAGTATCTTCCATTATTTCCCAAGTGGTAATAGAACGACCTGCCAATGTCTTAAACCATTTTCGAGCTTCACCATCCAGAGATTGGACAAATAGCCTTAAGACCACATCTAAATGTTCCACATTAAAATTATCTGCAAAAGCACAGAAGACCTGAAGATGTTTTTGAGCATCAATCTCGTTTTCCCCACTGAATCGGGGTAGAATCTTGAAATAATCCTGTGGCATATCATTCAACACTTGGGGTAATGCCAGAGGGGCATATTTATTTAGCAAGAAGCCTGGAACATTTTCCATTGGAGGGGGTGGAGGTAGTGTAATAGTTTGATGAGTAAGAGGAGGAGGAGGAGGAAGTGGGGTATGAATAACAATAGGAATGTAATGAACAACAGGCTGAGGTGTTGAGGGGAATAATGGTCTGTTAACAGCAGATACTTCAGTGACTTCTTTAACCTCTTCAACCTCGGGAGTAGGGTGAAAATTATCTTTGTTTCTGACACCTCCTCGAGGTGGAATATCTGAATAATAGTAATCAGTATCTCCCATAGTGGAGTCGGAATCTGGCACTTGAGAAGAAGAGGATGGGAAGTTTTCTATAGATAATTCAGGGATTTCAGAGTGGACTGATTTTCTTTCCCTCCAATTTCTTCTATGTATGATCTTTTCAAGGTCAGACACTGAAGGTGTCTTTGGCTGAGACGTATATGACCTCAGGTGTGGCTTATGAGGAGCCAGGACTGCAAATAGATTTATCAAATAAACAAATGTGGAGTCGCCAAGGTGAGGGATCTACAACTCTCAACTCTCCATACTCACCTACTTGAAGAGTGAATTAGATTTTGTCGAGGCCCAGGGATTTATATTTTCTCAACTTCGATCCCCGGCAACGGCGCCAGAAATATGTTGTCATTCCTAGAGACAGCCTAGAGTTGTGATAGACCAGTGCCTAGGACATCTTATATAGCAAAGAGAAAATGGTATAGTAGAGGAAGTTGTTAATAAGAAGCTCTCATGCTATCTCTTGTAAAACAAGGAATACTAATCTGAATGGGACCAAGACCTTCAAAAACTGTCACAGAGAGAGGGATATTGCAGAGGCAACATGCAAAACTCCAATATAAAAGCAACAGACAATTCAGAGACAACTTACTGTAAAGAGGGCCAATTCAGAAATACCTCACAGAAATAAGTTATCAGAAGGTGTATGTAGTGAATGAAATATTGGGAGAATATTAGTTGTCATTGAGCTGATATCCAGATACACAATACCACCATGCATGGGCTTACCAATCTAAGAATCCATACTTGATAATAGCATTTTAAAAACACCCTCACAAAGAAACTAATATAGCAGAAATACGGTTTGGATGAATAGTGGAACAGAATATCATGCCTGAGCCATATTTAAAGCGCTTGACTAATCCAAGCATGGGTATCAACTAGGATAAATCCATACTAAAATCAGTGAGCCACTCACATTCCAGAAACATGATACAAGATAGATGGATGAAATGAAATTATCTATTAAAATAACACATAAGAGAAAGTTACAAACTGTAAAATACCAAAGACCAGAATCCTCTTTAACAGATGGAAATCCTCCTCACTGAGAACCTATGGGCTCTGATCCTTCATACAATAGTTCAACAAAATGTATACAAAAATCCTTTCACTGCATAATTTTCTGATAAAATCCAGAACCTTAAATTATCTGTTCCTTGGGAGCTTTATAGAAGAACAAGAAAGCTCGAAAAGGGAAGTAGGTGATGAACATTTAATTTGCCTAATTAAAATAAGATGGCGGAAACGTGCACGCCCATACTGTTCGATGACTTAATAATGCTGTGTGTACTCTGCTGCCTACTTACTTAAATAAATGCACTGGGTAGAAAACTCTTCAGGAACACGGTGAAGGAATAAAATCACATAGACATTCCGTCCTTTTCTGAAGAAAAATGGTGCTGAAAAGAAAGCTTTAGAGTATGCTTTCTGCGAATGGTACCCTCTGCCTTCAAAACCCTGAATTACGGTTTAAGATCTTCAATACTGAACGTTGAATTCCTCGATCATTCACTAATATTTCTCTGTTGCTCCATTAATGTCTTCATTTGCGCAATCTGTGCTTTGAATGGCTCTGTAGGGTTTGACAGATTTTAACCCTGCTTCTTTAATGGAAATCTTGTCGATACACCTTCCCAGGCCTTTCTCCATAATTATAGCCTCTAAAAAATGGTACTTTGATGTATTCTCTATTACAGCAATAGAGACTGTAAATCATGGCATTTTTCCGCTGCTGTGACCCTGCAAAACCCGCAAACTCGTTAGGAAAACCATGCATGGGGGGGGGGGGAAATGGATGCAGTGGTGATAACTGTGTAGCAACGTGGCAAGATGAAATGGCGGAAGAATGTGGGGTGGCGACGAAAATGCAGTGGAACGATGGTGAATGGACTGGGTGGATAAATGCATTGGTGAAGGTTGGCGGAGCGCAGCAAATGAAAAACTTTTGAATTTGACCTTTTGAATGAAATATAAGGAAGACGGAAGAAAATACGACAAATGACATGCGGAATGGTGACGTGGCGGGAGCTGGGCAGTGGCGTGGGTTTAGCCTGGACCATCTGATCTCAGGAGGAGATCGACGGTGGAAAACGTATAGGGGGACAATGAGACGGTGGGCCATGGGCATTGTTGACTTGGACTAACACCCGTGCAGCTTTGCGAAGCGATTACCGTCGGATAGATCGCCCTCGATCGGACGACTCCATGCATATCGCGCCGGGTCTTTGATCGAACGATAATGTGCGATGAAGGGTGGTTTTTGAGTTGTACGCGGAGACACGTGACAAACACCGTATGGAATCGCTCCGAATTGAAAAATACCGCCTGCCTCCGAAAGGCGGTGCGATATAAACCACCTGTTTTGCACAAAGAGCGGGTGTGGGGACACCTGGGTGAAGAAGAAAAAGGGACCATAGGATGCCGGGGAATCAACGGCCGAAAATGCTCCCGATGACTCATTTAGATAAGCGCTCATTGGACTAGCTCCTGGTCTCGGAGCTGGGTCATGTGGGAGGGAAAGGTCAAGGGAGCTGGACGAGGGGGGCTGGCCTGCAATTATAAAGAATACGGGTTTTTCACCTATTTTTAATGTATTTCGGTTATAAAGGAGGGAAACGATAGGCGAAAAATGACTTTTTTAGGCCGAACAAAGGGGGTTCACAAGGTTTAAGGAGGATTGCTTGCCAAAAATTTAATAGGAGGTTGACACGATCAACATACACCATTATACAAGAGGGCCATGCAGGCCAAAAAGATTCGATGGTTGGGACTAAATATCAACACAATTCTGCTAGGGCTGACTGATGAAGAGGACAAAGATGCACAAGATAGAGAATGGGAGAATGCAGAAAATAATGATGGATTTTAATCCCTTGGGGAAAGTCCCACACTTCTTCCTCAGGAAATTAGGGGGGCTATCAAATATTTGAAGGAAATGGAGGAGGAGGATCAGTTGCTTAGAGGATGAGCAACCATTCACTAGGGGGGTGATGATGAGCTCCATCATTAGAGATATTTTGAGGGGTTAATAGTCACCTTTTTTCCTTCTTAGATATATTTTTCTTGCATTTTTATTATTATTTGGGTTTATGGTGCTAGTATAGGTGGTGATTAAGGCTAACATACTCTGAGTGCCTAATAAAAGGTTGAGTGCAGAGAATAATGATTTATTAAGCATTTTTATAAAGATTTTATCATAAAGACTTGGAGGAGACAACAAGGAGAAATTATAGGAGGATTGTCCACCCTCAAAGGCAGCTGAAGGACCCCAAAGATTCTCTCCAGCAATTCGAATTCCACAAGCAGTCAAAGGATCCTCAAGGATTCTCTCCAGCAATATGAATTCCAGAGCAGCCGAGAAAATCAAAGAGGAGAGCACTCAGTGTTGGTTTACTTGGAGTCCAGTGGAATCAATCACAATTTTATAGGGAGTTGTTGTTAGCTACCTTGTAGAATAAATAGAGTAGAGCTAGAGCTAGGAAGAGTTAGTCTATCCTAGTCTCGATTCCATTCATAATTATTGTTGTGAACTATTGAACCTTTTTGTTTTATTTAGGGATCAAAAATTTCAGAGATGTATGAAATTATTCTTTTATGAAATGAGCAAACTGATTTTATTTGATTGATTTAAGTTCAGAGGGCTAGGCTCGTGGGTTAGGGTCCAATCCATGTGCCTCAGCTTCTCTGCTGTTACTATCTTTTCCTTTCTGTCATTTAGCTAGTTTTTCCTCTGTCATTAATGTTAGATTTGCTTCTGATAAGTTTCATTGCTATTTAGTTCTTGTGATGCTATAGTTTTAATTGCTTAATGCATAGCGAAATAGAGGAAAAACTCCAAAACTGTGGTCAAGACTTCCCCTACTCATC
Source organism: Pinus albicaulis (assembly GCA_034641835.2). Classification (NCBI taxonomy): domain Eukaryota; kingdom Viridiplantae; phylum Streptophyta; class Pinopsida; order Pinales; family Pinaceae; genus Pinus; species Pinus albicaulis. The sequence goes on along the minus strand of CM076584.1, from coordinate 522,115,368 downwards.
TCTATTAATAGAGTTCAAGTAGGGCAAACATTCCCACAGACCCAAAAACTGCTTTCTGTTCGCTGTTTTATCACGCATTCTTTTCTATTTTCCCGTGCATGAATCCGCAATTTTGGTTGCCAGAATTAATGTCAACACCCCAGAGTAGCTCCGTGGTGCTTCTTTCTTCATTTTACATCTCCATATTCACGACTTAAACACTATTTTTACACCTCCATTCCCCTCCTTTTCCTCATGTTTAAATGCTACACCCACCTTCTAATTCATAAAAACACTTAGAACCATTCAACCCGCCTTATTCTTGCCTTTTTATTGGTCCTGACTACTTTACCTTTTTAACGCTAAATGCTTGAAAAACCATTGAAACTTGTCTTCTGCCTTTTCTCCTCGAGTCTCCTACCACCGTACATCACACTGCGCAGATCACAACATTTAGCTTTTACCTTCAACACTGACCGCTTGTTCCTTGTGATTGCGACATTGAGAAATCGCAGATCACACTTCGCACCGTTTATCCTTTCTCCCTTAACACTTCCCGTTGTTCTGGCCGATTGTAATAATGAAATCTCACCCCGCTTTCGGTCCCAATGCCACGTCGCCATCGCAAATCACACTTTACATCCTTTAGATTTTACCGTTAACACTTCCCGCTCATTCTTGCGATTGTGGTATTGCGAAATCACATCCCGCAACTTTTCCCTTTTTATTTTCACCGCCATGTCATCGCCATGGAAAATCGCATCTCACAGATTTTATCCTATCGCAAATCGCATCTCGCAAAACTTACCACATCGCAAATCGCAGCCCACAACTTTTTCCTTTTTCTTTTTCACCACCACATCTTCCCATTCACAAATCGCCTCCCACAAACTTTACGATAGCGCACATCGCACTTCACACATTTTAGTTTATTCTCGCTAAATCCTTACTGATATCCATTTAAACTTGCGAAGTTGTGATTGCGACATTGCACATCGCAAATTTTACCTCCATTGCGTCTCCGCCATCACATTTTTCGATTCTTTCCACTCTAAAGCAATTCCTTGCACTATAATAATATTTTATAAGTTTTTTAACCCCCTCTTTCCATTTCTAAGCTCTCTTTCATGCGCTAAGCCCTCAATTCGCCACTTTAGCCCTTTTCTTCCCTTTAAGGTGCAAATCAACCTCTTTTCAAGTAGAATTAAGTTATGGATAGTCTAGTTGCATGGATAGAAGCATGTTAGATAGACTATAGAATAAGTAGAGTGCATTTAGCTACTTTGCTAAGTTAAGTGTGGTTTAGAATTAGTTTCCTTTCTGACATTTATTTTTAGCAAGTAAGCTTAGTTTCTTTTCAGTCATTTCCCTTTCTTCCAATTAAATTAGTTTCATTCTGGTCATTTCTTTTCAGCACTTTAGTTTAATTTCCTTTCTATCATTTCCTTCCAGTAATTTACTTTCCACTTGTTCTCATAATTTAAGAAATAACACCCTTTCTTAAAGCATAAGAGGATGATAGGAACATAATGCATCTTTTGTGTATATATTACTGTCACCTCAAAGTTTGTACGAACCTTGGGTTGATAAAGTAAAGTAGGGCAGCCCCTGGGAGTTGCAGCACTCTTGGTGCAATACCAGGGCTCACCACCTTGCGGTATGCTGCTCCTGATAAGAGCTTCTGACATTTTGGAATAGTTTAAATATTTTGTACATTTGAACTCGATTCTCAATATGCATGAACCTGCAAATTTTTATACATTAATTTTATTCAGCCGATGATATGGATAAAATAAATAAATTCAATTAGATAATGAAAATATAAATAAAATATGAAGTAATTACGTCTAGAGATGGATAGGGAGAACTCTGCGATGGAATTTGAGAAATATTATGGAATGAGCTGGATTTTGAAGATTTGTCCATTTGATATAATTATGAGAATTTCTCCCTACACGTGAGAAAAATCAACAATAAATTTTGGTGTATATACCTCAAAGTAATTTCAGTGCCTTAAAAAAAGAGTTATTGTTATCAGTTCTAATGTATTGTTAACCACACCAGTGCAGTTTTATTACTGGATGCACCGATGCTGTTAGTTAACAAACACACCAAATATTGGGAAAAAAAAGCGCAACTTTATTTTTTTGAAGTGAAAAAAAGTGGTAAACTGAAAAATGAGCAGAAAATGATTTTCAGAAATCTAATTTCATAAAAAGTTCTTTAAATAGTAAAAGTTATTCCTTATTTCATTATTTTTGCAAAAAATTTCAGGGAGGGATTTTCACGAGAGACATACCTGCAACAAGAGAGCACCATGGAGTAGAAAAATACTTTCGAACAACAACATTATTCAGAGAATCAAAATGTGAAACCTCTGGTGGTTCACACAAAAACCCTGTAGTATAGTAAAAAAGTTAAATTTTACTGTAATAATTGTTTTTTTCAATTTTTGTTAGATTTAATACATGCGTAGTAAAATTTTTAGATTTACTGTGCATTTTAATAATAAAATCACTTACAATCTCTATTCCTATTTACATTTAATTAAAATTCAGAAAAAAAAACAAAAAAAATCCATTCTTACGTTAAACCCTTGCTTCTTCTTGTTTATGTAACTGCAAAAATTCACAATTAGGGGTTTTTATTTTAGATTTATAGGGTTTGTATTACTATATATTAGGTGTATGACATCTAGCCCGCCGGGTCACTTGTAGTGTCGGATCCCAATCCCTGTCGGCCATTGCACGATTTAAAAAAACAGTTTTTGTTAATTGGTGCCAGTTGTTTAAAATGGCGCACTGGTGCGCGTTTTTAGTATAACGCACCGGGCGTGTATTGAAAAAAAATACTATTTGATAAAAATAATTTTCTATTCATTTATGTTTATGTTAATTGGTGCTCTGGTATTAATATAACACATCGGGTATCCTATTGAAAACGAGCACCGTGCAATGTTTCTACTGTAGTGGCGGTGCGTTTATAAGACTATATTGCACCATTATCGGTGTTTAAGTTGCGAAAGTCGCACTGAGCATTTAATTTAGATAGACACACCATTTTTTTGTTTTTTTTTTACCTGAAAAGTATGTGAGTTATTTATAAAATATATTAATGAATGTTACATGTTTTATATTGATAAATAAATGGCTCACAGGAGTTCAAGTAACAAAAATACTGATAACACATCCAAAAAATCGAAAAGGGCAAGTTCTTTGTAAATTGTTTACAAAAATTATTATTTTTGAACTATATGTAAGTTTAACTAATATGTATTGTTTAGCGTGTATCATGCAGAACCAAAAAATGACGAAGCTTGATAAGATTCTTTCTGATCTAAGACGAGAACAGCGTAAAAGCTTGCTGGAAAAATTGCAGAAGGATGAATCAGGTAAATGAAAAAATTCTATCGATCAAATATGAGTTTCTTTTTTGTATTTTCATTAATAATATACTTAAAAATATTAGATAACTTGTTTCAAACAATCTATTAATTCAGATATGTTTAATGTTCTACAGGGACTAATAACGAATAAAAGGAATGTTGTTCTAAGAAAAGAAAAAAAATAGAACATGCAAATGAAAGTGAATTGCTCCTTAGCTCATTTGAAGTGGTGTTGGAGGTTAACGAAAAGGGGAAATTTTTTTACAAAACTTTGAGGGATCTAGTGGAACGAATGTATAGACGTTCTTTCCACTCAGAACAAAAATAAATCCAATGATTCCAAGAACCAAATTTTATTTAAACTATAGGAAGAGTTTCCATATAATTGGTCAATGAATGAGACATGTTTGACTTTTAATAGCAAAAACATACAAAAAAAAAAAAGGATTGAAAAAGTAATATTCCTTTAAATGTTTTTTCTAGAATTATATGTATATATTACTACAAAGAAATCATTTATAAATATTACTTTTGTTATATTTAGTTTTCAAATATCAATATAAAAATTAAATAGTTTATTGTCATGTTACTTTTTCAGGAAGATTATGAAAATATCAAAGGATGAACGAGCTGATATCAAAAATATGCCAGTAGGAATGTCCAAAAAGGTGTACAAGGAGATGGTCAAAGGAATGGACATAATTGCATTGCAAGAGGAGCCATCTCAACAACAACGTGCTTCAAATGTAATATGTAATCATTGAATTTTTCGATTAGGTACAATAAATAAATAATTTAGCATTAAATATTAATTTTCAAGTATTTTCTTGCAGAAAAGAAAAGAAAATGGAACCCATTCAACATATAAAACATGATAACAAGGAAGAAAAGGGTTGATATCTAAGTTTGTGAGTAATTTCTACTTCCTTATAACAACCTAGCTAGATTTCATTTTTATATATTTTAAGTTGTTTTACAACAATCATCATTGAATGTCTTCAAACAGGTGCTAACATACAAAGAAGAACCATCAGAAGAATTTACTGACATTGGGTTAAATATGGGTTGTCAGTATATGTTGGCATATAATAAATTGATTGTGGAATTTGTAAGTATCTATCTTGTTTTACTTAACTCTGTCTATAATTAATAGAATAAGAAAATAATTTATATTAAATATATGATTTGTTATGGGGTATAAAAATTGCAGGAAACAAAGTATGGAACTGCGCCAACAAATGAATTGTTGAAAGAAGGCATGAAATTTGGTTTTGAAAGAATGTGTATAGTTCACGAGTCAATTCTTGCTACGGTACATTTCTTTTCGATTTACATTGATGTATATTATTTAATATTGCAATTTTCATTATTCTCACCAATGTTGATACACTCATTACACTTTATTTTTATATTTGTAGATGGAACTTGAAGAAGAAGAAAACAATCAACATAATGAACAAAACATTCCTCCAAATAACCCAAGTCATGAAAGTAGCTCGAGCAGTGACAACAATTCAAGCGAAGAATGATTATCAATATGCTTGGATATCAAAGCAAGGCGTTGTATTTTTTGAAATATTTGTCTGTGAAATCGAACATTTTTTTTAATGTAATGGACATAGTGTCCCAATTGAAATACAAAGGGATACCATTAACTATCCCATTTTCTATGACAAAGAGTATCTTATTCATTTATATATAATTAAATACATTTTAATTTATTCTATTGCATTCTCTATTGCCATTGTGAAATTTTACACCGCTGATTAAATATATGGATGATTCAATATTAAAATGAAGAGATGCGAAATCTGATGATATAACAAATTCATCCAAACATCACATTCAAATGCACTAATAAAAATTTAATTGATATGAATACTATTATAGGATGTGTCAAATTTTGATGAATAATGAATTTAAAAAAATCACAATAATTGCACTGTCATAGGGCGATGTTTCTAAAAAATAGAAAATGAACACAGGTGCGTGTGTATGATACTGCACACCAATGTGTTTTTATGACCTATGAGAACTGCACCAAATACCAATACCAATTAGAACACCCGGTGTGCTTTATTGATGACTACGACCCGGGTGGATAGGAATTGCATGCACTGGTATGGTTTTCCTTTAATGCACCGGTGCGTTTTTACACCTTAACGGACCGTTGCGTGTACACAACCCATACGCACTAGGCAGATAGAAGGTGAATGCACCCATGCATTCATATTTGTAACACACCAATACTTTTTGCATTAAATGCCTTGGTTCTTTGCAAATATAATATGAATATACCGGTGCATGCACCTTATATTAGCCTGGTGCGTATTTGTTTGTGACACGCACCAGGACGTTGCTAAATGCCCCAGGGCTTCCAAAATTTGTTTTCCATCCTGGTGCTTGGTATGTTTACAGTACCTGTGCATAAAGGTTAAAACACACTAGAGCGTTCACACATGAATAATGCACCAATAAGAAATACATCCATAAAAACCTTCTGGCCATCTAGTTTTTTTTAGTTGTGTTGAAGTTCCATTAGAAGCTCCGTCAAAACCTTCGTTACCAAAGACAGATGTTGTAGCAAATGTTTTTTTGAAAATTTTGGCCAATTTTATAACACTAAAAACCTCCTTTATAACCTTCGCTAGAGGGTCTTTTCCTTGTAGTGATCCCCAATCCAAAACAATCATGAAGTTGGAAGAGTGTCATGTTCAAGAGCGACTCACTGCCATAAACAAGTTTTATGTATTTTGTTGGAACATGGTCCGCTAAAGGCTGCGATTTTGTATAAGTTTTGTATATTTTGGTCTTAATTAGTCTAACGCAAGGGTTTTGGGGTGGATCAAAGCCCCTAATGCATTGTAACGGGTCAAGGGTAGACCAAAAGTCTACAAACCACAGTTTGCGAACCATTGGATGCATAGGCTAAATCGGTATAAATAGATGAACCTTTTTTGAGTCATAAGTAGGAAATACTAGAGATTGATGATAGTTGCGAAGTGTTAGATCTATTTAGGTTGCTAGGGTAAGGGCTCTTGATGGTTGTGTGCGCGAAGATCCTCCATCCTGCTGTGTGCGGACCCTGCTGGTTGTGTGCGCATGCTGAGTTGGATTGTGTTGGGTTTTGGATGCTAATATACACGAATCTGGTTAGAGTATCTATGTGTTATATGAGTTTATGTATTACTGCTGATGCAAACTGTTGGATCTATGGTTGACTATTCGTTGTTATAATACAAAGTATTCTTGTGATCTATTGTTTATGTGTTTATGATCTTACTTATTGCTGATGTGAAGGTGCTGATTTAATCTATGACTGATAGTAACTCTGGTAACTGTGGACTATTGACAAACCTTCGAATATATCTGTTTTATAGCTGTGAGAATATCCTTGTTCCTGAGCCTATGATCTGTTGATTACTACGATTATAGTTGCTGTACTGATAGATCTGTGTTGCGCACGTGGATGCGAAGATAGTTAGTAGATATGAGCTTTGCGATATAAGACTATAACTAGATCTGAAGCTGTTAAGCCGGGAACGCAACCCTATTTGAATTACCTGCTCTCTCTCAGGGTGCCGAAACCTAGTTCTAGCACCCTCCCATATTTCTTTGGGTGAGACTTTGGCCTGCGCAAGCAGGTCACTGCTGAAAGGGCCAGTAGTATAGGGGTTTGTTGGAAAATCTTAACCTTCGAACCTGGGTCAGGACCCCTTGAGCCAAAAAATGGTTTTGTTGCCGGGACCGGGAGAATTTTGAGAGAGAGATCGGGTAATACCAAAAGAATATTGGAAACCTGAGAAGAAAGAAATTAAGGAGGGATTGTGACAGAATTTGCGATTGATAAGTTGTGTCCTACTCTGAGGAGGAACGAAGATTCTTCAAGGGTTTCGGAGTAAGTTTATGAAAAACTCTGCCATTACTGATTAAGATCTTATTGTGCGAAAAGAGTATCCTATGTAGTCATACAGAGTGAATGAGCTCAGATCAAAGTGAGGATACAACGCGCAGTTGTAAATACTACAGAACCAATCAAGAAGGGGATCGATATATCTATAGTCCAGTAAGAAATTATACTACTCATAGCTCTCCATCTATGCCACCATCGAACCCTCATAGGGGTAAGAATTCACCCCCGCCACTACCAGAAGACGATATGGCCTCACACATGAAGCTACCCGCCTTCAAGGGCATAGGGGATGAAGATATGGACTGGTTCTGGTTCATCGCAGGATCGGTATGGACTGCGTAGAATGTAGCCATCGATGTGGTAAATAGGGTGCATCTATACCTGGCCTTTGAGGGAAGGGATTTGGACTGGTATATGGGATACATTGACCAACATGCGAACGCCACCATCAAGGAGATTAAGAATGCATTAAAGCAGCAATTCAAGAAGCCCAAGTACTACTCATGGATAGTGAATTATTTGAAGGATTTCAAGCAAGGATCGTCCGAGTCTGTATGGGAGGCCGACCAACGGTTGAAGAAGGTAATTAGAGAAGGAGGATTTCTGTATGATGACATACAACACACGGAGTGGTTCATCGCTATGCTGCTGCCCCACCTGTGCGTACCAATGGGACATCAAGCCATTGAATCACAGGAAAAGGCCTTGGAAATTGAGATGAAGCTAGAAGCTGCGCCAAGAGATGATACATAGTTAGGAGTACAACAGATACAAGGCCAATTAGAAGTAATGCATATGGAGATCTAGAATTTGCGGAAGGAGCGAGGAACGTAGGCTAGCCCTGAAAGATGGTGCATACGATGCAGGGTGAATGGACACACCAAGGATAACTGTCCTCTGCTAGCAGACTATATACAAGCTGGGGGACCTAGTCCGTTGCGACCCAGGGAAGCTGCAGGACCCAGTTCGGTGCTTTGGTGCGATGATTGTCGTGTTGCTGGGCTACACGATACCAACCACTGCTCCCACCTTGCTGCATATGTCCCATAAATAAAGCAACAATGGTGCAGGTTCTGCAGATCTGTAGACCATAATGAACAGAACTGCCGAACGTACGATCTAATGATAGATCGAGGAAATCTATATAGGATATAGGCGGATCCGCCATCACCAAGATCCCCCTCGGGCATAGGCGGTTCTCTAGGAATGGGAGGGGGCTGAGGTGGAAGCGCGAGTAGGGGGAGAGGGCAAATTATTTTCTATAACTATGGAGAAATAGACCACTTTGCAATTGATTGCACGAACCCTGCGATACAATCTTGTAGATACTGTAGACAATTGGACCACGTGGTTGAATATTGCCCAATTTTGATAGCCAAGATGCAGGAGAATCATTAGACACCTACGCAGAATGTACAAAGGGTCAAAGCAGAACCTCAAGATGAAGGACCAAGTGTTAATGTTATAACATGCAACGACATGGCCACCAGAGGAGCTGCGGAGAAAGCTGAGGCAGAGCCTCTCATCCGTAAAACGACTGTTAGGTTTGGACTTATAGAAAGAATTTTTTTTTTTTTGTCGTAGCTCACCAATACCTTGCTAAAGCTGAGGCACCTACTCATCAAGCCCCTGCGAACCTCAGAGCATATGATGAGGTCAAACCATTCCTGTAGGCATGTATGAATCTGTTGCGCAACCAAAGGGTTGTAGAAAACCTCGAAGCTTTGATAGATAGATGCGCAAAAAAGACAACACCAGCCATGGAAATTAAGGATGTACACAAACTCTATAAGCATAAGAGACACACTGGTCAGGAGATGCGGTTGACTGCGCAAATCGGTGATTATGAGATGGATCAGGTTATTCTAGACTTGGGATCGAATGCGAACGCCCTCCCTAAATAGACTTGGCAGCGAATGGGGGAACCTAAGTTGGAGTGGTCCACTATCTGTTAGTGTCCGGTGATTTAGCAGATTGGTAGACAAAATGCATAGGGTAACATGAAACCAGTATTTGGAGTTCTAGGACCTAGCCATCCTGGACTTAGAGAGGGCTCTCTCTATTATATGCAAAGGATGTGAAATTTCTTGCTTTAGATGGTTGATTTTAGGCTAGTTGTTAAGTCTAGGGTTTTGTTTGTTTGGTTGGGTTGGGTAAAATGATCAAGTGGAATAGGCGGAATGAGAGGTCATAAAATCATTGGGCTATGGAGTCTAAGAAATTCATGGATATCTCAACAATAAGTCATAGTGCATCACAGGGAAAATCTAGTGTAGTCAATGGATATTTTAAGGTTATGTGTGAAGTGAAATGGACATTAAGTTGGGAAAAAAAGGTGGGGAAAAGGGCAGTTAAGAATCCTTTGTCATATACCCATAAACAAGAAGGTCTAAAATAATGATAAGCAAAAGATAATAATCATGAGATAGGTCAAACCACTAACTCAATGACAATACTTTAAACAAATAGACATTCAAGATGAAAAATTTAGTGAAACATAGAAAGCAAGAAATCCTATCTAACTTCAGTGATTTCACCTAGAAAGTTTGAAAACATATAAGATGACAAATAACATTAACCAATAAATAGGGAACTCCTATACATCATCAATCAAGTTATAAAGAACATTGAGGCAAACTGTTAAGTATGGACAAAGGGCAAGATCAAAACAAGACCTCCTTGGCTTAACCTAACAAGTAATACTTCAAAGAGAGATTTCAAAAATAGAGTTTAGATAGCATCAAATAAGTAGGGCTTGCCATAAAACATATTTGGAAACTAGAATATTAATCCATTGATGAAATAAACAAGCATAAGGAGGCCTAAGGAGTAGCTAAGAATTCCTTAAACACACCCAACAGAGGAAATCATAAAGACAATAGCAAATAGGAGGACTAAGGTGCCTCAAACAACATTTCTTAGCCTATAATTTTCTGATCTACTACAACATAGAAACATGGACATAATGATAAAAAAGAAAGCATGAAAAAATTAGAGACACATCACCATTCACCAAGCTCAGGGATCCTGCAAGCAAGCTTTCATCATCATCATTCGAAGCATATCATTCACAAGCTCCATAACACCAGATTGCTCTTCAACCTCAAAGAACCATGTATTTCTCTCAAAACTCATCAAAAGCAAAAATTTACAATGAGTCCTCAATGCTCTATTTAATCAGAAAGGAGGAGAAAAACCTAATAGAGTATCTAAAAGCCTATTGGCTAATCAGAAATGTCACTATTGTCCTTGAGACCTTTCTAGGCCCAAGGCACAAAATATCTAAAACAAAATATCTTTTCAGACACTTTTAGCAAAGAAAATGATATTTGAGGTCTAAAAAGCCTCCTAAAACTTGCCAAGCATACATTGTTGACTTTCCCTCTGCTAAGGGCACAACACTGTGTTTTAGGAGGAATTTCCATGCCAAGGGAGTAGCACAGGAGCAGGAAAATTGGGTCATTTTGTAGTAGTGTTTTGAAGGCCTTCCCGATGTCAGAAAAGGATCCGTAATGGCCTATTGGAAATCCCTCTGAGTCTACTTTCTAGATCTACCCTTGGTTCTCTGATCTGACCTTTGGAACCAGCTAAAAAAGTAAAAATTCCAAGGCTAGTAAAGGCACATCACACGTCCTGAAAAGCAGGCAGAATGGTGAAAATTTGGGTGTTTTTGACCCTTTTGGAGGACCAAAACAACTCTAATTGATATGAAAATTTGTGAGCATGCTATGTTTGAGATGAGGATTCCAAAATGTGAGCCTTTCCTCCTGAAGATGCTCTGAGAAAAAGTGTAGCACCATGTGTGCTACCCCCTTGGCCCTCAAAATTAGTAAAAAACAAAAAAGTTATCAAAATTCTCCCAAATTTGGTGAATGAGTGCCTCATGGGTTTTGGGAGACCTGTGGAGAGGCTTGTGCCAAGATTCCAAGCCTAGCTTGGAATTTTTCTTCTTTTAGTGTCTAGAGCTTGTCTTGAGCCTTTTCGGTTTAGCCCTTGCAATTTGGTTCCTTCGGGCATAATGTTTAGTCATTCTTCTTTGGAGGTCAAGATCTTGATTTTATTTCTTAAATTTAGCCTCCAAGTGTATGTTGGTTGTCTCCAACCAAGGCTCCCGGTCATGGGATATCTCCATAGAAAAAAGCTCATCTAAAGGGAGTTGTTCTGCTAGGGCTGATTCTTCCTCCCTTTGTTTAGCCAATGCTTTCTTCAATCCCATGATTCTAGGTATTCTCCTAGATTTTCCTTCCTGATCACTACTCTCCTCATAAGTGCCTATTAACTCTTCTATTTTCTTCTGTGCCTTTTTGGCTTCTTTCCAGGCCTTGAAGGCTCTAGCTTCATAGATTTCCATTTTTGCTCCCAGCTGCCTATTCTCCAAGTCAAGGGCATAATTTATACTCTTGGCCCTATCCAAATGTGCTTGGAGGTCTTTGATTTGTGCATTTCTGTCCTGGAGGAGCAAGTTTGTGATTCTTGCTTCATTCTCCTCATCACTATCTACCTGAATAATCTCAAATTCCCTCTCAACCTCATGGTCTTCTTCTTCTTCATTTACCCTTTGTTTCCCTTTGTCTAGTGGCTGAGGCAAGGAGGATGACATAGTCCCTTGCCTCTTGGAGGCAGCAAACACTAACATTGATCCTTTTTGATATGTGAGAGGGAGAAACTCAAATTGGTTTACTAGAATGCTCTTACCATGATTGATCTCAAGGTTGCCTTTCCTTTCATAAATGATCTCTACATTCATGTCTTCTTCATTTTGTTCTTGACTGCCCTCTTGAGAGGTACTTTCATTTTCCTTCATGATAACATTACTGTCATCATCTTCACCACTGTCATCCACCTCTTGACTGTCCTTTTGGTTAATAGGGTCACTGCTGTCATTATTTTTAGGGCTATCAGTCATCATGGTGTCTTCATTATCCTCCTCTGTGTTTGCAACATTATCATTTCCATCATCATTTTCTATGTTTTCACTGTTAGAGGTGTCTTTGTCAGTGTCTTCATTACTGTTTGGTGCATCTTCATCATTTTCATCTTCTTCCATATCTTTTGCACTGTCATTTTGTTCTAAACTGTCCTCTGTCTCCTCTTATTTATCACTGCTTTTCTCTTGGAATCTGCCTTTTCATTATCTATTTCTTCTTCCTCATTCTTTGTCTATGTTTGTTCTTCTGTTTCTTCTTCATCTTCACTCTTTTTCCCATTTCCTTTGTTTTCAGAATTTGCCTCATCAATGCTTGCATCTGCCAGTTCTTCATTGCTTGTATCTACCTTTTCATCATTTGTTTCTTCCTTACTATTTGGCTCACTACCTTCTTACTCTTCTTCACTGTTTCGCTCATCAAAATCTACCTCTGTCTCTTGATTTTCATCATCATCCTCTTCATCATAATTTTCTTCCTCAGGGCTGTCATTTTCTGTTTCCTCATGACTGTCACTCTCTGCCTCATCATCTGTTTCTTCTTCCTCACTATCCTTTGTTTCTTCCTCATCATCTTTTTCTTCATTTTCACTTTCTTCTTCTTCATCATTTTTCCTTTCTTCTTGATTGCCATTTTCCTCTTCACTGTCATTTTCCTTTTGCTTTTCATCACTTTCTTCTTGTTCTGATGCTTTAGGAGAAGGTGAAGGAAGGAAATTCTCTTGGGGAGAGGATTCATGTGGAGAGGATGGTTCATGGTCAGTGAGGGGCGATGGAGGAATGGAGGAAGGTGGATGAGATGATGAGGGTAAAATTTGCAGAGGAAGAGGCTATGGATTTGTGAAAACATCATGGGCAATGGATAATTCCCATGGGATACCCTGTTGCTCTAATTGATGCAACACAATCATCTTGATAAGAGAGCGGTGGAAATGACTCTGCATTTTTTGTGAAGGAGGTCTCTTTTACACAATGTATGACATCTTATCAATAATTCTATAAAGGTAATAGGGAAAATGTAGCAGCTTGGCCCTAGTGAAATGCATGAGCAGTCTTATATGGTAGGAATAGAGCCTAGAAAACCTACCCTCATAGGTGAAGTATTTCATGATGACTTTCATTAAAGGTGCATATCTCTACAACAGATGTGAAAATGGAAAAATGGTTTTGCAGTCAGCTTGGTATATTGGTTTCAAGAAAGGTTGATAATGGCTCAAGTCCAAATTCACCTACTTGAACCATTTTTATCCCATGCAAGGTATCCCAGTGGCCATATCAATTGTATTGTTGGGCAGCTCAAAATTTACCCCAGCTAGGTGTACTTGGTGGTTGTGGAGGTTTAGGATGAAATGTCTGGTCAACTCAGGGTGACTTTTGACTCTTTGTACTTTTTCACAGAAATCAAAACATCCTACCTCTTGGAAATATGCAACTGTGGTAGCGGAGGCTGTTAACTCCTTGGTGCTTAAAGGCTCAAACCTGTTCACTCTTCCCCCTTTTCTCTGCTGTCCTCTAGGTCTTTGGCCTCCCTCGCCATTTCCATCACTGCCTTCTCTAGACATTTTGTCTCTTACTCTTGCTTTAAAATCAAAACCCTGAAAACTATTTATGAAATGATATGGAGAGGGTGAGTGGGATGGTGAGGAGACAGTAGTGTCAAAGCTTGGCAGTGTGGAGGCTAGTTATGCAAATGGAGATGTTAATTGGTAGAAGAGCCACTTCTTAGCATGGATACCAAACTTATCTCTTCCTTTAGGGTGTTTTCTTTTCATTACATTTCTTGCTAAGTTTCGCCTTTAAAATAGCATGAGAGGGGGCAGAGTATTTAAATACCTTTTATAAAAGCTCCAAAGGTGCCAAGCAGAGAAATTAGGAGTTTTGAGAAAATTGGAGGCTTGCACTGAATTGAGATGCTTCCTAGATGAACGTGCAACACAGGAGCGCAACACTCTGGCCCCTATGCGCGCTGTCAGGTCGGCCTGAACGAACCTGCGCGTAGCGCCCGAGCGGAGGACAGGAGTGCAGTGCGGGTAGAGCTGCACGCAGTAGGGTTGGTCTTCTGCATGGTTGTCAGGTGAGCAAGGCTCGATCCTGTCGGGACTTCGTGCAGTGTGGAAGAACAGGGCAAGAGAGCAGTGTGGGCAGAGCCTGCATGCTGTCTGGTCCTGTAGGGCGGCCTGCACAGGTTGTCGGGTCGACTTTATACACTGCGCGTAGCGCCCGGGCGAAGTGGTCAGGCGGTCCTACATGCAATAAACGCGTAGCAAACTTCCACAGGCGCGTAGTGCCCTATTGCAATTCCCAAATAGGGCACACACTGGCGCGTAGAATAGTTTTACAGGAGCGTAGCGCAGGGCTTCTCCTGTCCGAAGCTTGCCAGAAACCCTGAAATTTCTCTCTGTAGACCCTTTGCTCTCTTTTGCAAATGATAAGTGAACTCGAGTGATAAATGATGATGCTTTTTATACCCTTGGATAAATAAATTAAAACCAAAACCCACCTTTGATATGATATTTTTATCCTTTTACTGATATTTCTTTTACGCTTTTTTTTTGTATGTTGTGATCTTAAAACAACAAAATGATCTCTTCTTATCTCAAACATTCTTCTTTGTTGTTCTTTGGTAACTGAGATGATGGAATTTAGCTTTCTTTGGCCTGTTGATATTCCTTAAAAACTTGTTTTGTTGGCGCCTGGTGGAGTTGCATGGTTACACTGTGTTTTAGTCATTCTCATGTTGTCAACCCTTTTTTGTTAACTTTTTGTGCACTGTGTGTGATGGCAACTCCTTATAAAGCCCCTCATTTCTTACCTAGGAGTTTAAATGCTTCTTGTTTAAAGGGTGACTGAGGAAGTAGCTTCTTTCTATCATTGATTTTCCAGGGATACAATAAGTCTGTCTTGCACAGTGACCTTAGTCCTTTTCCATCAAGTTTTTCATTACCTCCCCTTGGCCACTTCTGTTTGCTGCAGGTGCCATAACACATTTGTCTTTGATCCTTTTGTCATCTGTTTGGATTTTTACAACTTTTAGTCACCCAAAAGGGATTTCATGTTCAACATGATTTTCTATTTTGACACTTTACCTCATGCTTTCCTTATCTTGACTATTTTGAAGACCTTTGATTGTACTTGAAAACTTAGGTTACCTCACACTAATATTCTTTACAATTTCACCCTTTGGTGCAGTGAAACAATGTTTCCTTGACAAACCGTGTAAGTCATCCTCTAATATAATTTTTCAACTTCTACCTGCTGTCATTAAGGAGGTCTCTCACCTTCATTTCTTGTTTCAATAAATATTCAATTTATGCTCAGTGGCGCTGATGTACCTCTGTCCTTGCGATCCTTTGCATGGACTCCTTGCTGGGCAACACCTGTTTTTCCAATCAATTATAAAAACTTGATTTTCTTTGTTCATAGGTCTACTGCCTCTCCTTTGTTGTGGCTACCCTTAGGGATTATTTTCCCTCTTAGCTTACCTCTTCTTCTGCTGATAGCCATCTCATTCATTCCCATAGAAATGTCTAAGATGGGAAACTGTCTTTTGCAGAAACTGTGCTTTGATCAAGGAGGTCTCTCTTGAAGTTTTTTTTTTGTTTTGTTCATTTAGACAATCATATGCTAACCTTATTCCTCTTTGATTGCAGACTCTTGGCACATGAAAAACATTGATTAAGAGCATTCAAAATAACCCTACAATTTGTGAAACCCTAGTGACCTAGTGGGAAATTCCTTGGACTTGATCCTTGACTGAGATTAGGCTTGGGATATTGACAGTGTAAAAGCAGAGCCTCTTGATCAATGAGTGTATTTGAGGATATAGAAATCGATGAACTTGACTGATCTAAAGAGCTTATAGAGGGATTTTGAGACTATCAATGCTTTAAGATATCGGGTAAAAATGGGAAAAAGCAGGTTGGTTGGTGATCATATATGGCAAATGGAGGGGTTAGGCAAGGCAAAACTGGGTGCTAAGGTCAAAGGTGTCAACAACATAGTGAATATGAGTAGCTTGAGCCCATGATGGGTCTTCTGGGAGTGGTATGCTGGTCATGACTTGGCAGAGTAGTAAAATAGTGAAAAAATTATCCTGAGGATAATGAAGGCAGTGAGATTTCTAGAACTCACAACATTCATGAATTTTGTTTCGAGAAATATGGGATAAAAATTTAGTCATCTATAGAAAGAAAAAAATTATTGATGACTAACAGTGGCTCCACTTGGGGAGGGCAGCTCCTTTTCGGGAGGTGTCCTGAACATCAAATCTCTGGTTTTATGAAGACCAGTGCCTCATCCATTGGGTAGATTTTTACTTCTTTTCATTTCCTGATGCTTCCTTGAATTTGTGATCTCAAAATCTGAAGGACATGTTAGATTAAAACTCATCTCTACCTACCCAGCTTACATTTTCTAGCATTTTTTCTTCCTTGGGTGCACTTGAACTGTCAAACCCTTGACCTTCTCTTCTTTTGAAAACAAAACAAACTATCTACTTCTACTCTTATTACTTCCAAGAGTTCAGATTATGCTAATGAACTCTTTTTATTCTCTACCTAGTCTAACTGACTATCAAGATTAGGCTGTATGACAAACTTCATTCTCTAAGCTACAGACATGAAATTGAAAGCATGGTTTAAATCAGGATTAGGCAATTTGAATAACCATGGGTTGTGGCATTAGAACAAGCTGCACACAAACATTATTTTTGTACAAACAACACTAGAAAAATAAGGGTTGTGATTTATCATTTGGTATGCATCCCTATCTTTCTCTTTGGTTTAGTTGTGAACATGTGGAACCAATATCTTTCTTTCCTAATGTATCCTTTTTGACAAGTCAATTTTGAATGATTTGACAAGCTCTCTTACACTGACTAATCAACACAAATTTAAAGCATGTTCAGCCATGATTAGGCTAGGTGACTGAACAAGATCTTCTTTTTGAACAAGTAGTGGCATTTAGGCTTGCACACTTTCAGAAACACTATTTTTTGGGTATGGGGCTGTACCTTTTCTTCAAATCTGCCCTCTTTTTCTTTCTTTCTATGTTTTTGTATTTTTGTCACTTTTCTCATGCAATGTTTATGTACAACGAATGAAAAAAAACAAAAATTAAACTAAGGGTTTTTACACCAATGGTACTTGAGCATCCTGTCCTCAAAATGATCTCCTAACATTATTTGCCCATTCAAATCTTGTAAACAGAAATCGGAGTTACCTCCATCTGAAAAAATGGTATAAGAATTTCTCCAAAAATTTTCAAACAAGCCATGCTCTCCTTGGTATTTCCTCTTTGAGTCTTGCTTCCAAAACTTGTTTCTGTCAAACATCCTCAGATAAAAAAGGTACTCTTTATCAGCTTCACAACAGATAATGATGTCATTTATCTATATCATAGTGAAGAAGTTGAAAATAGGGGCCATGACTCTTTGGAAGGTGTCTTCAACATTCCTTAGCCCAGGAAGCATTTGGTCAAACATGTAGTTTCTCCAAGGAACTTTGAAAATGGCTTTATGCTGATTGATCGGAAGTGGTATCATCTGATGATAACCTGAAACACTATCATGTAATAACATCTTGTTAGAAGTTCCTACCCATTTTATAGGATGATTTAACTTGGGATAAGGGTATTTGTAATTCATGGAGGTTTTGTCTACACACCTAAAGTTAATACACAGTCTATATCCTTTGGCTTTCTTTGTTCGTGACACAATTTTTCCAAGGGTTTCAATGTTTCTCTTGGAAGGAGACCTCTTTTGAATAATGCCTATGTCACAAGGATTTAAGCTTTCATCCCTATATACAAAATAATCCTTAAACTTCTTGCATAGCCTTATGTATTTTAGTTTTGTGTGTAATGACAAGGTTCTGGATAACTTAAACATTTTGGGCCTTCCTAGGTTGCCTACATCATACTCCTCTATATTGGTTCCAGTAGATACCCCTTTAGGGTCCATAGCAATATTTGTGAGAGTCAATAATTCTTCTGAAGGGAAAAAACTCTTTGATGATGAAGCGTCTATGTAAGGCAAAAGCATAAGACTCTTTTGATCCATATTCCCAAATATTTCTGTTATGTGAGGGTATTTCAACACTTCTGGATTGGAAAAAGGGGAAATTTCTATTTTTGAGGTTTGTTCTTTATTTGAGCAACCTGATTTAGATGCTAAACTAATTTTTGGTTTTGAAATTTCATTTTTAGTATGCATAAAGTCAAGTTCAGTTTTATCATCATGTGGTTGTTCAGGGCTGTTATAGTGTTGACTGTTGAGTCCTGCATGCAGAGACTGGTTTGAATATTGTAGTGTTTCTAGATTTTTCTCAACTTCAC
This sequence comes from Pinus albicaulis, assembly GCA_034641835.2. Classification (NCBI taxonomy): domain Eukaryota; kingdom Viridiplantae; phylum Streptophyta; class Pinopsida; order Pinales; family Pinaceae; genus Pinus; species Pinus albicaulis. The sequence continues at coordinate 522,096,834 of CM076584.1, read as the reverse complement.
TTACCTGCTCATTAAGGTCCTCCTTATTACACAAGATGAAAGAATCAAGATCTGAGTGAATGGAATAGACAGGGGTGTTTTTTGGCCTATCCATGCTAATTACCATATACTTCATGTGGGATTCCCGATATAACCTCATGGTTTGGTTGAAAACAGGGATGGTAGCATATGACATGTCAAGTTGGAGGTCCCCTTGAAGCTTGGCCCCCAAAGATCTGGATAAAAGCATACCATACTTGGGGGGAATGTCAGCAAAAACTATTGCCATGACTAGGTTCTTAGCAGGTATTTGTGCCATATTGACACAAAGATCCTTGATTAGGCCTAAACACTTGACTCTACTCAAATCGAATGAGTAAAATTCTTTGTAAGGTTTAGTCATTTCTAGGTCTAATATCTCCATCACAACTTTATGCATGAGGTTGTGAGAGGCACCGGAGTCTAGCATGGCATTATGTAATATTTTGTCATGTATATTTAGGCTAACATAGAAAGGAGGGACAACTCCTTCTTGGTATTTTCCCTCAACTTCAGGACCAAACGACAGCTCTGGTTTGTCATTAGTCAAGTGTAGAGTGTCAGTATCATTTCCCATGTTTAAGACTTTCAGAACTTGGGACCTATACATTTCTTGAGTAACTAGTTCAGTGAGAGGTATGGTTTTCTTGATTTTAGCAATCTCTCCTTAAAAAATAAAAGGCACTTGGGTTTTAGGCATATTTACATCAGTTTTATCAGCCATAAATTTTCCTACATTTTTAATTTACTGATTATGATTGGGGCTTTGGACAGAAGAGTTTTCTCAGGGCCACTAGTGGAGGGCACTAGGGCAGCTTGTGTCACCACTCAGTTGGCTAGTTTTAACTATGTTTGGATCAGTTTTCTTAGCCATGGTGTTGGTGTTCTCTGCTGTCCTTTTAGGAATATTTTCAGGGGTTTTCTGAACATCAGAGTCTATTTGGTTTTTCTTGGGGGCATCTTGGTTCTTTTTTCTCCTAAGGTCATATTGCCTATGGACTTCCATTATTGCATTTTCAAATCCCAACCTGTAGTCTTCAGAATCCTCATAGTTAGTTTCAGTTTGATCTGGGGAAAAGTATTCTTGTTCTTATTTTGTGAGAAAAACATTATCTTAATTATTTGAACCTATTAAGTTTACATGGCCTTCTTCAGGTTCTGCATTCTCTCTTCCCTCTTCATCAAGATAATTGTCTTGGAAAGGAGGCCTAATTTGTTGGTCATTATCTCGTGGCCTATTTTTGGGAGGGTCTATTCTGAAGTTTTGAGTTCTATTTCTATTTTGGGAATGTGGTTGATTTTCCCTAGGAGGTGCTCTTTCATTCAAGTTTATTCTCTCCATCATTCTCTCCATGGTTATAACTAGGCTGTTTATGTTGGCATCGGAAGAAGAGGTTGAGGCTATGGTTTCATGTTTGTAAGTGACTCTTTTTTCCGACCTCATCCTAGCTCTCTTTTCAATCAAGTTGGCTTCTACACTAATATTTTCCCTTTGCATTTCTTCTAGAGTTGTGGGGTCTCTCTCTCTCAATTGGCATGTCATGTCCGGATCAAAGCCTTCGGGAAATTTCACTAGTGCTAGGCCTTGTGGGGGTTTCATGTGAGGGGGGAGGGCATTGTAGACACTGTTAAACCTGGTGCAATAATCTTGTACACTTTCCCCTACATTCCTCTTAAGATTTTTATATTCAGAAAGGATTTTGAGGTTTAGGATGAAGTGGAGTGGTTTGCACAATGGTGGTATGGATGGGTGTGGTGGAAGTACTTGGACCAGCCAACTGATTCTGAGAATATTTGGTATGGAAAGAGCTAAAGTGTTGGAGAAGTTGAAACTCAGGTGGTGTGGAAGGAGAGGCTTCTCTACTAGAACTCTGCTGTAAATCTACAAGCTCAAGGTCAGTATGGTCAATATTAGTTTGTGACTTGGCTCTTAAAAGTTTCTTTGTGTGATGCAAGTCAAATTGGGGAGCTTGCAAAGCTGTAAGGTGTTCAGGGTCAAATATTTCTCTATGAATGATCCTAATAGTAGTTAAGTTTCCAGATCTAGAAGTTTGCCACAAAATCTTTTCTGGGTCATCAACTATGTTGGGAGGGTTTGGGTCCGGCTGAGATCTGGTACTGATCCTTTGTGAAGCCAGATTTCAAACTCAAAATGCAGAGAGGCTGAAAGTTTAGGACTGTTTTCAAAAGGCTGACCTCTCTTAATGCTTGGTAAACTCACACGGTGTAGAACTAGGCTTCTAAACTTCTCAGGGCTGATTTGCTATAATCCTAGGGAGTCTAAATGAGAACTAGTAAAGTAATAGGCCTACTGGAGGCTAGTGGAGTCGCCAGGTGGATGTTTTTAGTTGTTTTGAGGATATGTGTGTATGGTCCACCACTAATACTGAAAAAAACCAATCTAGGAATGTTTTTGGGGTTTTTCGAGTTATTTATGTAGCCCTAAGGTTTGTATGAGTGTCTTATAGCTGAGTCATCATTTCGCTAAGATGGTGAAACAACCAGATTCTACTCTTGGCTATTAGTTGAGTTCTCTATGATTTGATAAGGGTTTCTGATGTCCCAAGGGATACTTATATTGTCACTGACTCAGAGGTCCCACCGTGATCGCTAGAATGTTAGTGTGGCGATGAGGTGGTGATGAATCAATGGGTAAATAATGTTTCAACTTGTGACTTACTTAGAAGGTCCCACCGTGATTGCCAAAATTTTATTATCCTGTGATTTAGTAGATTGGTAGACCAAATTCACAGGGAACATGAAACCAGTCTTTTGAGTCCTAGGACCTAGCCTTCCTGGACTGAGAAAGGGTTCTCTCTATTATATGTAAAGGATGTGAACTTTTTTGCTTTAGATGGTTGATTTTAGGCTAGTTGTTAAGTCTATGGTTTTTTTTGTTTGGTTGGGTTGGGTAAAATGATCAAGTGGAATAGGTGGAATGAGAGTTCATAAAATCATTGGGCTATGGAGTCTATGAAAGTCATGGATATCTCAAAAATATGTCAGAGTGCAGCACATGTAAAATCTAGTGTAGTCAATGGATCTTTTAAGGTTCTGTGTGAAGTGAAATGGACATTAAGTTGGTAAAACAAGGTACGGCAAAGGGAAATTAAGAATCCTTTGTCAAATAACCATAAAAAATAAGGTCTCAAATAATGATAAGCAAAAGATAATAATCATGAGATAGGGAAAACCATTAACTCAATGACAATACTTTAAACAAATAAAAATTTAAAATGAACAATTTAGTGAAACACAGAAAGCAAGAAATCCTATCTAACTCCAGTGATTTCACCTAGAAAGTTTGAAAACATAAAAGATGACAAATAACATTAACCAATGAAGAGGGAACTCCTATACATCATCAATCAAGCTATAAAGAACCTTGAGGCAAATTGATAAGTATGGAAAAAGGGCAAGATCAATACAAGACCTCCTTGGCTTAACCTAACAAGTAATACTTCAAAGAGAGATACAAACAGAGTTTAGATAGCATCAAATAAGCAGGGCTTACCGTAAAACATATTTGGAAACTAGCATATTAATCCATTGATGAAATAAACAAGCATAAGGAGGCCTAAGCAACAGTTAAGAATTCCTTAAACACACCCAACAGAGGAAAACATAAAGACAATAGATAACAGGAGGACTGAGGTGCCTCAAACAACATTTCTTAGCCTATACTTTTCTGATCCACTGCAACATAGAAAGATGGAAATAATGATAAACAAGAAAACATGAAAAAATTAGAGACACATCACCATTCACCAAGCTCAGGGATCCTGCAAGCAAGCTTTCATCATCATCAATCAAAGCATATCATTCATAAGCTCCATAACACCAAATTTCTCTTTAACTTCAAAGAACCATGTATTGCTCTCAAAAATCATTAAAAGCCAACATTTACAATGAGTCCTCAATGCTCTATTTAATCAGCAAGGAGGAGAAAAGCCTAATAGAGTATCTAAAATTCTATTGGCTAATCAGAAATGTCACTATTGTCGTTGAGACCTTGCAAGGCCCAAGGCACAAAATATCTTTTCGCACATTTTTAGAAAAGAAAATGATATTTGAGGTCTGACAAGCCTCCTAAAACTTGCCAAGCATACATTTTTGACTTTCCCTCTGCTAAGGGTGCAACACTGTGTTTTAGGAGGAATTTCCATGCCAAGGGCGTAGCACAGGAGCAGGAAAATTGGGTCATTTTGCAGCAGTGTTTTGAAGGCCTTCCTAATGTCGGAAAAGGCTCTGTAATGGCCCGTTGGAAAGCCCTCTTAGTATAATTTCAGATCTACCCTTGGTTCTCAGATCTAACCTCTGAAACCTATTCAAAAAGTAAAAATGGCAAGGCTGGTAAAGGCGCAACACATGTCCTGAAAAGCAGGCAGAATGGTGAAAATTTGGGTGATTTTGACCCTTTTGGAGGACCAAAACAATTCCAATTGATCTGAAACTTTGTGAGAATGCTATGTTTGAGATGAGGATTCAAAAAATGTGAGCCTTTCTTCCTAAAGATGCTCTGAGAAAAAGCGTAGCACCATGTGTGCTACCCCCTTGGCCCTCAAAATTAGTAAAAAACAAAAACTTATCAAAATTCTCCTGACTTTGGTGAATGAGTGCCTCATGGGTTTTGGGAGACCTGTAGAGAGGTTTGTGCCAATATTCCAAGCCTAGCTTGGCCCTTTTCTTCTTTTAGTGCCTGGAGCTTGTCTTGAGCCTTTTTCAGTTTAGCCCTTGCAATTTGGTTCCTTCGGGCATAATGTTTAGTCATTCTTCTTTGGAGGTCAAGATCTTGATTTTCTTTCTTCAATTCAGCCTCCAAGTGTATGTTGGCTCTCTCCAACCAAGGCTCCCAGTCACGGGCTATCTCCATAGCCAAAATATTATCTAAAGGGAGTTGTTCTTCTAGGGCTGATTCTTCCTCCCTTTGTTTAGCTAATTATTTCTTCAATCCCATGGTTCTAGGTCTTCTCCTAGATTGTCATTCCTCATCACTACTCTCCTCATAAGTGCCTATTAACTCTTCTAATTTCATCTGTGCCTTTTGGGCTTCTTTCCGGGCCTTGAGGGCTCTATCTTCATAGATTTCCATTCGTGCTCCCAGCTGGCTATTCTCCAAGTCAAGGGCATCATTTATAATCTTGGCCCTATCCAAATGTGCTTGGAGGTCTTTGATTTGTGCATTTTTGTCCTGGAGGAGAAAGTTTGTGATTCTTGCTTCATTCTCCTCGTCACTATCTACCTGAATAATCTCAAATTCCCTCTCAACCTCATGGTCTTCTTCTTCTTCCTTTACCCTTTGTTTCCCTTTGTCTAGTGGCTGAGGTGAGGAGGGTGGCATAGTTCCTTGCTTCTTGGAGGCAGCAAACACTAACCTTGATACTTTTTATTATGTGATAGGGAGAAACTCAAATTGGTTTACTAGAATTCTCTTACCATGACTAATCTCAAGATTTGCTTTCCTTTCGTCAATGATCTCTACATTCATGTCTTCTTCATTTTGTTCTTGACTGCCCTCTTGAGAGGTACTTTCATTTTCCTTCATGCTAACATTACTGTCATGATCTTCACCACTATCATCCACCTCTTGACTATCCTTTTGGTTCATAGGGTCACTGCTGTCATTATTTTTAGGGCTATCAGTCATCATGGTGTCTTCATTATCCTCCTCCGTGTTTGCAACATTATCATTTCTGTCATCATTTTCTGTGTTGTCACTGTTAGAGGTGTCTTTGTCAGTGTCTTCATTACTGTTTGGTGCATCTTCATCATTTTCATCTTCTTCCATATCTTTTGCACTATCATTTTGTTCTGAATTGTTCTCTGTCTCTTCTTCTTTATCACTGTTTTTCTATTCAGAATCTTCCTTTTCATTATCTGTTTCTTCTTCCTCCTTCTCTATCTCTGCTTGTTCTTCTGTTTCTTCTTCATCTTCACTGTTTTTCTCATTGCCTTTGTTTTCAGAATTTGCCTCATCACTGCTTGCATCTTCCACTTCTTCATTGCTTGCATCTACCTTTTCATCATTTGTTTCTTCCTTACTATTTGGCTCACTGCCTTCTTCTTCTTCTTCACTGTTTCTCTCATCAAAATCTGCCTTTGTCTCTTGATTTTCATCATCATCATATTCATCACCATTTTCTTCCTCAGGGCTGTCATTTTCTGTTTCCTCATGACTGTCACTCTCTGCCTCATCATATGTTTCTTCTTCCTCACTGTCCCTTATTTCTTCCTCATCATCATTTTCTTCATTTTCAATTTCTTCTTCTTCATCATTTGTCCTTTCTTCTTGACTGTCATTTTCCTTTTGCTCTTCATCACTTTCTTCTTGTTCTGATTCTTTAGGATAAGGTGAAGGAGGGAAATTCTCTTGGGGAGAGGATTCATGTGGAGAGGATGATTCATGGTCAGTGAGGGGTGATGGAGGGATGGAGGAAGGTGGATGAGATGACGAGGGTAAAATTTGTAGAGGAACAAGCTGTGGATTTGTGAAAACATCATGGGAGATGAATACTTCCCATGGGATACTTTGTTGCTCTAATTGATGCAACACGATCATCTTGATAAGAGAATGGTGGAGAAGACTCTGCATTTGTTGTGAAGGAGGTCTCTTTTGCACAATGTATGACATCTTATCAATACTTCTATAAAGGTAATAGGGAAAATGTAGCAGCTTTGCCATAGTGAAATGCATGAGGAGTCTTATATGGTAGGAATAGAGCCTAGAAAACCTACCCTCACAGGTGAAGTATTTCATGATGACTTTCATTAAAGGCGCATATCTCTCCAATAGAAGTGAAAATGGAAAAATGGTTTTCGAATCAGCTTGGTATCTTGGTTTCAAGAAAGGTTGATAATGCTCAAGTCAAAATTCACCTGCTTAAACCATTTTTCTCCCATGCAAGGTATCCCAGTGGCCATAGCAATTGTATTGGTGGATAGCTCAAAATTTACCCCAGCTAGGTGTACTTGGTGGTTGTAGAGGTTTAGGATGAAAAGTCTAGTCAACCGAGGGTGGATTTTGACTCTTTCTACTTTTTTCACAGAAATCAAAACATCCTACCTCTTGGAAATATGTAACTATGGTAGGGTAGGCTGTTAACTCCTTGGTGCTTAAAGGCTCAAACCTATTCACTCTTCCACCCTTTCTCTGCGCTATCCTCTAGGCCTTTGGCCTCCCTCGCCATTGTCATCATTTCCTTCTCTGGAAATTTTGTCTCTTACTCTTTCTTTAAAATAAAAACCCTAAAAACTATTTATGAAATGATATGGAGAGGGTGAGTGGGATGGTGAGGGGAAATTAGTCTCAAGGCTTGGTAGTGTGGAGGTTAGTTATGCAAATGGAGATGTTATTTGGTAGAAGAGCCACTTCTTAGCATGGAGACCAAACTTATCTCTTCCTTTAGGGTCTTTCTTTTCATTACATTTCTTTCTAAGTTTCACCTTTAAAATAGCATGAGAGGGGGCAGAGTATCTAAATACCTTTTATATAATCTCCGAAGGTGCCAAGTAGATAAATCTAGGAGTTTTGAGAAAATTGGAGGTTTGCATTGGCTTGAGATGCTTCCTGGCTGAACACGCAGCACATGAGCGCAGCACTCAGGCTCCTGCACGCACTGTCGGGTCGGCCTGAACGGCCCTGCGTGTAGCGCCTAGGCGGAGGACAGGAGCACAACGTGGGTAGAGTTGCACGCAGTCAGGTTGGTCTTCTACATGGTTGTCAAGTGAGCAAGGCTCGGGCCTCTCGAGCCTTCGTGCAGTGTGGAAGAGCAGGGAAAGAGCACAGCGCGGGTAGAGCCTGCACGCTCTCTGGTCCTGTCGGGTGGCCTGCACAGGTTATCGGGTCGACCTTCTGCACTGAGCGTAGCGCCCAGGCAGAGTGGTTGGCCAGTCCTACACGCGGTAAATGTGTAGCACACTTACACAGGTGCGTAGTGCCCTGTTGCAATTCCCAAAGAGGGAACACACAGGCGTGTAGCACAGTTTTATAACAGCGTAGCGTAGGGGTTTTCCTGTCCGAAGCTTGCCAGAAATCCTGAAATTTCTCCCTGAATACCCTTTGCTCTCTTTTGCAAACGATAAGTGAGCTTGAGTGATCAATGATGATGCTTTTTATACCCTTGGATAAATAAACTAAAACCAAAACCCACCTTTTCTAATGATCTTTTTATCCTTTTACTGATATTTCTTTTACCCTTTTTTTTTTTGCAGGTGGTGATCTTAAAACAAAAAAATGATCTCTTCTTATATCAAACATTCTTCTTTGCTGTTCTTTGGTAACTGAGATGATGGACTTTAGATTTCTTTGGCCTGTTGATATTCCTTAAAAACTTGTTTTTCTGGCGCCTGGTGGAGTTGCATGGTTACACTGTGTTTTAGCCATTCTCATGTCTTCAACCATTTTTTGTTAACTTTTTGGGCACCGTGTGTGATGGAAGCTCCTTATAAAACCCCTCATTTATTACCTAGGAGTTTAAATGCTTCTTGTTTAAAGGGTGACTAAGGAAGTAGCTTCTTTCTATCATTGATTTTCCAGAGGTACAATAAGTCTGTCTTGCAAAATGACCTTATTCCTTTTCCATCAAGTTTGTCATTACCTCCCCTTGGCCATTTCTATTTGTTGCAGGTGCCATAACACATTTGTCTTTGATCATTTTGTAATCTGTTTGGATTTTTACAACTTTTAGTCATGCAACAGGGATTTCATGTTCAGCATGATTTTCCATTTTGACACTTTACCTCATGCTTTTCTTATCTTGATTATTTTGAAGACCTTTGACTGTACTTGAAAACTTAGGTTACCTCACACTGATATTCTTTAAAATTTCTCCCTTTAGTGCAGTGAAACAACGTTGCCTTGAAAAACCATGTAAGTCATTCTCTAATATCATTTTTCAACTTCTGCTTGCTGTCATCAAGGAGGTCTCTCACCTTAATTTCTTGTTTCAATAAATCTTCAATTTATGCTCAGTGGCGCTGATGTACCACTGTCCTTGTGATCCTTTGCATGGACTCCTTGTTGGGCAACACCTGTTTTGCAAATAAGTTATAAAAACCCTAGTTTTCTTTGTTAATAGGTCTACTGCCTCTCCTTTTTTGTGGCTGCCCTTAGGGATTATTTTCCCTCTTAACTTACCTCTTCTTCTGCTAATGGCCATCTCATTCATTCCTGCAGAAATGTCTAAGATGGGAAACTGTCTTTTGCAGAAACTGTGCTTTGATCGAGGAGGTCTCTCTTGAAGGTTTTTTGCTTTTTTGATCATTTGGAAAATCATATGCTAACATTCTTCCTCTTTGATTGCAACCTCTTGGCACATGAAAAACACTGATAAAGAGCATTCAAAATAACCCTACAATTTGTGAAACCCTAGTGACCTAGTGGGCAATTCCTTAGACTTGATCCTTTACTGAGATTAGGCTTGGGATCTTGACAATGTAAAAGCAGAGCCTCTTGATCATTGAGTGCATTTTAGGATATATAAATGGATGAACTTGACTGATCTAAAGAGCTTATAGAGGGATTTTGAGACTATCAATGCTTTAAGATATCTGGTAAGCATGGGAAAAAGCAGGTTGGTTGGTGATCATAGATGGAAAATGGAGGGGTCAAGCAAGGCCAAACTGGGTGCTAAGGTCAAAGGTGTCAACAACACAGTGAAGATGAGTAGCTTGAGCCCATGATGGGTCTTCTGGGAGTGGTATGCTGGTCATGACTTGGTAGAGTAGTAAAATAGTGAAAAATTTATCCCGAGGATAATGAAGGCAGTGATATTTCTAGAACTCACAACATTCATGAATTTTGTTTCTAGAAATCTGGGATAAACATTTAGTCATCTATAGAAAGAAAAAAATTACTGATGACTAATAGTGGCTCCACTTGGGGAGGGCAACTCCTTTTCGGAAGGTGTCCAGAACATCAGATCTCTGGTTTTATGAAGACCAGTGCCTCATCCATTGGGCATATTTTTACTTCTTTTCATTTGTTGATGCTTCCTTGAAGTTGTGATCTCAAAATCTAAAGGACATGTTAGATTCAAACTAATCTCTACCTACCCAGCTTAATTTTCCTAGCATTTTTTCTTCCTTGGGTGCACTTGAACTGGAAAACCCTTGACATTCTCTTATTTTTAAAACAAAGAAAACTATCTACTTCTACTCTTATTACTTCCAAGAGTTCAAATTATGCTAATGAACTCTTTTTATTCCCTACCTAGTCTAACTGACTGTGAATATTAGGCTGTATGACAGAATTCATTCTTTAAGCTACAAACATGAAATTCAAAGCATGGTTTAAATCAGGTTTAGGCAATCTGAATAACCATGGGTTGTGGCATTATAACAAGCTGCACACAAACATTATTTTTGTACAAACAACACTAGAAAAATAAGGGCTGTGATTTATCATTTGGTATGCATCCCTATATTTCTATTTGGTTCAGTTGTGAACATGTGGAACCAGTATCTTTCATTCCTAATCTATCCTTTTTGAAAATTCAATTTTGAATGATTTGACAAGCTCTCTTTCACTAACTTATCAACACAAATTTAAAGCATGTTCAACCATGATTAGGCTAGATGACTGAACAATATCTTATTTTTGAACAATTAGTGGCATTTAGGCTTGCACACTTTCAACATTACTATTTTTTGGTTATGGGGTTGTACTTTTTCTTCAAATATGCCCTCTTTTTCTTTCTTTCTATGTTTTTGTATTTTTGTGACTTTTCTCATGCAATGTTTATGTACAACGATTTTTTTATTTTTTTTATTTTTTATTTTTTAATTTTAAACTAAGGGTTTTTACAAAAATGGTACTTGAGCATCCTGTCCTCAAAAGGATCTCCTAACATTCTTTGTCCATTAACTCTTGTAAACAGAAATCATAGTTACCTCCATCTAAAAAATGGTATAAGGATTTCTCCAAAAATTTTCAAACAAGCCATGCTCTCCTTGGATTTCCCTCTTTGAGTCTTGCTTCCAAAAATTGTTTCTGTCAAAGATCCTCGTTAGATAAAAAAGGTACTCTTTATCAACTTCAAAACAGATAATGATGTCATCTATGTATATTATGGTGAAGAATTTGAAAACAAGGGCCATGGATCTTTGGAAGGTGTCTTCAGAATTCCTTAGCTCGGGAAGCATTTGGTCAAGCATGTAGTTGCTCCAAGGAACTTTGAAAATGGCTTTATGCTGATTGATCGGAAGTGGTATCATGTGATGATAACCTGAAACACTATCATGTAATAAAATCTTGTTAGAAGTTCCTACCCATTTTATAGGATGATTTATCTTGGGATAAGGCTATTTTTACTTCATGGAGGTTTTTTCTATGCACCTAAAGTCTATACACAGTCTGCATCCTTTGGATTTGTTTGTTAGTGACACAATTTGTCCAAGGGTTTCAATGTTTCTCTTGGAAGGAGACCTCTTTTGAATAATGCCTATGTCACAAGGCTTTAAGCTTTCATCCCTATATACAAAAGCATCCTGAAACTTCTTGCATAGCCTTATGTATTTCAGTTTTGTGTGTAATGAAAAGGTTCTGGATAACTTAATAATTTTGGGCCTTCCTAGGCTACCTACATCATACTCCTCTATATTGGTTCTAGTAGATACCCCTTTAGGGTCCATAGCAATATTTGTGAGAGTCAATAAATCTTCTGAAGGGACAAAACTCTTTGATGATGAGGTTTCTATGTAAGGCAAAAACATAAGACTCCTTTGATCCAAATTCCCAAAGATTTCTGTTATGTGAGGGTATTTCAACACTTCTGGATTGGAAAAAGGGGAAAGTTATGTTTTTGAGGTTTGTCCTTTATTTGAGCAACCTGATTTAGATGCTAAACTGATTTTTGGTTTTGAAATTTCATTTTCAGTTTGCAGAAAGTCAAGTTCAGTTTTATCATCATGTGGTTGTTCAGGGTTGTTATAGTATTGACCGTTGAGTCCCACATGCAGAGACTGGTTTGACTGTTGTAGTGTGTCTAGATCTGTCTCAACTTCACTTACCTGCTCATTAAGGTCCTCCTCATTACACAAGATGAAAGAATCAAGATCTGAGTGAATGGAATAGACAGGGGTGTTGTTTGGCCTATCCAATCTACTTACCATATACTTCATGTGGGATTCCTAGTATAACCTCCTCGTTTGGTTGAAAACAGGGATGGTAGCATATGACATGTCAAGTTGGAGGTCCCCTTGAAGCTTGGCCCCCCAAGATCTGGATAAAAGCATACCATACTTGGGGGGAATGTCAGCGAAAACTATGTCCATGACTAGGTTCTTAGCAGGTATTTGTGCCAAATTGACACAAAGATCCTTGATTAGGCCTAAACACTTGACTCTACTCGAATCGAATGAGTACAAGTCTTTGTAAGGTTTAGTAATTTCTAGGCCTAATCTCTCCATCACAACTTTAGGCATGAGGTTGTGAGAGGCACCGGAGTCTAGCATGGCATTATGTAATATTTTGTCATGTATATTTAGGCTGACATAGAAAGGAGGGACAACTCCTTCTTGGTATTTTCCCTCAACTTCGGGACCAAACAACAGCTCTGGTTTGTCATCAGTCAAGTGTAGAGTGTCAGTATTAATTCCCATGTTTAAGACTTTCAGAACCTGGGAACTATACATTTCTTGAGTAACCAGTTCAGTGAGAGGTATGGTTATCTTGATTTTAGCAATATCTCCTTCAAAACTTAAAGGCACTTGGGTTTTAAACATATTTACATCAGTTTTATTAGCCATAAATTTTTCTACATTTTTAATTTTCTGATTCTGATTTGGGGCTTTGGACAAAAGAGTTTTCTTAGGGCCACTAGTGGAGGCACTAGGGCAAATTGTGTCACCACTTGGTTGGCTATTTTTATCTCTCTTTGGATCAATTTTCTTAGCGATGGTGTTCGTGTTGTTTGGTGTCCTTTTAGGAATATTTTCAGGGGTTTTCCGAATATTAGAGTCTATTTGGTTTATCTTGGGGGCATCTTGGTTCTTTTTGCTCCTAATGTCATATTGCCTATGGAATTCCATTATTGCATTTTCAAATCCCAACCTATAGTCTTAAAAATCCTCATAGTTAGTTTCAGTTTGATTTGGGAAAAGAATTCTTGTTCTTCTTTTGTGAGAAAAAAATTATCTTCATTATCTGAACCTATTAAGTTTACATGGTCTTCTTCAAGTTTTGCATTCTCTCTTCCCTCTTCATCAAGATAATTGTCTTGGAAAGGAGGCCTAATTTGTTGGTCATTGTCTCGTGGCCTATTTTTGGGAGTGTATCTTTTGAAGTTTTTAGTTCTATTTCTGTTTTGGGGATTTGGTTGATTTTCCCTAGGAGGTGCTCTTTCATTCAAGTTTATTCTCTCCATAATTCTGTCCATGGTTCTAACTAGGCTGTCTATCTTGGCATTGGAAGAAGAGGCTGAGGCTATGGTTTCATCTTTGTAAGTGACTCTTTTTTCCGACCTCATCCTAGCTCTCTTTTCAATCAAGTTGGCTTCTACACTAATAGCTTCCCTTTGCATTTCTTCTAAATTTGTGGGGTCTCTCTCTCTTAATTGGTATGTCATGTCTGGATCAAATCCTTCAGGAAATTTCACTAGTGCTAGGCCTTGTGGGAGGTTCATGTGAGGGGGGAGGGATTTGTAGACACTGTTAAACCCGGTGCAATAATATTGTACACTTTCCCCTACATTCCTCTTAAGATTTTTATATTCAGAAAGGATTTGGAGGCGGTTTTTCTTGGATTACCACTTGTTTATGAAAGATCGAGAGAGGGAAGGGAGATCATGTATGCTGTTAGGAGCTAATGCTTTGAACCATTTTTTGGCTTCACTTCCTAATATTTGTGCAAATATCCTCATTTTAATGGTTTCTTCTTCTATTTCCATGTGTAATCAAAGGTATCATTAATCCTATCTACATGCTGTTGGGCAGTGATGGATTCAGCTCCAGTGAAGTGGGGAATTCTGGATTGGTAGTCATTTGGTAAAGGTACCAAAGGTTGTGGTAAAACCAGGGGGGCATACCAAGCTACCATGATGGGAGCTAATGGAGGATTTACAAGAGGAAGGTTTGTGAAAGGGGGTGTAGGATGAAGTGGAGTGGTTTGCAAAGTGGTGATATGGATGGGTGTGGTGGAAGTACTTGGACCAGCCGACTGATTCTGAGCAGATTTGGTATGGAAAGAGCTAAAGTGATGGAGAAGCTGAAAGTCAGGTGGTGTGGAAGGAGAGGCTTCTCTACTAGAACTCTAATGTAAATCTACAGGCTCAAGGTCAGTATGGTCAATATCAATTTGTGACTTGGCTCTTAAAAGGTTCTTTGTGTGATGCAAGTCAAATTGGGGAGCTTGCAAAGTTGTAAGGTGTTCAGGGTCAGAGCTTGTTCTATGAATGGTCCTAATAGTAGTTAAGTTTACAGATCTAGAAGTTTACCACAAAATATTTTCTGGGTCATCAACTATGTTGGGAGGGTTTGGGTTCAAATGAGATTTGGTACTGATCCTTTGTGAAGCTAGATTTCAAACTCAAAATGCAGAGAGGCTAAAAGTTTAAGACCATTTTTCAGAAGGCTGACCTCTCTTAATGCTTGGTAAACTCACACGGTGTAGAACTAGGCTTCTAAACTTCTCAGGGCTGATTTGATACAATCCCAGAGAGTCTAAATGAGAACTAGTAAAGTAATAGGCCTACTGGAGGCTAGTGGAGTCACCAGGTGGATGTTTTTAGTTGTTTTGAGGATATGTGTGTATGGTCCACCACCAATACTGACAAAAACCAATCTAGGAATGTTTTTGGGGTTTTCTGAGTTCTTTATGTAGCCCTAAGGTTTGTATGAGTGTCTTACAGCTGAGTCATCATTTCGCTAAGATGGTGAACAACCAGATTCTACTCTTGGCTATCAGTTGAGTTCTCTATGATTTGATAATGGTTTCTGAAGTCCTAAGGGATACTTAGATTGTCACTAACTCAGAGGTCCCACCATGATCACCAGAATGTTAGTGTGGTGATGAGGTGGCGATGAATCAATGGGTACATAATGTTTCAACTTGTGACTTACTTAGAAGGTCCCACTGTGATCGCCGAAATGTTAGTGTCCCGTGATTTAGCATATTGGTAGACCAAATGCACAGGGTAACATGAAACCAGTCTTTGGATTCCTAGGACCTAGCCTTCCTAGACTCAGAGAGGTCTCTCTCTATTATATGCAAAGGATGTGAACTTGTTTTCTTTAGATGGTTGATTTTAAGCTAGTTGTTAAGTGTAGGGTTTTGTTTGTTTGGTGGGTTGGGTAAAATGATCAAGTGGAATAGGTGGAATGAGAGGTCATAAAATCATTGGGCTATGGAGTCTATGAAAGTCATGGATATCTCAACAATAAGTCAGAGTGTATCACAGGTAAAATCTAGTGTAGTTAATGGATCTTTTAAGGTTATGTGTGAAGTGAAATGGATATTAAGTTGGGAAAACAAGGTAGGGAAAAGGGTAGTTAAGAATCCTTTGTCATATACCCATAAACAAGAAGGTATAAAATACTGATAAGTAAAAGATAATAATCATGAGATAGGGAAAACCATTAACTCAATGACAATACTTTAAACAAATACACATTCAATATGAAGAATTTAGTGAAACACAGAAAGCAAGAAATCCTATCTAACTTCAGTGATTTCACCTAGAAAGTTTGAAAACATATAAGATGACAAATAATATTAACCAATGAAGAGGGAACTCCTATACATCATCAATCAAGGTATAAATAACCTTGAGGCAAATTGATAAGTATGGACAAAGTGAAGATCAAAACAAGACCTCCTTGGCTTAACCTAACAAGTAATACTTCAAAGAGAGATTTCACAAACAGAGTTTAGATAGCATCAAATAAGCAGGGATTTCCATAAAAAATATTTGGAAAATAGCATATTAATCCATTGATGAAATAAACACGCATAAGGAGGCCTAAGGAGCAGCTAAGAATTCCTTAAACACACCTAGCAGATGAAAACATAAAGACAATAGCAAAAAGGAGGACTAAAGTGCCTCAAACAACATTTCTTACCCTATACTTTTCTGATCTACTGCAACATAGAAATATGGACATAACGATAAACAAGAAAACATCAACAAGTTAGAGACACATCACCATTCACCAAGCTCAGGGATCCTGCAAGCAAGCTTTCATCATCATCCATTAAAGCATATCATTCACAAGCTCCATAACACCAAATTGCTCTTCAACCTCAAAGAACCATGTATTGCTCTCAAAACTCATCAAAAGCCAACATTTAAAATGAGTCCTAAATGCTGTATTTAATCAGCAAGGAGGAGAAAAACCTAATAGAGTATCTAAAATCCTATTGACTAATCAGAAATGTCACTATTGTCCTTGAGACCTTGCAAGGCCCAAGGCACAAAAATATCTAAAAAAAAATATTTTCGGACATTTTTAGCAAAGAAAATGATATTTGAGGTTTGAGAAGCCTCCTAAAACTTCCCAAGTGTACATTGTTGGCTTTCCCTCTGCTAAAGGCCCAACACTGTGTTTTAGGAGGAGTTTCCATGCCAAGGGCATAGCACAAGAGCAGGAAAATTGGGTCATTTTGAAGTAGTGTTTTGAAGGCCTTCCCGATGTCGGAAAAGGCTCCATAATGGCCCGTTGGAAAGCGCTATGAGTCTAATTTCCATATATTCCCTTGGTCCTCTGATATGATCTCTGAAACCTGTTCAAAAAGTAAAAATTCCAAGGCTGGTAAAGGCGCAACACATGTCCTGAAAAGCAGGCAGAATGGTGAAAAATTTGGTGTTTTTGACCCTTTTGGAGGACCAAAACAACTCCAATTGATCTAAAAATTTGTGAGCATGCTATGTTTGATATGAGGATTCCAAAAATGTTAGCATTTTCTTCTGAAGATGCTCTGAGAAAAAGCGTAGCACCATGTTTGCTACCCCCTTGGCCCTCAAAATTAGCAAAAAACAAAAACTTGTCAAAATTCTCCCAAATTTGGTGAATGAGTGCCTCATGGGTTTTGGAAGACCTATAGAGAGGATTTTTCCAAGGTTCCAAGCCTAGCTTGGCCTTTTTCTTCTTTTAGTGCCTGGAGCTTGTCTTGAGCCTTTTTGAGTTTAGCCCTTGCAATTTGGTTCCTTCGGGCATAATATTTAGTCATTCTTCTTTGGAGGTCAAGATCTTGATTTTCTTTCTTCAATTTAGCCTCCAAGTGTATGTTGGTTCTCTCCAACCAAGGATCCGGTCACGGGCTATCTCCATAGCCAAAATCTCATCTAAAAGGAGTTGTTCTTCTAGGGCCGATTCTTCCTCCCTTTGTTTATCCAATGATTTCTTTAATCCCATGGTTCTAGGTCTTCTCCTAGATTGTCCTTCCTCATCACTACTCTCCTCATAAGTGCCTATTAACTCTTCTATTTTCATCTGTGCCTTTTGGGCTTCTTTCCGGGCCTTGAGGGCTCTATCTTCATAGATTTCCATTCGTGCGCCCAGCTGCCTATTCTCCAAGTCAAGGGCATCATTTATACTCTTGGCCCTATTGTTACACAAAATTTTGTCACCGTTCCTGCAATCCCTCATCTCGTACATTGGAGGACTATTCCAGTGACCTGTGAACAGTAAAAATTTCCCGAAAACACCTTAATGACATCCTTTTGCATAAGGACAAGAATTCTCCTCAAGAACATTTCCTATGAAAAACCCTAAAAACCCATGTTTTGGCATTGGCCCGGGTAGCTAGTTCATCCCTCGCGCCAATGGGGAAAATGCACACTAGAGGGTGCGCCAATTGGTGCCCTATCCCTATGTTGTGCCCGTGCCAAGCCTATTAAGGAATGTTTTTTAACAATAGAAGGCAGAAGTTTGATTCTAACAACTTCAGAACGGATCATCAAAATGAGGTTGGGTTGTTTGCCTCCGGATCTCCCTGATTAGGAAGTGTTTTTCCACCTCTCATGGAACCTTCCTAAGAGATAGGACTCTATCCCATGATTATAGGGATCCCAACTTCCCTTCCTCTCTCTATAGAAGCCTGCTCTCTCCATTTACAAGCTAGCTGAACGCTTGGAAGCTAAACTTGTGGGAAGAAAACTATAGCTGAGCGACTGTTGAGAGCAGAGCCGAGGAGAACCCCGTAAGAGAGAGAGATTTGTCCAGATTCCCCACATGCTTTGTTGAGACACGCTCCGTTGCAAGCCCCGCCGAAGGAAGATCATAGCATCAGAGCATTTGGTTGTAATCTCCCTTTTTTGTCATCTATAATATAAGCGACTCTGATTTTGGTTCCATTCGTGTGTCTACTATTTTATGTAATGCAATGAATTATATCTTCTCTGACTGATATATAGTTGCATGCTTTAAATATTACGTTGTATTTCGTCGTTTCTCTGCATGTGTACAGGCGTCCGGACGTGGCGAACATAAGGATTGTGATCTGTCAAGCTAGGGACGAGGAGCACCGCTTCTTCCTCGAAAACAACATCGTGGGATTTGAGGTAGGATACTTATCGTGATATTTGTATTTCTTGTAACTAGGAACCAACATCATTGCGTGATTCGATTGTTGCTAGACCCAATCTAGCGCTAGTGGGATCGCCTCTATCCGCAGAGTGGATTTACCTCCACAAAACCTATCCAAATGTGCTTGGAGGTCTTTGATTTGTGCATTTCTGTCCTGGAGGAGAAAGTTTGTGATTCTTGCTTCATTCTCCTCATCACTATCTACCTGAATAATCTCAAATTCCCAGGCAAAAGGGGAAATTTCTGTTTTTGAGGTTTGTTCTTTTTTTGAGCAACCTGATTTAGTTGCTAAACTGATTTTTGGTTTTGAAATTTCATTTTAAGTTTGCAGAAATTCAAGTTCAGTTTTATCATCATGTGGTTGTTCAAGGTTGTTATAGTGTTGACCATTGAGTCCCTCATGCAGAGACTAGTGTCTGTTCAAAACGCAGCAGGTGCACTAGGCGCACAAGAGATGCAAAAACTAGCCATTGGAACAGTAAAATCGGGTAAAATGCTAAAGTTACTATTGAAAGGAGCGGGCGACCAACATTTAATAACATGATTTCCAGAGATTTTTTATCTTTTATCTGAGGGTAAGTATCAATTAAGGTTCACTCGACCATTAGTGGCCCTCTGCGGTTATAAAAGGGGAAGGTTAGGTGAGAAGAGGGTTTTGTATATTTTGTCTTGGTTGTGCTCTGTGGGTTTATGCCTTAAGATATTTTGGGCCTACTCTACTCCTTTCATGTCTGCACAACCCACCCCCTCTGATAGTAGCCACCCAGGGTTGGGATTCATTTTTCGCACAAGAATGATGGCCACCAACCCTGTTGAGTTCTCTCAGACGATAGCGTCAACAGAGCCAGAAATCGAGGAGGTAGTAGAGGTCGAATCGAAAGCTGAAGCAGTCATCTGCATGCCATCTCCAGTAGAGAAGAAAGGAAAAGAGAAAGCACAAGGGTTAGGAAAGCCTGCAAAATGGGCTGGGGAAAAACCCCAAACTTCTCCTCGCAATGTGAAGTCACCATGAGGGGCGGCCCCGGACGACTCCCCTAAACTAGTAGGCTACCCTTTATCTGGTCAGGAAAAGGCCTAGGTCGCTCAACCAATCAATTGATTGCCACCATTTTTCTGGCCTCGCAGACCCTCAAACCTCACACCAAAGAACCTCGATGGCTTGATCACCTACCTACAGAGGCCACTGACCCCCGGGCGAGGTCCCCATCATTGGCGATCCCTTTGGAAAGCTTCATGAGGTGAAGTTCGATGATCATGACTTGGCCAACTATGAGGCCTTTCCCCAGCTAGCGCCCGAGTTTTACCTGGAATGGATACTGGAAGATGATGGAGTGCAAGTCATCCCTATGCGTTGGGTGCGCGGCTTGGCTGGTTTTGGGCTGCTGAACCTACTAAGTATGCCACATTTTGGCCACTACAATGTTACAGATCGCTTGGTGCCACAACTGCTCGCCTTGGTCCATGCCGGTAGCTTGTGGATCCGGGATCACATCCCTATCGATGCTACACTAATTCATCAAATTACTGGCCTCCCCATGGAAGGGCCTGACTCGATGCTGCGGGTGGATAAGAAGTATGAGTAGAATATCACTGATAGCATGCGCGAGACTTACCATGTGCTACGAAATACGCGGGGGTTCATGATCAGTACCATTAGCAACCTGAGAATGCAGATGGGTACCTTATTACTAGCATGCAAGCTAACACACAAGTTCCAAGCAGCCACCATCCCTGCATATGTCATTCAGTTGGCAGGACAGTGCAAGAAATATGTCTTATACAATTGGTCCTAGCACCTGTGTATCGAATTTTCAGCAAATAATCGCGAAGCCCAGGAACAAGGGCACCCATTCTGCTATTCTTGGCTGCTGCTTCTCATTGCATTGGTTGCATGGGAAGCGCTGGAAGAAGAAGTCCTCCCCAAGCTCACTCCTGACATGTGCGAAGGGGTGCACTACGCCAACTTATGGGATTCCAAGGACGTGCAGCGTATCGAGGACAATCAGGTCTTTTGGGTCCTTTTTCAGAGTAGCTTGGCAGCAGCTATCAACTCCCATCCGCGCTTGTCTCCAGCAGTTTATGAAAAGTACAAGACCATCACAGCATTTCAGATCACCATGCACAACATCCAAATCAGGGCACGCAAGGATAAAACCTGGGTCTTGCTCCCATATATGGCTGCGGACGAGGATATTGATCGCATAGTCGCTACATGGTCTCCGTAGTGGAAGATAAGGTTCAAAACTGGTACGTTGGGCACCACAGGGGTGAGTGCTACAAAGGTTACCCCCACTACCACAACCAAAGGAACTTGCGGATGAAGTAAAGGCGCAGAGAAAGAAGGGTTCATAGGATCACAACAGGATTCGCAGCAGAAAAAGAACACTAAAATAGACACCCAGAAGGGTTCGCAGCCGGATAAAAATATGGTGAAGGGGGTGGAAGTGGCGTTGCAAGAGGGGTCGCAGCGAAATATGGGTACAAAGGGCCAGGAAACGGGAGGTACTGACTCCCCAAGAGGAACAAAGCGAACAGGTGAGACCGCTAAAGGGCCATGAAAGAAGCAACGCTCTCAGTGGATAGAACGCGATGAAACCGTTACACTCACGAAAGGGGACCTTGAACAAATCGCAGATGCGGTCACCTTGATTATAGAAGACAAATGGATGGATTTGGGAGAGCAGCAGAAAGCCGTAGTTTACTCACTTCAGGCCAAGCTCTAAGCCCTACAACTGAAAATAGACACACTGCAAACCAGTTTGGTCCTGGCCCGCTCAGCCTCCGCCACTAGCAACACGATACTTGTTGCAGTCGAACGCCGCCTCTGTCCCCTGCCAGGTGCAGCCCTCACAGTAAGTCCACCTAACTTGGGAGCACAAGTCCAGGCAGGCGTAGAGGTCCAGCTGGATCTAGAAAAGTTGCCACATGATTCACTGCAAGTTCTACATAGCTCTTTGTTTTAAGAAATTTAGCACAAAGACCATCAGGCCCACCAGCGGCTCAACACAGTGGAGAAGACCATTGTAGAATAGACGACTGAGGTAACGAAGGTATAGGCTTCGTGTGCCCTCACCACCGCACACCAGACAGAGCTGGAGAATTTAATTGGTAGACTCTGCGCAGATGTTATAGATGAAATACTAGCCATAACTACCCCCAGGCCAAAATTGAAGGGCTGGTCACGGCCTTAAGAGCTTCACGGGCAGAGATCCAGGTTGTGAAAACTCAGATGGAGTGGAAAATTGCCGACTTACACGCCAAGCTGTAGCCAGAAACACCTCCGGAAGTGAGGGCCCAACGAGCTGCATTGATTGCAGCTGCCACGAATGTGATCATAGGCCAAATTTCTCAGGGGGCCAAATTACTGGACACCTCGATGCAGCTCTGGAACAAGGTACAGCGGGATTTTCTCCTCTGGGAAATTACTCAAACGTTGCGCCAGAAAGAAGAGGAGTTCAATCAGTTGGAGGCTACCTTGAACACATTGGTCCTTGCCCAGCTCCTGGCCCAACTGCGCACCATCCAGGCCCTCAGAGCCGACATGGACACCCTTTGACAACGGAAGCAGGCACTGAATAATCACCTCTAGCTCTAGGTGGACGAGGCCCTCAAGCTATCCAAAAATGTTGATGTTGCCGTAAAACAGTTGAACCAGACATTGGAGAGCATTGTAGCTACTACGGAAGGCCCAAATTCACAGAAGTTGGTAGAGATAGCTCAGACTGCTACTGCGTAAAGTGAAGGGGTGTTGCCACCACTAGTCGATGCAGTCAAGTGGCTTCAGGCGAAAATGGAGGACCTACGACCGCCGTGACTCGGGACGAGTAACAAGATTGTGTTGGGGGACTGTTGGAACAGGGTCCCCCAAAAGCTGTGATTTTGTATAATTTTTGTATATTTTGGTCTTAATTAGTCTAACGCAGGTGTTTTGGGGTGAGTCAAAGCCCCTAATGCATTGTAACGGGTCAAGGGTAGACCAAGAGTCCGCAAACCATGGTTTGTGGACCATTGGATGCATAGGCTAAATCGATATAAATAGATGAACCTTTTTTGAGTCATAAGTAGGAAAGAATAGAGATTGATGATAGTTGCAAAGTGTTAGATTTGTTTGGGTTGCTAGGGTAAGGACTTCTGCTGGCTGTGTGCATGGAGATCCTCAGTTCTGCTGTGTGCGGAACTTGCTGGCTGTGTGCACAGGCTGAGTTGGATTGTATTGGGTTTTGGATGCTAATATATGCGAATCTGTTTAGAGTATCTCTGCGTTATCTGAGTTTATGTATTACTGTTGAGGCAAACTGTTGGATCTATGGTTCACTATTCGTTGTTATAATACGGAGTATTCCTGTGATCTATTGTTTATGCGTTTATGATAATACTTATTGCTGATGCGAAGGTGCTGATTTACTCTATGACTGATAGTAACTCTGGTAACTATGGACTATTGAAAAACCTGTGAATAGATCTGTTTTATAGCTATGAGAATATCCTTGTTCTTGAACCTATGATCTATTGATTACTGCGATTATATTTGTTGTACTGATAGATCAGTGTTTCGCATGTGGATGTGAATATATTTAGTAGATATGAGCTCTGTGATATAAGACTGTAACTAGATTTGAAGCTATTAAGCTGGGAATGCACCTGCTCTCTCTCAGGGTGCGAAAACTTGGTTCCAACACCCTCCCATACTGCTTCGGGTGAGACTTTGGCCTGTGCAAGCAGGTCACTGCCGAAAGGGCTAGTAGAATAGGGGTTTGTTGGCAAACCCTAATCTCCAAACCTGGGTTAGGACCCCTCGAGCCAACATATTGTTTCCCCAATTTCCCCACATTTTCTGGCAAGTTATTCTTTATTTTTTTACAAGCTTGAGGAGGATAACATGTGCTTGACCTGTAAGTTCATCCTTCATATGAATCCTTTTGAGTATTTTTAACGAACCTTGACAAGGAGTGGTTCGGTCTAATTATGTTGGATGAGTCCTATGCTGCTTATGTTTTTACAAGTCTAGTGAAGAGATAACTCAACTTCTTTTTCATATTTTGAGAGTTTGAAAAAGAGGTGAAAAATAAAACTCCAAGAGGTCCCTTTTCGTAAATTTAATCCCTTGGGTCCGACAAGGCATAAAATAATACTAAGGAGAACCTTTTAGTCATGTTTGACTAAAATATTAATTTTTCGTAAATAGTTCATTCAGTCCCGAAAAGGGTTAAACTTATACTGGGCAAACATCCTTTCATTTACTTTAACAAATGCGAAAGATACAAGTGCTCGAAAATATTTTCATATTTTGGGAGTCTGAAACTCCTCTTGGAGGAATGAGTGGTATAAATGGTAGCAATTGGTTCTAGTCATGATGAAACTTCTCAAAACATGTATAGCTCA
Organism: Pinus albicaulis; assembly: GCA_034641835.2. Lineage (NCBI taxonomy): Eukaryota > Viridiplantae > Streptophyta > Pinopsida > Pinales > Pinaceae > Pinus > Pinus albicaulis. The sequence continues at coordinate 522,072,912 of CM076584.1, read as the reverse complement.
AGAGGCAGGATAATAAAACCACTTATTGCAGTGGTTCCTCCAGGAAATGGTAAAACACCAAGTGAAAGTGAATGATAGGTCAAGCAGATGTTGACGATAGAATAAGAAAAACAAGGCTAATAAAAAGTGGTAATAAAGAGAGATAAAGTGTGGAATCCTTCTAGGGTAAAGCCAAGAATATGACTAAGAAGTGGACAAGGGACTTAGATTTTAGGTCATGGTGGGTCAGAAGGGGGGATTTCGAAAAGATAATAAAAATGAATGCATGGATACCAATATGACAAAAAGGTGCTACACTAGGGCATCCATAATCACGTAGGCTCTACCATCAAGATACAACGTGCATAAGAGAGAGGGATAATGTCATAACTTTATGGGGTTAGACCTAAGGCGGAATGATGGTGAACCAATACTAAATTTGGAATAGGTTTCATTTTTACACAAGCTTGAAATAGAGAAAAACTATGCTTGAGAGTGGTTTCATTTTTTCAAAATATTGAAACAGAGAAAAAACTATGCTTGAGATAAATACATTGCCCCCGACATAACAATAGAGGCATGCCCCCCCAACTTTGTTTCGTCTGCCAAATATTCTCATGGACTCATATAGTTTGCTGGTTACTGATAGAAATATGTTCACCAGGAAGAAAGGAAGAGGATCATGCAATATGGCCGGATGAAATGAAGGTGAAGAAATATGTTCAAAGGTTTGTTTCTTTTTTATGCGAGCTTGCATTAGGAGAATTTTGAGGTCTAAAATGGGCCTCCTAAGGAAAATGTACAATCAAAATTCACTTTATGAGAACCAATCACATTTTAGGAGATGCCATCATCCCTAATGGTTGAGGTGGTATTGCTTGAGTTAAAGGTACTTACTTGTCACATCCTCAATGGTGGTTGAAAAGCTCATGGTTAACCATGGTAGTGCTCTAAGTACTTTTAAAGTCAAGGTAAAATACTCATAATAAATGTCATTTCACACTTTTTGAATAAAATTCATACATAAAATAATATGTTACATTTATTATATTATTTTTATATAGTACATTAATTACATGTTATTATACAATTTAAATAATATAGATTTTAATTAATAACATATTATATAATTAGGAATTTATGAATTTATATTTATATTTTATTTTAATTTATTCAAGTACAGAGTACAAATGCATTAGTTGTTTAATGATAATGATTTTTTCTTGAAAACTCATTCTTATTTATAGTCACATCAACACAATTTTTTTATTAATTTTATTTTGGTACAACTTTTGAATTGAATTTAACTATGGTTACATGGATTGTGGTGAAAAAAGTGAATTGCAAATTCATAAATATTATTTTATTGATTTAGCTATTATTTTATTATTTCCTTAGGAGGCCCATTTTAGACCTCAAAATTCCCCTAATGAAACATAGAAGAAAGTATGCTCATGGTAATCTGTTTCATTTTTTAACGAGCTTGACACTTTAGAGAAATTATGCTTGTGGTAACCTATTTCATTTTTTAGCAAGCTTGACATGGTAGAAGAACTATTCTCGTGGTAACCTATTTCATTTTTTAACGAGCTTGACACAATAGAAGAACTATGCTCGTAGCACTATTTACCTTGATCATGGCTCCCAAGAGGCCAAGGCTCTAGGAGGAATACATGTCAAGGGCTTTATCATGTCTTCTAATCGGTTTTCATCAAATGGAAGAACAATGCTCTAGAAGGAATACATATCAAAGGATCCAATAGGGGTAGGAGGATTAGGCTTCAATGATCCTAGTAAATAATTTACCATATCACCTACTAGATCTAGGTTAAAAGAAGTCGAGAAAATAGTGAGAGGATCTTCTTCGTTGGTAAGTGCAGGCATGTAATAGGTTGCCACATAATTAACCTACGACGAGGGGGATACCACTTTCATATTAGGAATGTTTAGGGAAGTTGGATGGTTGGTAGTTAAATCAAGACCAACGAATGAGAGCAGGTAAATAGTCACAATTTTCCCATCATGCAGGAAAGATATCACTCGAAAGTGTGTGGACACGAAAACACTCATGGCATAAACAAAGTCTCTCCCAAGGAGTAAATTGAAATCCGAGGGGCCTTGGACCACCATAACATTAATATATACAAATTTTCCTTCCATGGTAATAGGAAGTTGAGGAAGGATCCGTAAAGTTTCATTAGTTCTTTTGTTAAAAGCCAAAATATTCTAAGTAACAGACACAAGCTACGAGGAACCTAAAGCTTTCCAATCGGTCAAGGATAGAATGCTAATAGAAAGTGCCCTCATCTATAACAATGTGATAAATATTTTTATCCCAATCCTTCACCATGACTTGGAAAGACATGTAAGAAGGGAGACAAGGATTTGTTAATTGATTCCAATCAAAGGCAATGACCTGATTGCTTTGAGGGGTTTCCGTTAGAATGGGAGAAATTCCCCCTTGTTTGGTAAAATTTGAAGTAATGAGAAGAACCTGAGTAGTATGAACTTCACTCTTAAAGGGGAGAGTATGTTCGACGAAAGATGGAATCAAGTCGATCACTTTCTTAACCAATGGTCGGTTTGAAAAGGACTCATGGGATTCATGCTCAAAGAGAGTGGGATTAATTGAATATGGAGTCGAATCAATCACTTCATTAAATAATGGAGGATTGGGGGAAATATTATGGTAACCAGTTAGAAGTTGATGCTGAGAAACGATAATGTTTTCCAACAATTTGGAGGCTACTCTATTTTAAGTTTATGGAAAATCGAAACACTGAATTGGTGCATGAGACCCCCTTTTTTTTGGAACAAGAAACATTATTTCACACGACTATTTGACTACTAAAATCTAAGGAGGTGTACCTACTCTACCTCACTCTGGATTTGAACCTATGATATATGTTTATGATGGTATATTTATAATTTAATATGAAAAGAACAAAACCATGATTATATATTATCACTTTAATAATAAAATATATTTCATTATATAATTTACATATTTGAATGATGTCTACAAATATGTAAATCTAAAATACTATGAGAACCACATGATACAACCCTTAAAACAAGTAGCACTTGGAAGGAAAAATTGCTAGTTTTTAAAACTAACCATTATAGCTCTCGAGTCTTTCTAATGATTCCACATGTCCAAATGACTTATCACTTAGGAACTCAATATTCCCTTTTAATATATATATATATATATATATATTTGGAGCTTCCAATAAATATATAATTTGTTGATTTGAGAGCTTGATTATATAGTAATTTTTACTTATAACATGCACTTTGGCAATAACATCAAAAAAATGTCTCATACAACTATTTATAACATGCACTTTAACATGGGTGGCGGGTGTCGGGGGAGGGGTGCTTTTGTGCCCTAGATGACATGAGGAAATTACATACTTCTATAGTCTTGGTCGTACTCCCAACAACTAGGAGAAAAAAATATGCAGTTTACCAAGGATTAAAACAATCTTATCTCAAAAGTATCTCCAGCCTCATAATAGTGGGAAACTTTGATCTCATTATCAAACATCTATATTGAAATTAATATCCTTCAAATTATACACTCATCTCCTTTTTTTAAAGAATTAGAATTGAATTAAAACAAATAAAATATTGGCAAGCCTTTCAAATCATACGACACAAGAATAATAAGGCAGATGGGCTTGCTAACCATCAATTGAATTATAACAAGGCATACTCAACCTCATTGTGACCTTAAAGTACACTCTAATACCATAATAAATGCTCATGGAGATGGAAGTTTATACATGGTTATTGGTGGTATAGATAATCTCATGGATACTCTCATTGTCAATCTTGTTCGCTTGCTCAATTCTTATCTATCCCTTAAATCCTTCATCCTATTCACCCCTCTGTCCCTTTCCCATAACTCTATCTTTGTTTTCCCTTCCTTAATTTCCTTTTGAGTTTCCATATTTAGCCATTAACATTCCTTTTAGCAAGTCTAGAAAACATTGCTCTTCCTATTAATAAAAAAAATGCAACTCATGTCAATCTTTTTGAAGAAATTCTGGACATGTAGAATTATATAACCCAATTTTAGATTCAATCGGCTCTCTTGCCATCGCAATGGACCACAACAATGGAAATTTTATTAATATAGAGAAAACAAATTCAAAGCTTGAATGATGAACTCGATGCATTGAGGATTCAAACAAAAAAAATGAAGAGCTTAGGTCAACAAGGAACTTCTTCCTCCTTTATCTCTATTGTTCTACTTAATTGTCCTACTAACATGTTGATGGATTTGAATTTGGAACTTCACCACACTTCTCTAATGAATAGAGACAACACCTCTGCATAGTATTTACATGCATGTTAAAGTAGTCCAATTATTAGGTATTTTCTATTTTGTATACACATTCAAGAACATAACACATGATATAATGTTGTGGATATATTGTATAAGAATATGGTCATCAACCTTGATAGTAGATAGTAAGTAATCTTCAACCTAGAAGGAAATTTTATGGAATTTTGCTAAGCCCTAGACATAGACTTTTATTAATTAAAATCTTAGTTATAGTTTAAAAAATATGAACATACACTTTAACCCAAAAAAATATATTACATAAGTATTTCTTATGAATAATGTTTTGTGATTTTATCTTAGTAAAAAGAAAATTCTTCCTTGTGATTTTTTTTTTGGTAATATTGGTAGGACTACATCTTCATCATGTCTAATATATCACCCCGATCGGGGTGGGGAATTGAACCTTTGAATTCACATCAAGGAGCGCCTTAACAAAGCACTCGATCACCGTCTATCCAAGACCCCGTGGACCCTTGCAAAATTTGTTAATCTATTAAAAATTAAATAATTTCTTAAACAATTGTAAACTAATAAATATCAAGATAGCATATATCGAACATAGTAGTCTAACGAGGCCACAATTTTTCCCAGAAAATAGTGGAAATTTTGGCAACATTTTGACAAAAAATTGGCATAAATTTTGGAAATTTGGGTTACAACTGTCAAGCTTCAGGATTTTGGGTGCCCTAGGGGTTTTGGATGGTGCTAAATCCATTTCCACCATCACAAAAATGATTTAAACACTCCCATGGTTAGATTTTTTGAAAGAAAAAATTGTCAGATTCTGATGAAAAATAGTTTTTTGTTTTTGTTTTTTTGTTTGGGAAAAATTGTGGCCTTGGTAGAAAACGCCTATACAAACCCAATAAACATAGTAATATGCATTCCAAAACATCACAAACAAAAAATCATCATCAAAATAAGACATACAATTGGTTATATGTTAGGTCCCTATATTACTAGTATAGTCCCTTATTGTTGTTAGTGTAACCCCCTTATTGTTATTATTGTACCATTGTAACCCCCATATTGTTATTATTGTGCCCTTAAATTATTAATTTTAGGTCGGCTAGGATTACATTGTGGCCCCATGGACTCCTATATATAGAAAGAAGGTATTGTAATTTGTATCATCCAAGAATTGTTCATTCATGTAATGTATTGGATGTTGCCCCCTCGAAGTGGCTTATTTCTAAGGCGTTGATATATCTTTTCTTCTATTTTTGGAGCTGGTTTCACAACATTTGGTATCATAGGTTTGGAGTCTAGGGTTTTCGCTGCTCCAAACCGGTCATTGTGGAATTTTCACTATAAATTTTTTTCTACGAAGGTTCACAAGCTGAAATGTTTAGAGTACGAAGCTGAAATCCTGAGGAACATTGTCGAAAAATTTCAGAGCTTGGTTCGTAATATTTTCAGAGATATGATTTGTGGAAGTTAGGGATTTTTCCAGGCTCCTGAATTTAACCTAAACAGGTCATCGCGGAATTTGTGCTATAAATTTTTTTCTATGAAGTTTCAAAAGCTATATTTTTTAGAGAGAAAATCTGAAATCCTAAGGAACATCATCGCAAAATTTCAGAGCTTGGTTCGCAATATTTTCGGAGATATGATCTGTGGAAGTTAGGTCTTTTCAGGCTCCCGAATTTCATCTCAAAGAGGTTATCGTGGGAAAATCTTCATAACTCTATCTCTGAGCATCATATTGGAATGCTGTAAAAAGTGGCCACAAGTACACGAACTATAGCTTCTTGTCTATCAATTTCAGAGTGAAAGGAGGAAACTGTGACATGCATAAAGTCGTACAAGTTTTCTCTATTGAACCAATCCATAATTGGATCATTGTGGGAGATTGGACATAACTTTGCCTTGAAGAATCCAAATCAGGTCAGACCTCTGAAATTTGAAAGAAGATTTAGAGGGATACTACAAGGCCGAATTTCAGATATTGGGGATCTACAATTACAGATATAATTCAATTTCAATATAGAGCTCCTCAAAAGCAAGTAAAAGGTGTGTATATTTTTTCCTGAATTGCATAAGTCTTGTTTGAAGAATCAAGTTGAATTGATTCCAAGGGCATATTGTAGAATATATATCAGTATTAGATTCTAAAATGGCCCCTAAAAATAATTCAACACCCATTGAGCCTTTAGAAGGCTCTACTATGACTCATGAAGAAAAATAATGGCAACATGACATATCAAATTTACAAGAGCAAGTGCAAAAAATTTCACTCTCGCAAAGAGCAACAAAAAATGACATGGGAGTTTTGAAGAAAGGCATGGAAAATAAGATGGATGGTTTCAAGAAAGGTGTGGAATCTAAGATGGATAGTTTGAAAAATGGCATGTAAGCTAAGATAGATGGCATGGAAGCTAATATAGATGGCATAGAAGATGGCATGGAATCTAGAATGGAAAACATGAAGAATGATCTAAAAGCAGACATGGAAGGTTTGACAAAGTTGATACAACAAATGTTTCCTAATGGTGAAAAGATAGTAGAGGAAACTCATGATGAGAACAAAATAAATTCTAATAATGATTTCATAAACTCTAATGTTGGCGGGAAGAACCGCCAAATTCCAAAAATGGATATGAGGAAGTTTGATGGAAAGGATCCTGTAACATGGATACTGCAGATGGAGAAATATTTTGATCTCATTAATGTGCAAAACACACAAAAGGTATGCATTGCAACTTTACATTTAGAACAAAATACATTTGTATGGTATCGATGGCTTTTCTCCCGTAAAAAAATTATCACTTGGTCAATTTTTACGGAGGAAATGATAGCACATTATGAGGATACAAAGAGCAACACCTTCTTTAGCCAATTGATAAATCTCAAACAAAAGGGTTTAGTGGGGCAGCACATTGAGGACTTCCAAAAATTGAATATAAGGGTAACTGATATTCCAGAGGAACATAGGATTGACCTCTTCATAGGTACTCTAAAGGATAACATCCAACATGAAGTTCGTGTTTTGGAACCTGATTCATTGGAGAAGGCATTCAGGTTGGCAAGAAAAGTTGAATGTAAAATTATGGCGACAAGGAAGCCTACCACTCAATTCTATAAAGAAGGAAGTGTTGCTACGCCTAGATTTCCACAACCTACAAGGTTGACACCACAACAATTGGAAGAAAAGAGAGCAAAAGGGCTTTGCTACAGTTGTGATAGAAAATACACTAAAGGTCATAAGTGTGCTGAGAAGAAATTATTTTACATAGATTGTGAAGAGGAAGAAGAAAATGAACAAGAAGAGGATATACATCAGGAACCAGCCCTAGAAGAGGAAGAAATGAGTCCGACCATATCATGTAATGCATTGGCAGGAATTACCACTCATCAAACTCTCAAGATAGAAGGACATATCAAGAAGAAAAAGGTAATAGTGTTGATTGATTCAGGTAGCACCCATAATTTTATTCATTGTAAGGTAGCCAAGGAATTGAATTGTTTCCTATACCCAGCACCAGAATGTCAAGTGATGGTTGGAAATGGAGGAACTATAAATTGCTCTGGAAAATGCCATAATATCAAGCTAACCATGGGGGAATATGTGTTGACAAGTCCAATGCTTTCCATTCCTATGGGAGGTGCTGATGTTGTACTAGGAGTACAATGGTTACAATCTTTGGGGACGGTAGCTTTTAATTTTCAAGAACTTTTATTGAATTTTTTTTCAGAAGGAAAGGAAGTTGAATTACGAGGTATTTCAGGGAAGCCAGGAAGGATAATAAGCTCTAATGTCATGAAAAAGCTTCTAAAGAAAGAAAAACGAGGCGTAATTGCACAATTATGCTCACTAGAAGTTCCAACATCAAAATCATCTATTTCTGTAGATCTCCAAAAAGCCTTGGACAATCATTCCAAGGTGTTTGAAACTCCCAAAGGACTCCCACCTATTCGTGATCATGATCATGCTATTCATTTGATTCCAGGAAGTGTTCCTCCAAACATCAGGCCTTATAAATATCCTTATGTCCAAAAGAGCGAAATTGAACGTATGATTGCAGAAATGTTAGAGGCGGGTATAATTCAACCTAGTCAAAGTTCTTTCTCTGCTCCTGTAGTATTGGTACATAAGAAGGATGGATCATGGTGCATGTGTCCCAATTATAGGAAGCTCAATAAGCTCACCATTAAAGATAAATTTCCCATTCCTGTGATTGATGAATTATTGGATGAATTACATGGAGCAATTTATTTTACCAAGTTGGATCTTCGTTCAAGATATCATCAAATTAGAATGAAGACTGAAGATATTCCAAAAACAACATTTTGAACTCATGAGGGTCATTATGAATTTTTGGTCATGCCTTTTGGACTTACCAATGCACCTTCTACATTTCAAGGGTTGATGAATTCCATTTTCAAACCCTTCCTTAGAAAATTTGTGCTAGTATTTTTGATGATATACTAATCTATAGCAGGTCTTGGAAGGATCATGTTGAACATGTTGACAGGGTGCTCAAACTATTGCAGGAGAAACAATTATATGCAAAAACATCCAAATGTTTCTTTGGAGTACAAGAGGTGGAATATCTGGGTCACATTGTATCTCACGAGGGTGTTAAAGTAGACCCTAACAAAATTAAAGCCATTAAGGAATGGAAAGTCCCCACAACCATAAAGCAGTTGCGAGGATTTCTCGGGTCAACAGGGTATTATCGCAAGTTTGTTAAGAATTATGGGAGAATAGCAGCACCTCTAACAACATTATTGAAGAAAGATGCATTTTCATGGACTTCTAAAGCAACTAAGGCCTTTGAACATCTTAAAGAGGCAATGTGCCTAGCACCGGTCTTAGCTACGCCAGACTTCACAAAAACCTTTATTGTGGAATGTGATGCCTCAGGAAATGGAATTGGTGCAGTTTTAATGCAGGAAGGAAGACCCATTGCTTTTGAAAGTCGTCCAATCAAAGGAAAGTATTTGCAGAAACCTATTTATGAGAAGGAAATGTTAGCAATACTGCATGCACTAAAGAAATGGAGAACTTACCTAATGGGAAGACACTTCAAGGTAAAAACTGATCATGATAGTCTTTAACACTTTTTGGAACAAAGACTATCTTCAGAAGAGCAGCAAAAATGGGTCACAAAGATGTTGGGTTATGACTTTGAAATAATCTACAAAAAAGGAAAGCTTAATGTTGTTGCAGATGCACTCTCAAGAAAGAATGAAGAAGTGGAAGCATTGCTTTGTGCCATTTCTATTATCCAACCAGATTGGATAATCGAAGCAAGAGATGAATGGAAGAAGGAAAAAGATGTATGGACACTCATTCAAAAGTTGCAGCAAGATCCTAGTACATCTGATACATTTAGTTGGAAAAATGATTTCTTATGGTACAAAGATCGCTTATATCTTTGTAAGAATTCTCAACTAAAACAAAAGATTCTTCTGGAATTGCACACTTCTCCTTTAGGAGGACACTCAGGATTTTTAAAAACTTACCACAGGGTGAAGAAAGATTTTTTTTGGGATGGCCTTAAATCTGATATTCAAAAGTTTGTGGTGGAATGTTTGGTTTGCCAGCAGAATAAGTTGAGACAATTAAGACCCCGAGACTTCTACAACCTTTATCCATTCCAAGTCAACGTTGGGAGAAGATTTCAATGGATTTTATCACATGTTTACCTAAGTCCTAAGGAAAGAGTGTCATCATGGTGGTAGTTGATAGACTTACCAAGTATGCACACTTTTGTGCATTATCTCATCCATTTAAAGCAAGTACAGTTGCTACTACATTTATGGACAGAATTCAAAAGCTACATGGAAGCCCAAGGGTTATTGTGAGCGACAGAGATCCCATTTTTACTGGAAATTTTTGGACGGAAGTTATTTTCTTGTTTGGGTCCTCAATTAGCTCATAGCTCATCTTATCATCCTCAATCTGATGGTCAAACTGAGATAGTAAATAAATGTTTGGAAGGATATCTTCGTTGTTTTGTATCCGATAAACAAACACAATGGGTCAAGTGGTTACCTCTTGCTGAATGGTGGTATAACACTTCCTTCCATACTGCAGCAAAAATGACCCCATTTATGGCACTTTATGGATATCATCCACCATCCATCACATCATCTTTAAGAGAAAATTCAAGGGTTCAAGCAGTGGAAGATCACATCGAGCATCAACAAGAAGTTCTCCAACTCTTAAAGGATAACCTGAATTTGGCACAAAATCGAATGAAACAACAGGCAGATCAACATCGTACCGAGAGAAGTTTTGATGTAGGAGATTGGGTATTTTTACGGCTACAACCATACAAACAAATGTCCCTCAAGCAAGCAAAGAAGGATAATAAATTATCGCCAAAGTACTATGGTCCTTACAAGGTGTTGCAAAAGATTGGTACTATGGCATACAAATTGAAGCTTCCTGCTTCTTCGCGAGTACATCCAGTTTTCCATGTTTCATGCTTAAAGAAGGTTATAGGTGAAAATCTTCCAGTTCAAACAATATTGCCAGAACTTGATGGGGAAGGGAAAATCATATTGGAACCTGAAGAAGTCATGGAAAAAAGAACTCGACAACTACGGAATCGATCAATTTCAGAGTATCTCATCAAGTGGAAGAACTTACCCACTGAAGATTCTACATGGGAGGATGAGAATTTTATACAGAAGCACCCAGAGCTACTCAAGCATTGAGGACAACACTTTTTTGAAGGAGAGGGGCATGTTAGGTCCCTATATTACTAGTATAGTCCCTTATTGCTGTTAGTGTAACCCCCTTATTGTTATTATTGTACCCTTGTAACCCCCATATTGTTATTATTGTGCCCTTAAATTATTATTGTTAGGTCAGCTAGGATTACATTGTGGCCCCATGGACTCCTATATATAGAAAGGAGGTTTTGTAATTTGTATCATCCAAGAATTTTTCATTCATGTAATATATTGGAGGTTGCCCCCTCGAAGTGGCTTATTTCTAAGGCATTGATATCTCTTTTCTTCTATTTTTGGAGCTGGTTTCACAACATTATACTTGTTAGTTTTTGGAGTAACAAAGAACATGTGTTCTAGTTCCGGATGATGCTAAGAGGCTAAGGAATACAAGATCTCAAAAACCCAAAAAAGGTTTCATGAGATAAGCTTGGAATACACCTTAATTAAATTAATTTGTCACTAATTTAATTATTTCCCAAGTCTAACTTAGGGACATTGGTAATTAAATTGAATTAATTAAGGTAAATTCAATTTTTCTTAAGAGACTTCCATTGATGGAGTTACAATGATCTAAGCCATTGATCAAGATTATATCTTGGCCGTTGGTTGTGCAACAAAAGATTATAAGAGCAAGTAGAGGGCTTGGAGAAGAGGTATAGATTTACAGTTGAGCAATTTGACTACCTAGTTTGCAGTATTCAATAAGGTCGCAATTGAAGCTAGGGAAGCATCAGAGAGCAAGGGAGCAACGAAGATTTGGGAGAAAATATTATGGAGGAAGATTTCCTCAGTATTTCCAGTGTCTGAGATGCAGGAAAGAGGTGGCTGAATTATCAACAAAGGAGGCTGTGAAGAATAGTGCAAGCTAGCTAGATTCCCCGTGTGAGTTTCCAAACGAGCCACGTTTCAGTTGATAAAGGCTAGATCTATTTCAGGGAGGTAGAACAAGTGGTTTTTGGTGGAAGAGAAAGGAAGAACGACTCACCTCCAAAGGTTTCTGGGGCTGTATGAATTTCTAGAGGCCATATTTTTTCATTTCCAGTCCAACAGTGTGGGTAGCTGGGAAGTGCGAGTGGCCAGAGAGAGGACGAGTTGGATTGCAGAGGGAGATATCTTATCTCCAGTATATTTTTCCAGTTGTGACCTGTATTTTTCGGAGGATTGCTAGCAGAAGGCATATAGTTGATTGTACTCTCAAATTTCTACATAATAAAAAAACATTATTTACTACACTGGTTTTCCCTTCGAGGATTTTCCAGGGAAAATTGCCCCAGAAAAAGAGTGTTTATTTTATTGTGTGTGCATTTATTTCTCAGTTTTGTATTTTTATTTCTGTAACATTTTTATAGTGAAGAATGCATCAATGAATTATTTGTTATTTACCGTTAATAATTAATAAAAATAAATTGCATTCAGTTAAGAGAATAATTTCGAGTTTTTGCATTCAAGGATTTTTCACATGGTATCAAAGCAGATAATATTGGATCAAATTATCCAGGAAAGAGGAAGTGAAATTGTGTAGTTTCAGAGGGAGATTTGAAGCACAAAATTTCAGATCTGTGCAAGCCAACCAGGTAGTGCGAATTATTGGAGGCAAAAAATTGATTTCCAAATTCTCGGTGGAGGAAAATTTCATTTTCCTTAGGAGAAATAGTAGCAGGCAGTAGGATTGTTGGAGAGGGTTTTCGGTGAGCAGACTAGTTGATTCACAGAGAAAATCTAGTGCATAATTTTTGCAACAATGGTTTTGGAGTTGTAGTTCAGTGCAGTGAAGGAAGAGAAAAGAAAACTGAGAGGGAATTTCCATAATTTATCAGAGGGTTTCCATTTTTCTAGTTGCAGGAAAGGAGGCCATGATTTTTAGCAAGATAGACCAATTACAGGAAGTTCGATTGCAAGTTCAAGTTACACAGTCAGCCAGTGTGTGTTGCATAAGTTACAGATCATGTGCTAGTACGAGATCAAAGGTAGACTGAGGAGATTTAATGTTCAACAACAAGAAATGACAGTGCTGGAAAATGGTTTTCGGATCCAAGATAAAAATCCTAGGTCAGTACTGTGCAGTCTAGTGTGAATTGTAGGATCCAATGTAGGTTACAATATCTAGTTGCAAGAAGAAGTGCAAGTAATAGGGAGAAGACATAGTTTATTTCTTGGAAGGAGAAGGATATTTCTAGTGTATAGTTTTCCAGTTTTTGAGTTTCACAGAGATGGCCACAATATGTATCAAAGATCAAAATAGATTGGACGAAGCCTCCAACTTTGGTGTCTAGATGGATAGGATGCAATTCCTTCTGGACGAGCATGGTTTGAAGGAATATGTGACAACAATAAAACTGAGCTGATTGATCCACAATAGTTGAAAACCTTCAAGAAGGAGATGGGAAAAGCTAAGAGGATGGTCCTAGACAGAGTTTAGGATTATATCGCCCTGCATATTGCATACAAGAATACAATAAAGGACACGTAGGATGACATCATGAAGTTGTACCAAGATCCATTTGAGAATGAAAAAATGATTCTCAAGGAGAAGTTGAGGACAAATAAGATGCAAAAGGGCAAGAAAATTACATCCTATCTCACAAGGATTAAAACGATTAGAGATGAACTTGTAGTCGTAAGAGAGAAACCATCAGATAGTGGGCTAGTCCACATAACACTCAATAATTTTACCAAGGAGTGTTGCACATTCTTCCAAGTAATTTATGGGAGAGACACACTTCTTGGTTGGGAGTGCCTATGGAGTGACTTCACTCACGAGGAGCTAAGGCTCAACCTCATAGATGGTACTACTAGCAACAATGGCAAGGGATCGAAGGTAGAGAAGGAAGAAGAGAGCGTAGCTCTTGCAGGAAAAGGAAAAGTAAAGAAAGGTCCTAGTTAGGGACAAGACTCGAAAGGAGAGAAGAAGAAGAAGGACTTGTCGAAGTTCAAGTGCTTTGGATGTGATGAGTTTGGTCACTATGCTACCCAGTGTCTAAAGAGGAGAAAGGAAAATAAGCAAACAACAATTTCGACAAATATTGATGACTTGTACACTAGGTTGGAGGATGAGTTCATGATTTTTGCAACATTATCCTCGGATGGAGGAGTGCGATACTCTAGTATGCGAGATCGGGCAGAGTCCGTGGGAAGAAAATTAGGAGGTCTAGATCTAACCATGGAGGGATTGATCAATAGATCAGATTTAGTGCAGTTGTGTATTCTTCACATGGATCAATACCTATGCTACAGAAGCCCACAATAGTAAAGTAGTAGGAGGATTGAAGTGTCAACAAGTTGTAGTCGGATTCTTGAGAGATAGTGTAATGCTAGTTGCAATCAAATACTTGAGAGATAGCTGCAAAGCCAGTTGGGCACAATCAGGTGCTTAGTAGACAAAAAATAGCTAATTGCAGTAAGAGATTCAAGAGATAGGGGTAGAGCCTGAGTTGCAGTGACATAGTGAGAATTTGAGACTCAAAGGGAGTCTAGCTTCACAGAGAGCAACCCTATGAGAGCTAGATCTCCAAGTTCTAAGGAGATCAATACACAAAGGAGCAGTGGTTGCAGCAGCACATTAGCAACGAAAAGCCTCAACAGTGTGAGATCAAAGTATGCACAATAACATGGTGGACAATGTTTGTTAGATTGACTTCTTCACAGTGATTTCCAGTGGCAAGGAGTTATTTTAGCTTGAATATGTGAAGTAAGGAGGTACAACAGATACCAGACACCAACAACATAGATCAATTTAACTATAACATGTTCCCACAAATTAGTTGGTGGCAGATATAGTCACAAAGGCTCTAGGGAAATCCAAGTTCTTATACTTCAGAGAACATATGGGTATAGTGGAGAACACCTTCCTCGTTAAGAGGGAGTGGTAGTTTTTGGAGTAGCAACATACATGTGTTATAGTATCAAATGATGCCAAGAGGCTAAGGAACACGATATCTACAAAACCTAGAAAAGGTTTCATGAGATAAGCTTGGGAAACACCTATGAGGCGCCTACCTAAACTAACTCGGGTCAAATGTGACTTTCGAGGATTGAGTTTTTAACTCCTGGGTTTCGACTTTCGGGTACATCAATTAAATTAATTAACCAATAATATAATTTCCCAAGTCTAACTTAGGGAAATTGGTTAATTAAAGTAATTCAATTTTACTCAAGAGACTTCTATTAATGGATTCAAAGTGATCTAAGCCATCGATTGAGATTAGATCTTGGTCATTGGTTTCCCAACATAAGATTATAAGAGCAAATGGAGGGCTTGGAGAAGAGGTATTGATTTACAATTGAGTAGTTTGACTACCCAGTTTGCATTATTCAATAAGGGTGCAATTGAAGCTAGGGAAGCATTAGAGAGCGAGGGAACAACGAATATTTGGGAAAAAAGACTCAGAGGAATATTTCCTTAGTATTTATAATATCCAGGATGCAGGAATGAGGAGGTAAAATTATTTGTAGAGGAGGTCGTACAAAGTAGTGTGATTTAGCCAAATTCCCTGTGCGAGTTGTAGGAAGAGGCACGTTTTTGTTGTTGGAGGCCAGATCTATTTCCGGGAGGTAGAGCGAGTGGCTTTTGGTGGTAGAGGAAGGCATAATGGCTCACCTATAAGGGTTTCTGGGGATGTACGAATTTCCAGAGGCCATATCTACGCATTTCCAAACTAGAAGTGTGAGTAAATGGAAAGTGCGAGTGGCTGTAGAGAGGCTTAATTAGATTGCAGAGGGAGATATTTTATCTCCACTATATTTTTCCAGTTGTGATATGTATTCTCCAGAGGATTGCCAGTAGAAGGAATCTAATTGACGGTACTCTCGAATTGTTGCATAATAATAAAACCTTCATCTGCTGCACTGGTTTTCCTTTCAAGGTTTTTCTAGACACAATTGTCCAAAAATAACGATATCTATTTAATTATGTGTATCTATTTCTCAATTCCATATTTTTATTTCCGCAACGCTTTTATAATGAAAAATGCATCACTTAATTATTCATTATTTATCGTTAACAATTAACAAAAGACAAATAAACTACATTAAAATAATTTCCATTGGTTACATTCAAAGAATCTTCCCACATTTAAAACCATAAATATAAATAAAAACTTTATGATAAATTATAAAAAAATATAGAAATTAACTATCATAAAAAAAAATATAGAATTTAAAAACTTTATGATAGATTGTCAAAAAAATTCTAACCTTGGATAAATATAAACATATATTTATGAGAAGAGAAAATATGCCATCCAACAAATATCCCAACCAAAAGTGACGTTCTCTTTGACTCATATGCTTTTTTTAGCCTTAAAATTTTTTTATGAATGCCACCAATTTAATTGAAATTATGAATGCATTTGGAAGCTTAAATAAAATCGATACAGTACTTTCTATATATGTATATATATTAAATTTTTCCATTTACTTAAAGATTTGAAGTTCTTTTCCTTTCTTCTTCATCATTTACATTCCCCTTTTCATAAGGTTGTTTTTCATTTATTTTTTTAAGTTTTGTTTTGACATCCATTAAAAAAGTGGATGTATTTTTTAGGAATCGATTACATTGTCGGTAAATAAGGAAAAAAGCTTGCGTACATGTAGCTTAAATAAAACCCAAAACTTTTATAATAGTAAAAATTAATAGTACATGGTAGCTTCCATGTATTTGAAATTTAATTGTTTTCCCTCTTTTCGAATTTATAATTAGTATTTTTTATTTTGTGTTTGTGTAATTATTTAATTTATAATTAATATTTTTAATTTTGTGTTTGTGTAATTATTTAAAAAACATGTACTTTATGTAAAGAAAATGATTTTGACAATGCCATATATATTTTATATAGATTTATTTTGTGCTAATTATAACACCTCTTCATATAATATAACTTGAATATGTTATCTGTTATGAAGAAATTTTTCGGTAATAATCATATTACAATGAACAAAGTCGACGCGTTTCGAACCAACCAGTGTGGTTCATTATCAGGACTAGGTGAGAGATCAGATCAGTAGTTGAGTTTAAATACATGTAGAAAAGGCAAAGAAAATCGTTAGAATAACAGATAATTTGACTTTGAAATCCATAACGGTTAGTTCTATTAATTTAATTATTTAATTAAAACATCATAACGGCTAGTTTGAATATTGAAATTAATAACAGTTAGATCAATTTATAGTTTAATTATATATAAAAATCATTTTATTTTTATTAATATTGTTAATTGATCATTTAAAATACAAATATTATTTTATTATAATTATATATTATTTTATTGTAATTCTATCTTAAAAAATTAAAATAAAGTAAAAAATAAATAATAATAATAATATAAAAATATAAATAAATAAATAAATAAATAAATAATAATAATATATATATATATATATATATATATATATATATATATATATATATATAAAAGAAAAATTAAGAATATAAGGCAGGGATCCAACACCTGCTTATATTCCAACCGTCATCTCTATTGAGATTTACGAGACTTTTTTCAATTTCAAAGGCCTCTCTTAACTTACGATGATGAAAGTGATCAATCCTGGCTAAGACCTTAGCCTCTTCGATGCAAATATGATGGTTAGTTTTTTCCACATGTTCAGCTAGGGCAGAGGTGCGAGACCTCCCATGCCTAATGTCCGCTGCATGTTCACATATCCTTTGGCTAATGGACCTACCCGTTTCACCAATGTAAGGCTTCCCATAGTAACAAGGAATAAGGTAGACACCTTTTCCATCCCTAGGGTTCACCGAATCTTTAACCGAGTTAAGAGAGTTGTGAATCGTGTTAAGGGGTTTGAAGGAAGAGGAAACCTTATGCTTCCTAAGAATCCTAGCAATCCTATCAGTGGTACCCTGAATGAAAGGAAGCCTTACATTGCAGGACCATTGATTAGGATAATTTTTATATTTAACCAAGGGACCTCTTTTTGCTTTAAGAAAAGCTTTAAGTCCTTGTGAATTACTATAACCATTAAAACAAAAAACATTAAGGAGATGGGTCTTTTCTTCCTCAAGGTGAGATTCATCAGAGATTCTCAATGCCCTAGTGGCTAAGGTGTTGAGGACGCCTAACTTTTGAGAAGGAAAATGATGCGAATCCGCGCGAAGATATTGCTCAGTATGGGTTTTCTTACGAAAAACCTGATGTGAGAAAGAACCATCTTCCTTTCTACAGATAAGAACGTCAAGGAAATGAAGGCTCCCATCCACCTCATAATCCATGGTAAATTTTATGGAGGAAGATTGACTATTAAAATGAACGAAGAAACGATCCAGCTCTTCCTTACCGTGAGGCCAGACGACACAAGTATCATCTACAAACCTTTTCCAAAGCTTTGGTTGGTGCAGAGCAGAGGAAAGTGCCTTGGATTCAAAGTCCTCCATAAAGAGATTAGAAAAAATCGGGGAAAGGGGAGAACCCATAGCAACACCACAGGTTTGCTCATAAAAATCACCTTCAAAACTAAAGAAAGTAGAAGTTAAGAAAATCCCAACTAAAAAGGCTGTGTCAGGATCAGTGATCCGATTAATGACTTCAATGGCCTCCTTAATAGGGATATTGGTGAAAAGAGAGACAACATCAAAACTAACAAACCTATCTTTAGGTATCATTTTAACACCCTTTAATTCACTAACAAAAGATGCAGAATCTTTAACAAAGGAATCGATACGACCTACGAGAGGTTTAAGCTTAGAGGATTTCAAAGTCAAATTAGCTGTTATTCTAACGGTTTTCTTTGCCTTTTATACATCTATTTAAACTCAACGACTGATCTGATCTCTCACCTAGTCCTAATGATGAACCACATTGGTTGGTTCGAAACACGTCGACTTTGTTCATTGTAATGTGATTATTACCGAAAGATTTCTTCATAATTTATCGATGGATCATAGAAGCCAAAAATCTATTAATGTTCTATGTGTCATGGATGACTATAGGTGTGAATCATATTTTCTTACTAATTTATAGAATGTTAATACAATAAATTATTAATAAATAAATGTTGAGCTAGAGTTAGTGGTGTGTGGTGATTATGTGAAAGAAGGAAGTTGTTGGAATGTTGGAGATAGATAATATTTTCAAGTTTTATTATTGTTTCTTCTGATAGAGAACGAAATAGAAAATATGATACTTTTCTAACTTCTCAACAAGGCCACCAAGAATGGGCACTTTGCATCTCACGAACAACAAGAAATGATGATCTTTGTAGTCAGTGAATTTGTGGTATGCATTCCTGCAATTTGTAAGATTATAATGACCCAAGCATAGGGTGAAAGTGTAGAGAAGTGATATGAAAATGGAGGAAATCCCCTCCTATAAAAACTAATTGTCCTTTGACACTTTACAAGTTAAACAAAATGGGTCTTTAAAGATAAAATAAGTTTCAAAACCTCTTCAAGATGGTGAGTTAAGTTTTCACATTAAATTTAAAAAGAAACACATTCATATGCAACTCAAGATGACAAACATGAATAAAAGAAACCAACATTTTATAACGAAGTTCACCCCTCTTGGGCTACATCTCCGGGCCTTGCTCTAATGACTAGGCCTCCTATATTGATTTCATCAGCAAATGAGTACATCACAAATTGTTAACACGAGAGTGGCTTGTTTCTCCTACAAATAATTCTCACTAAAAAATATGAATCCCTACAATAAGTCATGATGGCCAACAGAAAAGGACACTCTCACAACAGGTCCTTGTACTCCACCTGAAATCCAAGCACAAAAACATACAACAACTCCACAACGAGTGTTGAAAAGAGCTTATCTCATGAGGACACATTGAGAAAAGACTAAAAAGAGCTACTCTACTAAAGTAACAACTGCTGCAAATGGAACTACGAGGCTGGAAAACCTTTGACTAGGATCTCTCCATGCTAAAAAATGCCTTCAAATTGCTTTAAAACTGTCTTTTCCTCTAGAATAAAATACTTTATTATGCAAAATGTCCATCTTAAAGTGTTGAAATAAAAAATCTGAGGCTACCATTGAGTTCAAGATACTAAAAAACCCCCATATAGGCTCTTCTTGAGCTAAAAAAGGTTATAAACTGAGCAAGATATGCTTCTCCAAGCCAAGCTCTACTATTTGTTTTGCAATTTGGAAAAACCTGTTAATTGCATGATGATTTCACCCTTTACACAGTCCGCCGAGCGGAAATTTCGCCCGGGGCCAACAAGATTCCCACCACAAAAGGTGCAATTTGTCACTTCATTAATTTCTGCAATAACCCTTAAGCATCAGATAAGGTCATATGGCACTCATGTGGTTGGGGGTCAGGGCCAACTGCCCACCCCGCTAGCTTTGCACCACCCATGGTTATGTAATGGTCATGAGAACTAGGGGCCAGGTCTTATCCGCTCGTGCCCTCTGGCATAGCCTCCTTCACCCAGTCGCATGGGTGTCAGCGTGGTTGGGGGTCAGGGCCAAGTTCCCAACCCATTTCCCTTCCATCTGTGCCATGGGAATGTGGTGGTAATGTGACCAGGGGATAGGGCCTCCGCCCAACCCCTCCTCTCAAACACCAAAATCATATAAATAAATATATCCAACGACGTATTTTGGGTAAGAAATAATGCGGTGGTGTGACGCTAGGGTGTGGAGTTGTTATGTAGAAGGTTTGGGGGTTGAATTTCGCTGAGGCCTGAGGCCCAATATAAATTTTTTGACCAACCACAGGGCATCCTCTCATTGGGCCACATGGCGACCTTTGATTGGGCCACCTCAAACTGCACGAACCAACCAAAACACAACAAATGAAACTTGTACGATAATGCCATGTGTCAAGACCTGTTTGGTTCGCTGTCAACCATACCCTCCATAGTCAGCTGATGATGTCATCTGTATATACTTCCCAATCAGCAGCCTACTCAACTCTACTGTTGACTTTTTAGTTGTTGGTCAAAAAGTTTAGAACGCCATAACTTCTTCATACGATGTCAGATTGAGGAAATTCAAGCATCATGACGACGAACACTACAACTTGACGCTAGTTTCATGAGGTTCCAAGAAATTTAATTTTTGAGCCTATTTTTGATCTTTGGATCATACCTCCCTATTAGGAACTTTTGGACCTCCAAAAGTCTATCTTCACTCAGTAAATAAGTGAGGAAAAATCTCATAAAATTTACTGATCTTAATCCTTTTTGTTATGTTGGAATTGGCGCCTTTTAGCTCCAACCAAAGTACTCTACCTTACCTCTGTGTGAAGTCCTTATCTTCTTGACAAGAATTGTGGCTTGCTGCAATTCTTATAAACATGCAAGAACAAAAAATGCCATGGATGGAATCTAAACATTATCTCCAATACCATCGTTCTTTGGCTAAAACAAACTTCACCTTGAAGTCTCTCTTTTCTGAAGACAAAATTGATATTCCACCTATAAATTAGAAGCAACCCAATGCTCGCCATTCATTGATTTACACTTTGCTTCACTGTCCTCAAGCTATGTTTGTTCTCTAAGTGTACTAGCTTCATTTGTTCAATGACGTGTTTGAATTTTTCCACATTACTATGGTGATTTGTTGCACAATCTTAATCAAAGATCAAATTCAGAAACAAGATTCCCATCGAAGCACTTGTATAAGTGAGTGTTGGACACATTTGTAGACACATTAGATGACATGCATATACTCACCCCAAAAGTTCCCTAAACAAATGGACTCATCATGTAGCCAAAATAACATAACATGCCAAAGAAAACACACATGTTCCAAATAAGTGATTATACATGACTTCACTTTACAAAGTACCCAAATGGGAATATACAACAAGTATTTACAATTTTACAAAGCAAGAAAATTGTAAAAAATAATCTACCCATTCTTTTCCTAACCCAGGCTTATGGGTTATCTTTCTGCACGCACTTTGCTTCGAAGGATGCTTAAGGAAATACATCATTTTCCACTTTTCCACCTATCGATTTCTTTACAAAGGATCACATGACCTCCTTTTCCTTCTTGGGATGAAGTTCCGGATGGATTTTCCAACACTTTTCAATCTGGTGCCCATTCATGCTACAATGGATGCAAAAATGCTTATGCTTTCCTTTCAACAAGGAATTATTCAAACTTGAAAGAGTTTCTTCATGCCTTGTTCCAAGAATTTGATCCATTTTCTTGACCATCTCCTTACGTTGCTCAACCTCAACCAAAAAATGGTCAGATGCATCACAATATATACAAGGCAACATTTCCCATAAATAATCAATATCACCAACGTTTTGAAATCCACATGACACTTATACATGCCCTTTGGGATGTGACTTTGATGAGAATAACTGGACTTGATATGTCCCTTGGAACATTAATCTTTCTTTAGAGACAATTTTCCAATATCACTACCATCATGGTGTGACATATCATCACTTGATGATTTCTTTGCCTCAATAATTTTAGAGCACTCTCTAATTTCTTCATGACCATAATCCAATCCTTCATATCATGGTTGTTCCTTCACCTCGATAGGAAGTGATACCTTAGCCATTGAATTTGAGGCTTCTTCCATCATAACCCATATGAGTTAAAAAATTCATACCAGTACCTTTGGTACGCTTTTCAAAAGATGCAAAAGATGTGTTATCAACATTAGTTGAAGGAGTAGAACTAGAAATGCTAATTACCTCCTTTGGTCTATCACTCATATTTTCTATTTAGATGTTGATGACAAAGTAGATGATGAATCTAGCCAACCACTTTTAACAACGAGCACATAGGGAGAGTGTTTCAGATGCTGAAAAAACTCACAAGTATCATTCTCAACACAAGGTCCATATACTGTGTTTATACCATGCCTAAAAATTGGCTTCATCTCGGAGGGATTTGTTTGTGCTTTTTGGATGGAACTCTCACCAATTTGTTCCTCCACTACTGTTGCAACTGCAGGCAAATTTTCCTTTTCTCCTCCTTTTCAACTTCAACCAATCTCCTTAGCTTGACATTCTCCATTCGAAGAGATAGATTAACATCCTCCAACTCTTGGAGTATTTCACACTTAAGTTTCTTGCCCATACTTGCAACTTGGTCAGAACCCGCTCTGATACCACTTGATATGAAAATAGAGGAAATACCCTCCTATAAAAACCGACCGTCATCTAACACTTTGCAAGTTAAAAAAAATGGGTCTTTAAAGATAAAATAAGTTTCACAACCTATTTAATATGGCAAGTTAGGTTTTCACATGAAATTTAAGAAGAAACACATTGATATGCAAATCAATATGACAAACATGAAGATAAGAAACCAACATTTGATAACAGAGTTAACCCCTCTCGAGCTACATCTTCAGGCCTTGCTCCAATGACTAGGCCTAATATATTGATTTCATCAATAAATTAGTACATCACAAATTGTTGACACATGAGTGGCTTGTTTCTCCTACAAAGAATTCTCACTCAAACATATGACTCCCTAACTCCCTATAGTAAGTCATGATGGCCAACAAAAAAAGGACACCCTCACAACAGGTCCTTGTACTCCACCTAAAATCCAAGCACAAAAACATACAAAAACTCCATAATGAGAGTTGAAAAGAGCTTCTCTCATGAGAAAATATTGAGAAAATACTGAAAAGAGCTACACTATTGAAGTAACAACTGCTGTAGATGGAACTAGAAGGCTAGAAAACCTGTGACTAAGCTCTCTCCATGCTAAACAATGGCTTCAAACTACTTCAAAACTGTCTCTACCTCTAGCCTAAAAGACTTGATTCTGCAAAAATTACATCTTAAAGTGTTCAAATCAGACATATGAGGCTGCTATTGAGTTCAATACACTCAAAAACCCCCATACAAGCTCTTCTTGAGCTCAAAAAGGTTAAAAACTGAGTAATATATGCTTCTCCAAGCCAAGCCCTGTTATCTATCCTGCAATTTAGAAAAACCCATTAACTGCGTGACGATTTTTCCCTTTACACAGTCCTCCAAGCGAAAATTTTTCCTAGGACCAGCGAGATTCCCTCTGTAAAAGGTGCAATTTTCCGCTTCAATAAAATTTTCAATAACCCTTAAATGCCATATAAGGTCACATGGTGCCCATGTGGCTGGAGGCTAGGGCCAACTACTCGCCCCCACCAGCTAAACTCCCCGCTGATGTTAGCATGGTCACATTGTGTCAATAGAGTTGGGGGGCAGGGCCAAATATCTACCCCCACTGGCTTCACACCACTTGTGGTCATGTAACGATCACGAGAACTGTGGGCTAGGGCTTATCTTCCCGCGCCCTCCGGCATAGCGTCCTCTACCTGGTCATATGGGTATCAACGTGGCTAGGGGCTAGGGCCAAGTTCTCAACCCCTATCCCTTTCGCTTGCACAATGGGCATGTGGTGGTAACATGACTAGGGGCCAGGGCCTCTGCCCGATCCCTCCTCCCAAACGCAAAAATAATATGTAAATAAATATAACCGGTGGCCTATATTGGTTAATACCAACACGGTGGTGTAATGGTAGGGTGTGGATTTGTTATGTAGGAGGTTTGGGGGTCAAACCCCACCACGGCCTTTCGGCCCTATATAATTTTTTTCCAACCACAAGGTGCCACATGGCACCCTCTCATTGGGCCATGTGGTAGCCTCTAATTAGGCCACCTCAAACCACAAGAACCAACCAAAACGCGCCAAATGAAACCTATATGGAAATGCCACATGTCAATAAATGTTTGGTCCACCACTGGCCATACCTTGCGTAATAATTTGATGATGTCATTTGTACGGACTACCCAGTCAGCAACCGAGTTAACCATGTTGCTAACTTTTTAGTTGTTGGTCAAAAAACTCAAAATGCCATAACTTCTTCATACGACGTTGGATTGATGCGGTTCAAGCATTGTGTGAATTAGGATGAAGAACACTACGACTTGATGCCAATTTCATGAGATTCCAAGCACTTTCATTTTGAGCCTATTTTTGATCTTCGGATCAAAAAGTCAAGCAAACAAAACTGGTATGGGGTCCACAAACACTAGTTGGGAGAATTTGTGGTAGAAATAAGAGATTTAGATAAGGAGCTCAACGAGGGGTTAACTATTAAGATGGTTGAGTATGGGAGGATTATTGGGAAATGAAGGGTAAAGCAAGTGCAAATCAATCTAGAATGAGATGCCAAAAAATCATAGTAAAGAGATAAAACACGAGTATTCTCTCTAACTTAAACACAAATAAATTAAAATAAATAAATAATTATAAATTAAAATCTAATGATAAAAAAGTTAATGAAAATAACTCCAGTAACATGAGAAATGTTTGATTTTTTTCCTTTTAATCATAATATTAAAACTATAAAAAGATATTAATTAATAAAAAAATTCAAAAACCTTATAAAACATTTTAAAAATCAACCTAACTAATTCGAAATCAACCATAGTTGATTCACAAAGTGAAAACTATATTCATAGTAGGATAAGGACTAATAAAAGGAATTGTGAGAGAAAACAATGATTAGTTCTAATAAAAGGAATTGTGAAAGAAAACAATTATTTCTTTAAATAAAATTAAAGAATTTGCAATGTAATTACATCAACTAAATGTCCACTCCATTTTTCCCTCTCACGATAGTACATTACTTTTATTTTCCTATAAACATCTCTTAAAGAGATTCCCATTTTAAGAATTAAATATTATTAACAAAACTCATCCTCCTCTCCTTTTAATGGTGTAATGTGCTAACAAATAAAGTAGAAAATTAATGTGCCCACCTTAACTTTTAATAATAATTTAGTTCGGCTAATAGAGTGGGGCCCACCTTAAATCTTGGAATGGTGTTAATATCTCTAATCTTAAATATCATTGCCTCTTTTTTTTTGAAATTGGACTAAAAATCACCACATACCCATTTAATACCTTTAGTGAGATCAATTAGTGTAACTCTTGAAATTATTAAAATTTTAGTTGAGATAATAAAATATTGTCCATGAAACCCTACAATACACTAATAGAGCTTTTCAATATGAAATTTGTATGATTGATTTTGTAAGATTAAGAAATCAGTTAAGGAAAAATAAGACATGAATTTGTTAAACCATATATATATATTTATATTTATATATTTTAAGTAATGATAAAATTTGTATTAATTAAAAAATCTATGTTTAGGTCACAACTGTATATTGAGACATACATTATGATTTTTTTCTATATTTTATATTATATACAATTTTTTGAAGCAAAATTATTTTTTAATGGGGAATACAATCAATATTAAGCATATATGGGTATTTGGAGGTGAAGATCTTCCAATAAAGTCTCAAAATCAAATAAATTTTGTCGTACATATAACCTACTTCAAAATAAAATCCTTGACTATAATATATTTCCTCAGATTTATTGGATCATTCAAGCCAGGACACTTCACATTAGAGTTGCTGGAACTGATCAAATCTTTCATATTTTAGACCAAACTATTGACTAAAGATCTCAATTTAGTCTCCTAGAGGAGGAGAATATGGGGTTTTCCTTTTTGAATCAACAATTTAACCCCTGAAATTACTTTATCCAACACCAACCTCCTGCAATTCAAGGAGATTAGTTTCATCATTTTCTATTAGATTTTTTGGCCCCTTTGTTGGGGCCTAAACTGAGTCCTTTCCTTATATTTTGTCTCCTTATGACATTTCTGTCCATTATCTTCCCAATTCTCCATCCTTTTCAAATTTGTGGATTCAATCCTCTATATTCGTTTTTCTTTCCACCTTACGATGAATGTGATCTTTATCATTTTCTTTCTCTATCTCTAATTTTCCATTAACTGAATTAGCAAGGGAGGGGCTAGTTTGAGCTGCCCTAAGAGAGTGGAACTCTCCCTCATAAGAGGGAGATTCAATATTGTCTATCACATGGACAGGGAATCCTTAATGGGCATAATACCATCCTCAGGAAGATCACGAGAGGTTTTAGATTCCTTCCCAGGAGAGGGAGGGACGTTGCTTGTGGGAATCGCGCCTTCCTCTTCAACCAATTTTAGTGCTTCGAAACTATTGCTATTAGCCTTCCCTACACCCTGATTGTTGGTACCCTCTCCTGGAGTTGATTTTGCTTAGGTTGGAGAGGTTTGGCCCTTGCATTTTTTCCCTATTGGATCGCTCTGTCGTGGCTGGTTCTTAGTCTGTTTGGTTGGTCCTATTTTCCTTTTGGGATATTTCCATTAATTATGTTTTTCCACCTGATTCTGTTACTCCTTGATCTTCTTTTTGTAGCTTTTAGTAAAGTGTTTGTGATCATGAATGACCTTGCACTTAAAAGGAAGCTAGTCATAAGGCACTCCTTGGATATGAGACTAGTTATATTGGTTGAGATTTATTGCGGCTAGAAGCCCTTTGTCCATATCTACTTCCACAAACTCTAGCCCAAAAGAACAAACCCTCTTGTGTCTCACCATAATCAATATACTTACCCAAGGTGTGACCAATACTTGTAAAAGTGGTATCATTCCAACAAGGTAGAGGAAGGAAGGGGAGTTCAACCTAGACCGTAACTGCTAAAGGAACATCACATTCCAAGCTAAAATCCAGGCTCCATCAAATGTGAGCCACTTTCGAAGATCAAGTCTCAGTCTTCCTTATTATCAAAGAAGGTATACAACCCTCTTTTACATAAAGAAGAGAAAACTTGACCCTATATGAGTGGCTACCAAATTTTATTTAATCACTGCTTCAAGGAGTGCAGGGAAGGCCCACCAAACCTCATTTTACAAGCTGAAGAGCCCTTTTTTTGGACAAGTGCAACTCTTTCCTTGAGTACAAACTTTTGGATAAAAAATGCCCAAATACTTAGGAGGATCAATCTCCCCCTAAACAACCTCCAAAACTCCAAAATAAAATAAATCAAAACCCATTTAGGCACATCAATAGCAATTACAAAAAATAATAGTCTAAGGTGTCACACCAACCAAAAACAACCTAAGAAGGGTCATCCAATGAAAACCACAAAATTTTTAAAGCTTTTGCAAATATAAAAGCTTTGGAAAAGGAAAGTGAGGAGACAACGAGGCAACTAATTTATAAGGCTAAAAGTGAACCCCATAATGACTAAAAGAGAACCAAAGGTTATTTAAGAAGAGGTGGATAAATTACAAGGCCCACTAATGAGTGAAGAAAAGAGCAAACATCCTAATCCAAAGTTTATCTTAGGAAGGAATAAGAGACCCTAATCATGCCTAAAATGTCTATGTCAAGAAACATAGATGATAACCTCCCCTCTCACTCTTGAAATTTCTTATCAAATCATATCTTGCCATCCCTTATAAGAAGGTGGAAAACCAATTAGAATGTAAAGAGTTAGAAGCAATATAAAATAAAGGAAAATGTATTCAATATTTGTTTCTTAGCTCTTTCACAAATATTCAAATGTAACTACAATTCATTTATGCATGTAAATTTTTGCGAAATAATTCTATTATTTTTTCAATCTGCAAAGTAATATACTTACTAGGTCCATAATGGTAGAAATTAGAGATTACGAAATAATTCTATTATTTTTCAATTTGCAATATAGTATACTTACTAGGTCCATAATAGTAGAAATTAGAGAGTGAAGTAAAGGGAATTTTAGAAACTATAACTATAGTATGTAATATTATGTTACGAATAATCCAAGAAAATTGTATTACTCCACAAACGTGTTCATTCACATTATTTTTTATTTTAATTTTTAAGCATAAAATATAACGATTATTGTGAAAAGAAAATTTATGGATGCTCTTGTCAAGACAATAAAACATGAAAACAGGTTTAAAAAAGATGTATGGTAATTTTAATTATGCAAGGGAAAAAAATCTTTTTGAAAAAATAAACATATAATAGTATAAGTTGAAGTGGAAATTATTAATGTGCAAGGGAAAAAAATATTTTAGAGAAAATAAACCTATAATAGTATACAAGTTGAAGTGGAAATATTAATGTGAACATTTTATTCGTAAAAGGATAGGTTAATGCAGTGGCATGACTTATACTCGTTATGTACTTTGTAGAGATAATAATTATAAGTTAAAAAATCGAAGTGGTTAGTTTAATAGTCATTGTCAAATGGTGTTAGATGTTTGGTTAGCTTTATGTTAATAGGTATTTGTTTTTTTTGGGTGGTGTAATAGTTTATATTTACAATTTTATTAGGGATGCTAATCATGACTATCAAGAAAAAATTGTTGGTAATGTTAATATAGGGGTAGGGGATATTGGTATCACACCCACCCAATGACTTGCACCCGAAAGTGTGCTTACATATTACAAAATCTTTTAGTGTGGAAAAAACCATATAAAAACCACTTTTATTTCATAATTGTTTTGCATCTAGGATCTCAACTTTTGAGGATGAGTAAAAATATACTTCAAAATTGAGTTTGAATTCTTTTGTGAAACATGTTTGCATAAAATGCACCTAATTTTGTAATGTGTGGACTTTTCACTTCGCACTAGCCATACACAAACCTACAATACACATTCATCAACCTAAGATGACATGAAGACTCTTATACACTTCTATGGCAAACTCATAAGCACTAAATTTCCTTCTTGTGGGCATCCTTAAACTAGTATAAAATAGCTAATTTGTGACTATATGACCAAAAAATTTAGTTACGACATTTTTTATAAACTAAATACAACCAAATTCGAGTAATATTGATGTATTTTAGGTGGCATAGCTATAGAATACTAATGTATATTAGTGATAAACATAATTGATTACTTAAATACCACGTGAATACAAATTAGTAGATATAAATGAATTCTAGTAATGTAGTCATGCTAGCGTGCTTATCATGTTGATTAAGATTTTTTTATGTTGAATTTGTTTTTACAATATGAATGGATGTATCAACCATGCTTCACAACACATACATGCAAGTTATAATTATGTAATATATCGTGTGCATTGCCCCTTGGCGAGTTCTATTTGGACATCAATTAATGACTACTAAACATATAGGGAGGTTGTGAGTGGCCATTTCTCTCTATGATATTATTCCCTTGCCCCACCTATTTTAGGTCCTAGGCTCCTTCATCTTTTGAAAGACATGGTTAGCTTGGAAGGCCAATGCGGTAGGTTTGTCTTGATGGAATTGATAGGGTAACAAGGTAGGTTACAATTTAGTGTGATGCCTTATTTGGATACAAATTGTAGAATATGTGCATTGTAGAGATGCCTTGCTTTTAGATGCTTAAGGTGAATAGGAAGTGCATCTTCTTGTGATGATATTTGAAGGATGCAACCACATGATCCTAGGAAGTTCAATGCTCCTTGGTTATGAAGATAAAATGATGGCTCTTGGTTGTATTTTATTTATGGAGTTGAAAGGGCTTATCTCATAAGCTAATATATTCAAAATGAATATAGGAATGCCAATACCCTTTTGGAGTGATCGTGGATGAAATTTTTATGACCCTCTT
Source organism: Pinus albicaulis (assembly GCA_034641835.2). Classification (NCBI taxonomy): domain Eukaryota; kingdom Viridiplantae; phylum Streptophyta; class Pinopsida; order Pinales; family Pinaceae; genus Pinus; species Pinus albicaulis. The sequence continues at coordinate 522,042,508 of CM076584.1, read as the reverse complement.
TAGTAGTATGGCTCCTAATGATTGTATTCAATTTTGCACCATAAACATCCATGATACCCAATTTCCATAATACCCAATTTTAAATGTGAGATGGGTGCCCCTCTATCTCTAAGGTAGTAGATGGGTGCGACTGCTCCACAAGACCAAAAATTTCAAATTTTTTACAAGATGAGAGTTTTTCCTAAGGGTATGGGGGATACTAGTTTTAGTGAAAGAAAAACAAGATCGTAACATTTAGTTAATGAAAGAATATGCAAATAAACACTATTTATGGTTCAAAATATCATAGAATGAGAATCACATAAGAATTGGAGCAAGTTATTTTGCCCCTCAAGTCTTAAAAACTTACAAAAATAAGGGGCTAGACAACAAGGATCCGTATGAAACTTTAAAGCAAGATATTTCCGCATACTCTCAGCTAGTATTCTTTGTTGCAAAGAAGATCACAATCCTATATGGCTCATTGAAGAGGAGCACCCCCAATGAGTGAGATGTTCATAAGATGAAAAAGTTAGCAATCATTTTGGAGAGGAGTTGCTTACATTGTGTGGCGCTTTCAACTTAATTATTTGTGATGGTCTAGATAGATGGAAAAGCTCTAGGAACCTCACTTGCAACACATACAATGGAGCAAGTTTCGTTGACTATGTGATTTGTTTACAAGGCTTGATAGAAAATATAGACGGAGTTAACATTGGAGAGCATATTTGGGACTTAAAATCAGACCATAACCCAATTTATATAAAGTTATAATGGTTAGAAGAAAGGCAACATAGGAGGAAAAACCAATGTTCTAGGCAATGACTATCAAGAGGCAAAATTATTCTAACACAAGAAAATTGTACTATCTTGAAGACAATGCTATAGAGATTAATTCAGAAGGAGAAAATTAGTTTCCAAAGCTTCAACAATCATGAGATAACAAATATAATTCAAAGTGCACTTGAGAAATGCAAAAGAGAAAAAAATAGGAAATCAAATTGTTTTCCTGTAAATGCTTGGTTTGATGAGGAATGCAAAATGGCAAGGAGAACCTTGAAAAAGGCAGGCAAGGAGAAGATGAATGTAAAGTTATATAAGCATATACTAAAAAGGAAAAAAAATGAGTTCAGGCAAACAAGGCGAGAAGAGTTAATATATCTAGGCAAGAATAACCCAAAGCTTTTCTGGCAGGAACTTTAGCTAAGGAAGAAGAAAATCGAAAATAATATTACATGCAATCATTGGTTTGAATATGCAAGACAATTCTATGAAAAAAAATCAGAGGCTGAGCCTTCCCCCAAGATCAACACAGCTACAAAGCTCTCCACGTTATAGGAGGTGGAGATTCAAATTAAGAAGCTGAAAACAAGAAAGGAAAATGACTTGGTTGAACTTCAAGAAGAGTATCTAAAATGTGGAATGAACACTCTTGCACCACACATAATGTAAATATTCAACAATATCATTCAACAAGGATTCCCAAGAGACTAGATAACTAGCCTAACAATACCCCTTTTTAAAAGTGGAATAAAACATTAATAATCCTTCCAATTATAGAACCATTATGGTCAATCGTTTGTTTGCAAAGCTTTTCAACAACATGGTAGAAAATAGAATTAGTAAGTGGGAAAAAGTAAAAGAAAAGAGGGAAAAAGGACAAACGGATTTTAGACCGAAGCATTCTATAGTGAATGATGGTATCACATTGAGACACATTATTGAAAAGGTTTGGGGGGACAAAGAAGAAGTATTATGTTGCTTTGTTGACTTCAAAAATGCATTTGACACAGTGCCTAGAGATAAGTTGCAGTGTAGAATGGAAGAACTTGAAATTCCTTTTCATCATAGAGCCGTTGTCCATAGACTTTATGAAGAGGTGAAAGTCAAAATTATAACCTCAGATGGTATTTCAGAAAGCTTTAGAAGTGAAATTGGAGTCAAGCAAGGTTGCCCTCTATCCCTACTCTTTTTGGTTTATATATTGATAAACTAGAAGAGTGGCTAAATCTACAAGGTGGAGATTGTGTTTGGTTGAGGGAGTTTGTGATAAAGCTTTGTTTATATGATGATGATCTTGTATTGATTTCTAAATCGGCCCATGGATTGCAGATGCACCTATATGCTCTTGAGCATTTTTGTAGAGTAGTGGGGATGCAAGTAAATACTAGCAAGACCAAAATAATGATTTTCTCTAATTAAAGGAAGTAGAGCCAACATACGTTCTTATTTTAGGGCAACATTCTTGAAGAAGTAAATGAGTACAAGTACCTCGAGATTGATTCCAACAACATACTTTATTGGGGGGACTGCAGAAATAAGTGAATTTTAGAACGGTGGAAATCATTATATGCTCCTCAAAACATATGTAGAGAGGCAGAGTTATGGGATTGGAAAACAATTAAAGTGCTTGTTGGACTCCTAGTTTGTCCAATTATGCTATATGGGCGTGAATTGTGGGCTAGCATCGCCCTTGTTTCGAAATGGAAACAAATTGAGAAAATGCAAAAACACTTGATCATGAGCAAGTTCAAAATAAAAAGTTTGGTACCTTATGAGATAATGTTGAGAGAAACAAGAGCAACTCCCATTGAAGCAATTTCTATGGTGCAGCTCATAAGATATCTAAAAAGAATAATTGAGAAAATGAGAGGAGGTAGATGGCCTAATGTTATCTTCAATGAAGGCATGAGTGAAAGAAAGAAAACATGGATGAGATAAAACAATAAAACTACACATGGATGCAAAAGTGGAATATCTACCTCAATTCATGTCCCACAATAACAAGGAGCTAAAGAATTTTGTTATGGAGAAGTTTCGTAAACGGGTATGGGGAAAAGAGTTAGGTAGAAAGAAGAAGTACTACATTGAGGAATTCAACCCTACGTGTGATCTCCAACAAAAAGAGTACATTGGAGCCAACATTCCGTGGAGGGAAAAGGTTCTTATTGCTCAATTAAGAACCAACTAACATCAATTTCGGTGTGAAACTGATGGAAAACGCCTAAAGAAGCTTGGGAAAAACAGGTAGTGGAATCGGAAAACATTTCATTTTGGAATGTGATGGGTTCAGAGAAAGTTATGGGAATATGTTAGCATCAATTTCTTAGCATTGTCTTTTAGCTAGGGGATTTTTGGAAAGTTGGGCTAGCTTATTATCAATTTGAATAAGAAAATGATTAAATTGCAAAAGGCGAAAAGAAATGATAATTCCATAAATTATTTTTAATCTCATAAACATTAAAATATCATTTCATTTCATTTCTAACTAGTTATTAGGCCGATAGACCTTCTCTTTTGAAAGAGATCAATTTTTTTTTTGTCAACATATTCATTCTGCAGAGGACACCTGTTGCTGTCAATATATTCATTCTACAGAGGACACCCGTTGCCTTGTTTAGAGCTATTCCTTTGAATATGAAGTTCGTTAATATCTTCATAAATCTCTGACCCTCACAATGCATAAATCTCTGACCCTTGCGGAAATGACGTTGAATTCATAAATGGGGTTGAACTAATAAACTGAATTCTCGACAGATGTAGCTTCTATTCGCTGAAGGCTCACCGACGCGCAGGCCACTATGGTCTCAGTAAATAGGAAAGTGGCTGAACCTATGGGCGTGATTCATGAAAAGGCTTTCGCTGAAGGTTCACTGGCGCGTAGGCCACTGTGGTCTCAGTAAACAAGTAAATGGCTGAACCTATGGGCATGATTCATGCAAAGGCACCCTTCATGGAGTAAATTGGCTTCCCCATACAGTATTTGCAACCCTGAATAGGCTGAATAGAGGCAACGAGCATTATTCCCCCAAATTTTCTGGTTCTTGTTGTCGTAATTAATTGAAAAATTCCACCTGCCATGCTCTCAGAAATCCAAATCGTCGGTAATGGAAAGAGTGGGTAATCCTCTCATTACTATTCCCCTAAACAACTTCAAAAATAATGGCTACAGTTTCTGTCTTCTTCTAGTTTCTTCTTCACTTCTGGATTCCAATTTTCCTGCCACCTGCAGCTGGACAACACATGCTTCTGCTCAACCACATTCGGGCTTCCTCTGTTGCTTGTAGATGTAGTAACCTAACCATCTTAACACTTAAGTTCATTTTAATTTCAAGTTTCCTCGTTAGTAACTCTGCAGTGAAATTGGAAGCAGGGTTTTATCGATCCAGGTTTTACATTTAACCGCAGTTAACAGGCATGGGTCGATAAACCTTTGCATCCGGCATGTTCCCTATTTCCTAGAAGCCACTGGGGCCTAAACCCACATGCTAATATCATATCACAGTGAATCTCATATCTTCTTATTATGGGTTCTTAAAGTTTGTTACAAAGTTTCAGGAAAATTCATTGATGGGTCTCTTAGTTTTATTTTAAGCTTTAAATTTCATTGATATTCAAAATGGGTTCTTGATTGATACTCAGAGTGTGTTCCTACTGATTGTTCTGTCCACCTAAATATCAGTAGATATCCTAGAAGGGTAGGAGATATGCTTTCATAGAGTTTGTCTGCTGCTACACAAAGAATCGTTCATCATATGAATTTGTCTGTCTGCTGCTGTAGAAATTTGAATAACTGTTAAATAATTCACCGAGATTATCCTAATCACACAATATTTGAGCTTCATGCATAATACATAACCTCTTCTACTATTGATCATCAATTTGCGGAAATTAAACAATCGCATGCGCACATTAAAACCATAAACAATCACACATATAAACATAGTATTTATGGGAAATCTTAAAGCTGAAAACCCCCAACTATATATATATTATAATGATAGAGATCATGTAACAATCATTGTACAAACTCCTCACAAGCTCTCAGTACAATCTCCAATTGTTACACACTACACAAGCTCAGATCATACAAAACACATGCTCCAATCTGCTCCACCTGTTAGCCAGCCTCTACTGCGCAATCCAATATGGATAATTACCAGATCAAGGTTCAAATCCCACTGGTGTGTACTATGCAATCCTCATTGGCTTCTCTATCAATGTATGTGCAAATCTCATGCACCAGTATAGTCACAACTAATAGTCACACTTGCTCTTTCACCTACCTCTTCACTGGTCTCCACTAAAACTGTCCATGCACTACATTTAACTGATGTATTCTTTAGTTGATTTATGAGTTAATAATTAGTGAATTAATTAATAATTAATTCACACCACTCTCACTAATTGTATCAATCAGTTAGACTAGATACAACTAGCTCAACTAAGTTAAGCTGAACACAACTCCATTAACTGTCTCATCAACTCCACCAAACTCTGTCACATGAGTTCTAACTGAAGTCAACCATGCAATAGCTCCACTAAACCCTAGGAATAGCGTAATTCCTTCTGTCAGCTGCATGTGCCACATCTAGGCATCAAACTGAAGTGCTCCAAGAGGATAAGATAATGTTTAAAGTCCAAATATTATTAAGAGCTAATAATATTCGACATATCTATTTTTAGACTGGCAATCTAAAAATAGATTCCTCCCAGTATGTCTAAAAATATAAGTCCATCTATTTTTCCCGACTTGACCAACCATCCACAAATAGCATCCTGCAACTCATAGAACATGATCCATATGTCTAAAAATAGACATAGTCTAAAAATAGACTTTGCGCCAAAAAATAGCCTGCGGGCCCACTTAGTGAAGGCGACTCCTTTCCACTAAGCTCATCATCTTGTTGCAATCTCAACACTCCCTCTCAACAAGATAAGGATTATCTGCCATCCCTATCCTGCCTCTGTGGTATTCGAATTTGCTTCTGGTGAGCGCCTTCGTCAAGATATCAGCATCCTGATCCTCCGTGGGAATGTATGAAAGTAACATGATCTTCCGCTGCACACAATCTCTGATATGATGATACCGGATGTCGATGTGTTTAGATCTATCATGAAATACTGGATTAACCGAGAGTTTGATGCAACTCTGATTATCACAATAAATCACAGTAGGCTCTAAGTGTGAACCGAACAACCCGACTAGGATCTTCCTCATCCATATAGCCTCGCATGCAGCCAAACTCGCTGCCATATACTCGGCCTCTGCTGAACTGAGTGCCACGGATCTCTGCTTCCTACTGTACCAAGAAACTGCTGTCGACCCGATACTGAAAATCCATCCAGATGTGCTCTTTCTGTCCGTTGGGCTCCCTGCCCAATCTGCATCCGTGAACCCACACAGCTTCACCTCATCCGACTGTCTGTACCACAATCCATATCCCGATTTGCCTATGAGATAACGAAATACATGCTTCCCTGCCTTCCAAAAGAGCTTGGTAGGCTTAACCATAGCTTGTGAAAGCTGGTTAACTGCATAGCATATATCGGGTCGTGTATTGACCAGATACATAAGCGACCCCACCAACTGTCGATAAACAGTGGCATCCACTACCTCCGCCGAAGTAGGATCCTCCTTCCTCCAACCACCAGGAAGAGGAGTATCAACAGGCTTGCCGCCATGCATGTTGAACTTCTCCAGTATCTCTCGGGCATACTTACCCTAAGAAACAAACAGTCCACCACTGCACTGCCAAATTTCCAATCCCAGGAAATAATGGAGGAGGCCCAAGTCCTTCATCTCAAACTCCTTTGCAAGATCCTCCTTGCATGAGAGTATCAACAGCTCATCACCTGTCAAAATAAAATCATCCACATAAAGTACAATGATCAGCAACTTACCCTCCACCACAATCTGGTATAGGTTAGGATCCGCCTCACTCTTGGAGAATCCAAGTCCGGTGAAATAACTGTCTATCCGTGTGTTCCAAGCACGAGGTGCTTGTTTCAACCCATACAACGCTCTCTTGAGCCTGCACACATGCGACTCGCTGCTGAAGATCTTGAAACCTTCGGGCTTCTCTATGTACACCTCCTCCTCAATGACTCCGTTGAGGAACGCAGTCTTCACATCCATCTGATGAATGTGCCACCCCATCTGCGCTGAGAGAGCAAGAATCGTCCGTATGGAATAATACCTTGCGACAGGTGCAAAGGTCTCCTCATAATCGATCCCCTCTATCTGTGAGAAGCCTCGGGCAACAAATCTTGCCTTGTACTTCTCCACACTCCCGTCAGCCTCCTGCTTCACTTTGTAGATCCATCTCGAATCCACCACTGATTTCCCTTCCGGCCTTGGGACAATCTCCCATGCACTGTTTCTGACAATCGAATCATACTCTTCCACCATGGCATCTACCCATGCGGGATCCTCCACAGCTTCCTCGAAAGAGGATGGCTTTGTCACGATACACTTGCTCATAAGAGCCATGTATCCAGTATACCGGTCAGGTGACTGTCTCTGTCTGTGCTGTGATGTAGGTTCTCTTACAATCCTCTCTGCATCTTGAGCCAGTCGCTCAGCTTCTGTAGTGCGCTTCCGCCCTCTGATGGTTGGCGCTGCATGAGTGGTCTCTTCCACTCCATGAACCTCCTCTTGTGTCTGATCCACATCCTGAGGCTCATCCTTAGGAACTAATAGCTCCTCATATGCATGCAAGTGTGGCTCCCTCTCAAGCGAACACTTCATGGCTTTCTCCTCCTGAAATTTGATATCCCGTCGCACAACAGTCTTGCGACTGTCTGGAAAATACACACGATAGTTGTGGGGCACATCTGTGTACCCCAAAAATATCCTAACCTCTGCGGTCGGCTCTAGCTTCTTCCTGGCATCCTTCGTCACATGAATGTAAACAGGTGAACCAAAAATCCTCAAATGGGAAATATCAGGCTTCTTGCCAAGAAAATGCCTCCTACGCGTGTGTCATGCCAAGTATCCTGTGAGGACAACAGTTCTGCACATATACTGCAGTATTGCATGCCTCCGCCCATAAGTGAATGGGTAGGCCCTAATCATGCAACATCGCCCATGCAGCACCCATGATCGTTCTGTTCTTTCGCTTAGCAACCCCGTTCTGCTGTGGGTTATGAGGTGCTATGAGCTCTCTTCGAATTCCTTTTGCACTTCAAAAGTCCTTGAATTCGCCAGAGATGAATTCACCACCATTGTCGCTTCTAAGAGCCTTCACCTGCTTCCCCGATTCCTTCTCAACCAGCGCCTTGAACTCACAGAACTTTGAGTATGTCTCGCTCTTCTTCTGCATGAAGATCAGCCTCTGCAGAAAAATCCTCAAAAAAAATATCACATAATACATTAGCTTTCTTTATGAAGCTCTTTTAGAAAAGTCCACACGTACGTAGAATTCTCTCAAGGATCGTCGTGGCATGACTATCCTTCTCGTGAAAGGTGGCTTTCACAAATTTTCCAAAGGTACACCCCTTGCACTGATCTGACTGCGCAAGAGTGCCTTTAGGAAGCCCAGTAGAAATCTGCTGCAGTATCTTCAAAGCTCCATGGTGAAGGTGGCCCAATCTCTGGTGCCACAACTCGCCATCATCTCGGCTCACCACTCCTTCTGCCTTGCCTGCCATTGCTGCGCAGCCATCTACCTGCAATTGATAAAGGTTCTTAACTCAAACCCCTATCCTCCGGGTCTCACCAGTTGCCTTACTGCACAGGAAAGCCTTTCCCTCGCTAAAGACAACATCATATCCCTTGTATTCTAACATCACCACAGAGATAAGATTCTTATTCAATCCTGGAACATGCATCACTTCCTTCAATACGAAGGGTTTACCAGACTCCCTCTCAAAGGAAATGGTACCGATACCGGTCGCACTGTATCTACCATCATCGCCCATCTCGATGTGCACTCCAAGATCTTTCTCATCCAGATCAGTAAACAAATCTCGATCTCCTGTCATGTGAAAAGACACACCACTGTCCAGAAACCACACTGATCCCACCACACTTGAGACCAAGCATGCGATCAATGAAAAATCCAGCTCAAACTGTGAGGCTAAGGCCTCTCCAGCTGCAGATCCAACAACCAGCTTATTTTTCTTCTTCTGCGGACAATTTGTGGCATAATGTCCGTGTTGGTGACAGTGAAAGCACTTCACCTTGGACATGTCCTAATTCTTACCTTTCGCACCGGAATGAGAAGCTTTATTTCTCTTCCCCTTCTTTTCTTTGGCAGCCAAAGCGCAATTATCTTTATCAGAGTTCCTTGATGAAGATCCGTCCCTAGTACTCCACCTTATCTCCTCTTGCACAAGATCCGACCAAAGTCGCTCCCATCCTGGCAATTTTTCCCGACCATTGACAGAGTCCTGATAGGAGTGCCAACTCTTCGGAAGCCCAAGGAGAGCCAAGCTCACCAAGTCCTCATCATCAATAGTCACCCCCACACTTCCCAGCTCATCCCTGCATTGGATGAACTTCGTGAGGTACTTGGGCATACTATCGCCTTTCTCTATCTTTATGTTTCTGAGTTTATCCTTGAGCGCCAACTTCCTCTGGTCGCTCTTGCTTTGGAATAAATCTGTCAAGGCTTTCCACATCAAGAATGGAGAAGCCTTACCATGCAAGCTGGACACTATGTGATCCTTCACGCCCTCCAACAGAATCCTTCGACACTTTGCTGTCTTCTTTTTCCAAGCCTCAATTACGGCAGCATCGCTAGAAGTAGGCTTTGGGACTTCAACATCTATGAACTCCTTCAACCCATTGTCATCTAACACCGCCTCCATCCTGTCCTTCCATGCAATATAATTTGAGCTTCCCTCAAGGGCATACTCCAATCGCAATCCGTTGAAAGACATCTCAACTTCGACACCAAGAAAACACTGCTGCAAATTCGAATTCCACCAGCACAAAACTCAACCGCTTCAATGTTTTGCAATTGCTCCAATGATCAATACGCTCTGATACCATGTAGAAATTTGAATAACTGTTAAATTATTCATCGAGATTATCCTGATCACACACTATTTGAGCTTCATGCATAATACATAACCTCTTCTACTATTGATCATCAATTTGCGGAAATTAAACAATCGCATGTGCACATTAAAACCATAAACAATCACACATATAAACACAGTATTTATGGGAAATCTTAAAGCTGAAAACCCCCAACTATCTATATATTATAATGATAGATATCATGTAACAATCATTGTACAAACTCCTCACAAGCTCTCAGTACAATCTCCAATTGTTACACACTACATAAGCTCAGATCATACAAAACACATGCTCCAATCTGCTCCACCTGTTAGCGAGCCTCTACTGCGCAATCCAATATGGATAATTACCAGATCAAGGTTCAAATCCCACTGGTATGTACTACGCAATCCTCATTGGCTTCTCCGTCAATGTGTGGTGCAAACTCATGCACTAGTATAGTCACAACTGATAGTCACACTGCTCTTTCACCTACCTCTCCACGGGTCTCCACTGAAACTGTCCATGCACTGCAGTTAACTGATATATTCTTTAGTTGATTTATGAGTTAATAATTAGTGAATTAATTAATAATTAATTATCACCACTCTCACTAATTGTATCAATCAGTTAGACTAGATACAACTAGCTCAACTAAGTTAAACTGAACACAACTCCATTAACTGTCTCATCAACTCCACCAAACTCTGTCACATGAGTTCTAACTGAAGTCAACCATGCAATAGCTCCACTAAACCCTAGGAATAGTGTAATTCCTTCTGTCAGCTGCATGTGCCACATCCAAGCATCAAACTGAAGTGCTCCAAGAGGATAAGATAATGTTTAGAGTCCAAATATTATTAAGAGCTAATAATATTCGACATATCTATTTTTAGACTGGTAATCTAAAAATAGATTCCGCCCAGTATGTCTAAAAATAGAATTCCATATATTTTTCCCGACTTGACCAACCATCCACAAATAGCATCCTACAACTCATAGAACATGATCCATATGTCTAAAAATACACTTTGCGCCAAAAATACCCTGCGGGCCCACTTAGTGAAGGTGACTCCTTTCCACTAAGCTCATCATCTTGTTGCAATCTCAACAAACCTAAATATCAGTAGATATCCTGGACGAGTAGGAGATATGATTTCATAGAGTTTGTCTGCTGCTACACAAAGAATCGTTCATCATATGAGTTTTTTTGTTGACACCACAATCATATTGTTCATACCTTTGTAATGTCTTGCATAATATTCATGCCACTTTGTATAGATAAATTTTTTTTTAACCATTCTCTTCAATATCTCGACATATGCTCATGAATCAAGAAGCATTCTTGCGCTGTTCTTGGGCTGCAGGATTCCTCCTGATCGGAAAAATTGTTTTGGGCATTTTTGTACTTATAATAGTTAGCTAAGAAAATGCAAATACAAAAGTTGATTGCACTAAGAGATGCTAGAAGCCAATAATAGTAGTCTAAATGCACTTTGTTCAGGTTGTCTACGAACCAACAACTCCCCTTGTTTCTACAACTAAGCTTCTCAGTAACTGAAATAAGGATGATGCTCAGGAAATTACCAATTCCTAAAAGACTCGAATACACAGCTACTCTTGCATTCCTACCATTCTAAATACATCAGCTATGCCAAATAAGATATATTGTGGAAGCAGCAGAAAAATGCTCAATGGAACTGTTGCATTGGGCATATCTATGATTCCATTTTCCTTTGCAACCTTGATTCTTCTGATCTCTGTCAACGCAGCAACAATCATTGACAGAATGGAGATAACCATGCCAGTTCCTAACCTCTACAGAAATGTTATACCACGTTAATTCCCTGTCAAGTTTCTGGCAATCGGAACAAAGATGCTCATAAACATTACTGAAATTATAGAAGCCAGGTTATCTATTGTTTAGTGTAACAGAACAACCTGTGTAAACCCATCATGCACATTAGTGAAATCTACTGAAACTTGGCTTCAAAACGGACACATATATATGTGGAACAACCCATTTCTCTCAATCTATATAATAGAGTTCTAATATGTATGCTTTGAATTTTCTCTTTCTATCTATATATACATAACAGAGGGTTTTAATATATGTGTTCTTAGAGAGAGTGTTCTAATATTTTTAACATTCAGGAAACATTCTGTCTTCAGACAGCCCAAAGGCTATAGCGCTTGCTTCATTAACATCATATTTCCCAAAAAGGAAAAGTAATACACTGAAAAAAAGTAATATTAGAACAACACATTTTCAACAACAGCAAGTTGATTGCCTTCTTTGAATCCCTACTCACCGAGGGTTCCTTCTTGCACAAGAAAGCTTTCTTTAAAAGTTGATCGGCAATAAAATTGAACTCTATATAGATATGAGAAAAACAAAGTGTTTGATAATTCTCCTATACCTGTACAAACTATCCCCACACAGATAGTTTGTGTATAAAGTTCATTCCTGAGACTTGTAATAGTTCGACTTTACGGAATATTTAGACAAAGTCAAAACCCGTGGCTGAAGTGATTGCTCACCTTTTCGCTATTGAAAAGTCGCTTGAGAAGCAGATTTTTCCCAAATCCACCCTTCCCGAGTATGCCAATGCTATTAGCCTCAACATCATCTATTACCCATTTTTCTATAATTGCAAAGGCTTTGTCTTGTCCCACTACAAGGGGCTCATCCATCAAGTTAGTCCTTGATCTGCCTTTTGGAGCATGAGCCGCTTGGGAAATTCTCTAAAAAGCCAAAGGTTTGGTACTTTCATTAATCTGACTTTGTCGCTCCAAGATCTTCCGAGTTTGATCTTGAAGTTGGACCATGTGAACCAAAGGAAATAATCTTATATATTTGTCTATATTTGCAATCAGATTGTTGATCTTCTTGGTGGTTTTATATCAAGAAACAAGATCACAGCTAGGTATTGTACACTGATGCACAACTTCTGATGCTTCTTTGAGAAGCACATGCAACTCTTGAAGCCATTTGTTAATAGCTGAAGCCTCATCTTTGTGCTGGTTCATCTTGTCCCACTGCAAGGGGCTCGTCCATTAACTTAGTCCTTGATGTGCCTTTTGGAGCATGAGCCGCTTGGAAATTCTCTAAGAAGCCAAAGCTTTGGTACTTTCATTAATCTGCCTTTGTCACTCCAAGATCTTCCGAGTTTGCTCTTGAACTTGGACCATGTGAACCAAAGGAAATAATCTTAGATATTTGTCTATATTTGCAATCATATTGTTGATCTTCTTGGTGGTTTTATATCAAGAAACAAGATCACATCTAGGTATTGTACACTGATGCACAATTTCTGATGCTTCTTTGAGAAGCACATGCAACTCTTGAAGCCATTTGTTAACAACTGAAGCCTCATCTTTGTGCTGGATCATTGTCAGTTGGCAATGGTGGATGTGCTGGATAATAGGCTCAATTCTTATTATTTTATCTTTCAAAGCAGCCAACACTATCCTGCAGCGGAGGGAAATGTTAATGTGCCCAAGTATTTGGTGGATTGTCATCTGTAATCCCACACCAATAAAGCCAGAGACAAAACCAGGATCAACCATGATTATTTTTCAGCAAATTCCCTCCACAAATTATATTGGCTATGGGGCACTATATTGACTCTTTAGTGTGGATGTGTTTATGATGGTTCATGTTCGTGACTTTAAGATTTCCCTGGTCCCCTTTTTAGTCAATTGAGAGTCATAGGAGATGACTTGGAACACTTATTATAGGATTTTCAGTGCTTAAAGCCTCACATTACATCTATTTCATGGTAACATAACATCTATTTGTCCCGAATCCCATGCTCAAGTTACCTTGGAATATTCCCACCTACCTTGCTAGGCCTTGCTTTAAAGATTTTGACGTAGCTGTTTTGACCATTCTATTGAAGATTGCTGACAATTTTCAAACTTATTAATCGTATTTGACGAGGCAAGTCCAGCTGTCAAATCCCATCCTTGTCACGACAGCTTTACGGATTGACTTCTGGGTTCCTTACATTATTCACAATTATTAAGCATTGATTAATTTAAATATTGATCACAAGTAAATTATTGGTTCAAATTTTCTATTTTTTATTTCAGCCAATATTTTTTAAAATCTGGGTTAAATTTTTAGTTTCAATTTGGAATTGCCATTACTTTTAGATTGTTCATTCAAATAGTTGTAGAATTTCATGAAAATTAACATATGATATATGTCTATATGCTTGTCATCAAACCAATTGACAAAACAATTCAGTGATTTTTTTGAATTCTTTCATATCTGTATCATGCCTTTGTAATGTTTGTAGGTATGTCTTAGAGCCTAAATTATGAGCATAAAATTCCGGTTTTCTGTTCTCAATTGCAAATTCCTCTGTATTTTATTCCAAGAAATATTTGTAACTCTGCTTGCTCGAACAAATGCTCCAGAAAATCGCAAATTTAGTGATCATATCTAAGGGAGTCATCTGTTTTAGTACCACGTTTCCCACGTGCATAACAAGGGTTTATAAGGAGACATGGATTTATTGTGCCCTCCTCTTTATTATTGCATGCAATTACAAATCTAAGTGTTCATTATTGACTAATCTATTAGATAACGATTATAGAAATGCTAATTTATGCTTTACTTACAGTTTATTTAATGCATTAATATCTCTTCCAATGCATTAAAATAAATTGTAGGTATTACCATTGGAAATTAAAAATTTGCACTTTGCTACCGTGGTGGAGCCGATTTTGACCGAGAATGCCATCCCCAAATTGCTATATGGTTCAACTGAGATTCAACCTCTACTACAAATAGTCAACATCAGATCTGTCTATTCATCAAAAACCATCTCTTCCCACTATCACATCACTCTCTCTGACGGCACATATCAACACAGGACTTTGCTACCATTTTCTTATGGCGCACAAGTTGCATCTGAAGACATTCAGATCGGTTCAATCATTTCACTTACAAAATAAACTTTCACAGTGTCCCAAAACTCTTCGTAAGATAAGGATTTGTTTTTAACTTTTCCCTTTACTCTCTTTGCATTATTCCTGAATAAAAATGATTTTAACATTCATTTTAATTTTAAATAATTTCTTCATCCATTTCAGATCCATTTGAATCCTAGAATTTGAAGTTGTACGCCGTAGCGGACCTTTGGTTAAGGACTCGTCAGCGCTATTACATGAAAAGGAAAGCGAATCTCATTCAAGCTCTTCATCAGCACAAAATATTCTTCCAAATACTTCAACTCCAACAAGTACACCTACAACATCACTTGTATCATTTAAATCACTCAATCCGTACCGTAAGTATTGGTCAATTCAAGGTAGAGTATTATCAAAAACACCCTTGAAGAACTACAACACTGCACGTGGGTCAGGAAAAGTTTTCGACTTTGACCCCATTGGTCGTGACAAAGATGAAATCCATCTTTCTGCATTCGATGATTTAGTTAAATCCCTTTACAATCTCATTGAAGTTGGGAAACTATATATTGTATCCAATGGAAAAAATAAGCAAACAAACCCAAAATACAACCATTTAAACAACAAATGGGAGATTTACTTGTTTGCTGCATCAATTGTGATACCATGTTCAGAATATGATCCAAGCTTTCCTTACTAAAGCTTTCATTTCAGAACTATTGCTGAAATCAAATCCACAAACCCAAATACGCTTATCGATGTTCTTGGTGTCGTTAGCTCCACCTCCCCTGCTTCTACAATAAGAAGAAGAGATGAAACTGAAATATTAAAAAAAACACTGACATTGAAGGACAAGTCAGGTTTTAGCATTGATTTAACAATATGGGGTGATCAATGTGTCTCTATAGGAAAGAACCTTGCTGAAATTCACTCTTCTGACAACCCACCAATCCTTTGTGTCAAAGGAGGCCGAGTAACTGAATTTAATGGAATCACTATTGGGACAATTTCCACTACCACTCTTCTCATAAATCCAAACATTGAAGAAACTCAACAACTCCAAACTTGGTTCCGCGATACAGGCTACAACTCTTCGTCTCCTTCATTGAGCAGAAATTATACTATGTCTTCCAAGCGAGCTTTACCACAAAAGACAATTCAGGAAATATCTAGCATGGAAATCTTCGAGAAAGCAGTATGGGTTTCGGTTCGTGCCACAATAACTAGTCTACGCATGGACGATTTCTATTTCCTTGCTTGTCCATTGGATTACAATGGGAAACAATGCATGAAAAAATTTAGCCACCATTCTAACAATCTTTGGCATTGTACAAAGTGCAACGGTGAATTTCCAGAATGCGACTACCGTTACAAACTTAAAATAGAATTACATGACCACACTGGACAACTTCAAAATGTCATTGTCTTCAATGATGCGGGAAATGAGATCATGGGCATCACAGCTAAAGACTTGTTCCTCCTTTCTATTGAACCAAATGATCTTCAGAAAATATTTAGTCGTATATCAGGCCGACACTTCTTGCTGTCACTTTCCATAAAAAAAGAATACTACAATGGTGTTGAACATTTGCAACCTATTCTGCTAAGTTCAGAAGAAATTCAATATGATGCTGCATGCACAGAGATCCTAAAAGACATTGCCACACTTACCATTTCACAGCGCTCTGTTGCTCGTCGCCTTTGACCTCTGTTCTTATATGTACAACTTTTTATTTCTCTAGATAGAAAAGAACATCCCTGTATAGTTCCTTTCTCCATACCATTGTAAAATACAACCATGTTGTTGTAGTGCACAGTTACTTTTACAATACCATTTTTGAATAACTACAAATATGTATATTTACCCTTTCACATTTCAATAATATAGATACCTATGTTTGGAACTACAAAAAAGGTTTTTACCAACATCTATTTCAAAGTCATTTGAAACTCTTTCTAGTGCTTATTAATAGTTATTTAGAAATTTGAGCTTTCAACACAATGTCATACATTTCATATGCATTCATAACTCAATTTGTAATTTGTAATTCTCACACGTCATCTCTAACATAGAATTATTTGTACTTTGTTAGATATGTCATCAAACGATGAAGATGCGGAGAAAAAAGCACGACGTCATCTTCTTTATGCTCAAAATAAAGAAGCAATAAATGCGTGACAATGACTTCTTTATAAAAAATGAAAAGAGACTCCCTCTTCCATTACACAACTTCCCTCTTCAAGTGCTCTCCCAAATATGCATGCCATTTCACCCAATATTTATCAAAACCTCTCATACCCCCTAATGAAGAACTGCGAGTAAGCTTTAGGCAAAGAATGGATAACCTTTCTCCATTGCATGTTTGCACACTATGCAAAGAATCATATCCAGGCATGAAAACAAAATGTTCGCATGGTACCCTCTCTTGCTCTCGATGTGCAACATCAAAAAATCCAAACCGTTTCACTCATGTCAACAACATGGACCCTGGCGAACAACCATATGTCCTTTAGAATTTAACACAGATTGAAGAAATGTTGATCGCACGTGTAAATATGATTCTACGAGTAACGCATGCTCATGGTGGTCAATACAAATATAGCGGCCATACAATCAGCTTCCCTCAAGACATTACTACTATTGTGAAATATCTACCTCGCCTTGTTTCTGAATTAGACGTCCTCTTTGCTAGAAGGCAAAACCCTTCTGAAACATCTTATGAATTCATCGTTTGTAAATCACGTGTTCTAGCAGCACTAGAATACAAACTCACTCATGATCCCTACTACAAAGATGTTGAACTCAGCCCATCTGCAATTTCCGCTCTACCAGTTCAACCTACTGATATATCTAATCTTCTTCATAATGTAACCACGTCTTCATTTATACCCCAGGAAAACATAGTCGATTCTACTCGTGATCTTGATGCCATTCTACCTTCATTAGATATCCAACCTTCTTCATTTGTTCCAATTCTTCCAAACTCCTGTAGTGAACTTGATCGCATTCATGCTTACTTGCACTCCACAAATTCGAAATCAACAAATTCAATTGATTGGCCTACAATATCTCTATTGCCTATGAATGAATACACTATTGAGGGCCTCTTTTCTATGGCATTTCCCACACTTTTCCCAACAGGCATTGCCATGATCGCACAACCAAGAATTACAAAAGTCGAGCTGCACGAATATGCATGTCACCTGTTACGCTACCATGATAATCGCTTCGGTCGACATCCAAGATTTTGTTACTACATATATAACATGCTGATGTGCCACCGTAGCCAATAAAATGCCAATGTTTTTGTTAAAAAAAACATTGAAAACAATTTGCCAACAACTGTATCAGATTTGCAGCAATGTCTTCGTGACTTTCCAAATTCAAAAATTCCAGAAATGGTCATGCACTTTGCCTCGTCCCTACGAGGTACACGCTCTTTCTGGAACAAGCGTCGTAATGAGCTAACTGACATGATCACACAACTTGGGAGCCCAACATTTTTCTTCACTCTAAGTGCTGCTGATACCAAATGGCCTGATCTGCACAATATTATGCCTTCCGAAGTGCCCTCCAATGCAAATGCTCATTACAGGTGGAGAATTCAAAATATAATTAACAATCCACATTTAACATCCCAATACATGCATTGCAGATTTACAATTTTCCTCGAGGAAGTTTTACAAAAAGGCCTCCATGCAACCGACTATTGGTGTAGGTACTTTTGATTACCATTACTTTTTAAACAAAATATTAAACTTTCGTAGAATTAAACAATAATATTTTTCAAAATTGCATTCAGATACGAATGGCAGCATCGAGGATCTGCACACATACATGGATTCCTTTGGTTGAAAGATGCACCAAATATGGACTCCCTCAATTGGAACAATGAGATAGAAGTTCTCAATGCTAAAAAATATTTTGACCATTATGTAATTACTTGGAACCCGCGACAACTCCAACATTGCGCAGCTTTACCCCACCAATCAGCAGAGCAGGACCCATGTCTTCTCAACACACGATCAATCTTTTCATCAACACAGACAAATGACTATGAAGAGCTTGTCAACTGTGTCCAATGCCATACAAAGTGCCATGCATCTTCTTGTCTTCGCAAAAAAAACAAAGTTCTTACATGTCGCTACGAAGTACCATGGGAGTTAAATCCCACATCTTCACTGCTAATGGACAACAAAGTTCAGAAAATCTACAAGCCTGCACGTAACGATGATAGATTGAAAATTCATAATGCCGATCTACTTTCCATCTGGAGAGAAAATGTTGATTGTCAGCCAGTGCTTTCACGCCATGCCGTGTTAGCTTATATTTCTAAATATGCAGCCAAAGCAGAAACAAAGTCAAAAAGCTATAGCAAAATGTTATTTCGCCTCTTGAACAACGTCGCTCCAGAAGCACCTACTGTCACTGTTGTCCAAAAACTCCTTACAAAAAGCATAGTAGAAAGAGATATTGGAGCGCAAGAAATATGCCATATGTTGCAAAAATTACCTCTCACATTCTGTAGTCGTACATTTGTATCTCTAAATGTTAATAGAACTATATTCAGATGTGTTCTAGATGGTTTTGAAAATCCACCCTCAACACCACCATTTATTATCGCATACATGAATAGGCCTTCTTCATTAGATCAATTGCCCCTCATAGAAGCTGCACGCTCTTGGTCATTTTCTCTTCGTCGTAGACAAAACCAGTGGAAACATATTTCTCCTCCCATAGTTCTCCATATCTTGCCACGATACACCACAATCCCTTCCCCTACTGATCCAAGCTACACGAACTTCTGCTGGGCTGAATTAATATTGTATTTCCCCTTCCGTACCCTCCCTAATGACATTGGATGCAACAATGAGGAAATCATTGCACATTGGGAGCAAAAGAAAGGAACATATACAACATGGCATGTTCACCGTGAAAATGAAAACCCACAATATGCACAATCAGAAGATGAATCTACTCCTGTATCTAGCCCTCCTGACATCCCCCTTGACTCTGTTCAAATGAATGAATGGGAAATCGTCTCTCACCTTCACCCAAGCGAGAACATTGAAATTGATGCCCTTGAAATCATTGGCAATCGTGAATTTGACCTCAACCATGATTGGTCTCATACTTCCATACCTCTCCACTTGCAAGAAACTGCCATCAATTTCATTGAATATAATCGCTCATCTATTCAAAATCAACATCATCCCTCTTCAAACCTTTCCGTAAATCACATATTATCTCCTACCCAACAAAAAGCTTTCACACATATTACTTCTCATTTCAAAAACCCTCTTCCAAAACCCCCAACTAGAACCATTATACAAGGGACAGCTGGAACGGGCAAATCTGCTCTAATAAAATATCTACAACGTGCATTCATCGAACTCTCCTCACCAAATATAAGCCCATTGTTGGTACTTGCACCTACCGGTGTTGCAACTTTCAACATAAATGCACTTACAATTCATTCCGCCCTTCACATCCCTATCCAAACAATGCATCCTCTTGAAGGACAACCAATGCTCCACCTCCAAGAACAACTCCGCCATATTCAGTTAATACTCATTGATGAAATGAGTTTTATCAGGTCGAAAATGATTTCCCGTATTGATGATCGCTTACGAGAGATATTTCCCCTCCATCGAAATACACCATTTGGTAATCGATCCATTATCCTTGTTGGGGATTTAGGCCAGTTGCCACCTGTAAAAGACATTCCTCTGTATGCTGGCACATCACATGGTACTGCACTTTGGCATAGCTTTGATACATTCATTATGCTCACAACTATTTTTCACCAGCAAGGTGCTGACCCTTCCCAAATTTCCTTCCGCAACGTTCTGACAAATCTCAGGGATGGAACATCTACAATCGAAGGTTGTAAGCTGCTAATGTCAAGAACAGATTCCTCTATTACACATGAAGATAAAAAAACATTTGAGGACTTCATGCATTTATATGCAACAAACAGTTCAGTTGGCTTGCATAAAAAATCAATGTTGAAAAAATTACACAAACCAGTAGCTGTGTGCTCAGTGGAGAAACATGTGGAACAAACATTCACTACATCTGAAGAAGAAAAACTAGACAGAACGATTCTGTTATGAAATGAACAAAAATTTATGCTGACCTGCAATTTATGGGTACATGCAGGGCTTGTAAATGGCGCACTTGGCACAGTCATTTCAATATGCTATGCACCTGACTCAAAGCCTCCAGAATTTCCATCCTTCGTGGTCATCGATTTCAAACAATACAAAGGAACACCATGGGAAATTTCACGTCCCACATATGTGCCCATTTCCCCTATCACAAGGGGTACACGTCGATAGATACCACTTCGGATGGCATGGGCTTTAACAATACACAAGTCACAGGGAATGACATTAGATAAAGCAACAGTTGACATCGGCCCCAAAGAACGCCAAGGTCTAACATTCACCGCCATTTCAAGAGTTAGATCTCTATCAGACCTTCAAATCCATCCAACATTTCCATTTTCACGCATTTCAAGCATGAAAGAAAATCCACATCTACAACGCAGAAAGCAAGAAGAGTCATTGCTCACATCGAAATCTATATAGACGAGTACAATCTATCCAACAATACACTCTTCATTGCATCTTCACCAAGAGGTAAACAAACCTTCACCTTATCCAAATTGAATATACAATTACTTATTTTTACGTTTGTTCTATTACTCGTTATGTTCCTAATGTTTAAAAGAATTTTATGATTACTTTAGGTATTTTTAAACTCTATAATTAGTTCACTTTTACCATCCGTTAACACTAACAATAACTATTTTCCTTTTTTCATGCCCAACGGGTATGGATTCAAAATATTTAAACATGCTCTATGAATGATGCCAGGAGATTGAACAACATGAACTTACTTTACATGATATACAGCTCAGATTCCTTTCACCCCAGTCATTGCCTCGGTATCATTTGCGTGGAACTATTGCACTATTACAGAAGATCCGAAGAATTCTAAGGAAAACAATCCACATAAATGAAAGAGATACACAACGGAAAATGTGAGCTGAATGGCAAGAACTCCTTTCTGAACGTGGAGTCACTATAGACACCAATTGGTGTTGCCGATGCCGTGCATCATCATGTATTTATGATTAGATATTTACTTTCATTTGCATTTACATGACATCACAAAATTTTCTTGTACACATGTATATATCTCCTCACCTTCAAATTTGTATATCTATGTGAATATAGAGCATAATCTATTCCGTTTCAAGGTTTTCACATTTTACTCATGCTATTATGTTCTATTCTATCTTGAAAACTCTATATCTTTCAACATATTTCCTCTCTGCTTTATTGCCTTGACCACATATTCATATACCAGTCCTCTACATTTGGTAACTGACATTGTAATAAGTTATGCAAAAATAGCACTAGCAAAAATTTTTATAGTCATACAAGACTGAATACCAGTTCTATAATTCCATAGGGTTCATTATTATCTGCATACAAAATTTAGAATTCAACATCTGCAAATCTGTGTTATCTATAGCATGTTCTTGTCTGTGGGCTTGCAATATTTTTTTTGTCATTGTTTATTGTTTGAATAAAATATGAGACTGTATCAACTAGGAAAAGAGACATCCCTATCATGCCCAAAAGGTGTTGTTGTGAATGAGTCTTTACAAAATGGTCACTACATGATATTTGTGTAAGTCCATTCTTCACAATGTTGCTCCAATACCAATGGTCGACTGTGCCATGTTGCAACGAACCAATCTTGCAGATAGCTAAAGAGCTTGACTTGCAAATCTCATGTTTTATATCACTTATCTAGAATCCTCATGACTGATAGTTTCTCAATCTGTGGATTTAGAACCAGTGTTCAATCTAAAAGGGTTTGTAGGCGACCTTTGCTATTTTGTAGTTGTGAATGAATCTTTACAGAACAACAAGAATGTTGTCATGTTTTATGTGATTTGTCTTGATTTCATCTGCGATACCTCTCAATGCTTAAAAGGTCCTTCTTAACATGGATCTACATCTCTCTCTTTGTAAATATTGTCTAATGTTTGGTACTCTTTTCTTAAATGTTCTTTATTGCATTGAGCATTTTTTTCCCTCCCAAGAAAACCTTGTAGGGAAAGCCAACGGATGCTTCCCTTCATTTTTTAAGGGCATCCCAACCCACTGGTTCCGTGAATTCTCTGAGATAATCACTGGTTTCATGAATGAATTAACTTGATAACATAATACTATTGGATAAGGTGACAAGGCACAGTAGCATAACGATCAAATGCTAAGGTTCATAAAAATTCCAAGATATTAGTATAATTTTTCTTTTTTAAGTTCACCTTTCATAACATTTATCATATCTGTCCAAGTTTCTGTTCTAAACTTCAAAATCCATAAGGAAAAATAAACCAAAACCTTAGCAAATAAAATGGGTTGGTAGGAATATTGATATGGAAATATTGAGTATTCAGAGGGGTGCTTCCTACTGAGATGCCCTGAAGGGGACAAAGATTTGAGACGTGTTACATATCGCTGGGTACAGGACCGAGGATATGAAGCTACACAGAAAGATGAGAATATGTGCAGACTTTGGGTGTGTCTTTCAAATTGGCCCTGTATTCAAGGCAAAATATTCATTTACGCACAACTATCTGTGTGCATATGAAATTTTATAGGGCTCAACCTAGAAATGGAAAGAAGAAAAAATTATTTTGAGGTATCATACATTCTAGATAGTTATCTATTATCTTTGATGGATTGAATTAAGAAGCTGATCGAGTTAAAGGATAGAGGCCAATGATTTCCATCATTTCATGTCCTGGATACGTTGAGTACGAATTACAAAGGTGAATGAAAGCAAGCCCTAGGATCTTCTTGCAAAACACATAAGACTTAAAAATGAGTTTCGTTCCCTCCCCCAAAGGGTGGATAAGCAGGAGAGACCTGATAGTGCTGGTCTGCAAAAGAAATATCCTCATTTTCAGATGTCAAAATTTCAAAGAGAGGTCTGATCTGTTACAGGTCTGAACAGAACAGAGAAGCTTCTTCAGAGTTTGCAGGCAACATGTTTACCACCGACCTATGACACTACGCTGCAATAATATATGCCTAATGAAAAAGCCTACATCTTGTGTATTTTGAACTAATTTAATACTAAAGAGAGACTATTATTTTACTTACTACACACTACAAATTGTAGAGAATTTTCGAAAAAGCTGTGTAAAGGATTTCTAATCCGTCCAACATTTCGGGTGGACACTCCACCCATCATCAATGACCAGAAAGCATAATGATATCAAACGAGAGCCAAGGAGCCTTTAATAGAGAAGAATAGAAGGTAATCGCTAAGAAATTAATTTACTTAGGTCAAGTCTCAACTAGAAATGAGAGCAAATAGTTAGTGGAGAATTAGGACGGATTATGGAAAACAATCGTAGAGATCAAGCTAGGTTTCTTCATTGATTGGATCAGAAATCCAAGAAGATTGTAAACAATAGATCAAATCAATGGAAAGTTCTTGTTTTAGCTTTTCCTATTATTGGTAAACACTTAGCTTGGAAGGTCAAAAATGGGTTTCAATTTAGGCTGGGAGTAGATGTTATTTTGGGTTGTGAAAGGTAGGACTGGCCAGAAGATATGATCAAGTGGTCTTCAAAATAGAGGGCTAAGTACTCTATCTAAAGTTGAGGATTTAGACTCCACTGGTCTATGGTCTTAGGGATGGTTGTAGGCTCAGGCACTGGGACATCAAGAAAAATTGCGAAGTTTTATATTCACAGGGTCAAGAAAGCACGGATTAGAATAATAGTGGATTTTGGATTTTTGGTTTGGCTCAATTTGGATATAAATAATTGTTTGTTCCTGACCCACAGGGTCTTGTATAGTGGTGGAAACACATCTGGAAGTTGACAACTCCAAAGAAGATCAAAATTTTCATGATTGTCTTTGAAAAATAAGGTTCTGCCTTCGGAGAACATCCAGAATGGGGGTCTGCCAGATCCAAGTATCTATCTTCTTTGTGGGGCTGCCAAGGAAAATATATCACACTTGCTAATTCACTATTCTTATGCTCAATAGGTATGGAAGGAGGTTGAGGACCTCACAGGCAGTATTCAAAAAGTTTGGATCGGCGCTACTATTGACTGATGTTTTAAAAAATAGTTTGATAGGCAAGAATTAAAAGAGGTTAGAGCACTTCCATGTGTCCTCTGTTGTTGAGTTTGGCAAGCTAGAAATTCTACCATATCCAAACAGAAATACGCTACACCTTTTCAAATCATATATAGAGTTAGCGCTTTAGTTTCAAGCTATAAAGCTGCAATAAGTCTTAAACCAGCAAAGTCTAGGAGAATTGTAGATTGACAAGTCTGTTCCCTGGAGTTTCTTTGATGGAGATTGGCAACATAATTCTAACTTTTAGTAACGTGGGAGGTTTGTTGCATTTTTCAGATAAGTTCATAAATTTCAAAGCAAGTAGTGATATGATATCTAACCATTATGCTGAATTACAAAATTTAACGTTTTTATTAAAATGAGCGAAGGACCAGAATATTAAGAGTATATGCAAGTTTTTGATGAGTCATCATTGGTTATATAATGGATGAAGTGGTCTGGTTATTTCCACAATAATTAAGGTCGATGAGTAAGCATAACACTTTACTCGTGTTTATCAAAAATTGAACCAGGATGTTAACAGAGCATCTAAGGAAGGCCAACATACGGATGCAAATCTCATGTCTTTCGAAGATGCTGATGAGGGTGTTTTAGTGTTTTATCTCTTTTTGTTTATATTTTTAAGCTATATATGCCTATTGGTGATCGTATGTCTTTTAAAGATTTTGGTTTAATCCTTATTCGAGACAGTTATATGTATATCTTTGGTACCATACCACTAAACAATTGGCCTGAAATGCTATGTTCTAGCTGGTCCTGGACATAGTTAGTATGGGACAGGTCTTTCTAGTGTTTTATTTCTTTTTGTTTAGATGTTTAAGCTATATATGCTTACTACTGAGCCTATGTTTTTTAAAGGTTTTAAATTGATCCTTATTCGAGACAATTATATGTATATCTTTAGTACTATACCACTAAACAATTGGGCTGAAATGCTATGTTGGCTGGTCCTGGCCATAGGCAGATCAGTTTAATATCTTGGTATCATTTGGACCTGAAATATGAGAAGCAAACACAGGTAATACATATTGTGGAATTAGCATTGATATCTGCAGGATAAATAATTTTACAGTAGCATAGGTTCACTATAACAACAATTCATAAACAAGATCTTCATTGTTTGAGCACGTACACACATTCTTCATTAATCCTATTACTCAGTACAAGCAGTACAAGCAGTGAAAGATTTTGATGTTTGTAACAGACTCTTCTATACTACAATAAAAAGCTTTGAGTAGCAGTAACATGTTCTTGTCTTTGCATGAGATTGTTACAATTAATCACTGATACTATTATTGAAACTCATACCAAAGATTTATTTATTTATTTAAATTTTTTGTTTTTTAAATTTCTGGGGAATTTGGTAGGTAGGTAGGATGTCTTCGTACGAATATTTCAATGTTTAATTAGAATAATCTTGCTTAACAACTATTGGATCTCTTAAAAAACCTTATGGCATTTCATTAAGTGACTTCAAATTTGTGACTTTGCCATCTGCTAATTTTTAATCTCAACTGGAAATAATGGTAACATTGTCCCTTAGGAATATTAAGGGGATTAAGGTTGTTACCTGAAAGCACTGGTGAATACCTTAAATAGTCCATAGTTCTGAAAATACCCAGGGCCACCAAGCAGGAATTGTGAAATCTGCTTTCAGTAAATTCAATGTTAAAAAGCCCCTTCCCTTCTGCTCAGATTTGAATTCTGTTTGACGCTGCCAGTGGCCCATTTCTCCATGCTTCATGGCTAAGTTGAGGTTCCCAAAGAGGGTTATAACTTATTACATGCATGTAACACACATCTTAAATAGTTGCAAAAGACACTGGAAGACCGAAATTGCAGAAGTTGCTAGGGCCCAAATTGTAGAAGTTGTTGGCAGCCGAAGTTACAGTAGTTAGTGTAAATTTAAATAAAAATCACATGTCTTCAATGAAAACCCATTGCAAAACAAACGGGAATTGTTAGGTATCGAAAAAGTGTCATCAATTTCTATGGAACATTGGAGCAGTGCAATCTCCACAACCTTGCATCTCCTCCACCTCCAAAGTGAGCTGGAAAATAGAAAAACTGATAAAGATTGACAACCCAAATTTTCTCAAAATAGAGACAATAAGGAACCGTCCACAATTCCAGCTTTTACTTTATAAATGATACGGACTTTGTTGAATGATGTAATTACGTAAAAGGAAGGAATTACTGCAAGTCCGTAAATAAAGGTCAACAAAGAATATAGGTGGAGCAACTGCTAGTTTATTTATTGTGAGATTCCTTCTGAGACATAATCAACGAAGAGTACGTCTTTGACAACCAATGCCTTATTTATTTTTGGAGTGTCATTTTGCGAAGGCTGTAAGAAGTATCTCCAAGGCAGTACCTTACCTTACGTTACAGCCTCATGATTTCTCCGTGGATTCAACCTGTTAAAATTGTCGGCATCACAGAGAAAGACACGTCTTTAATGGGAAGCTCCAGATGAATTAAAAATGGCATAAAAGGTACTTCACTCGCGGCCCACCCTGGCGTGCCTGCAACTACATCCCCGTCCATTTTGTCAATATCCTTACATCCTTTCATGACGCACCAGTGCCCAATAAAACACAAAACATCAACGCCGCACCTTGCTGTCAAATGTCAGAACTTGAGTGTGGTAATGGTTTTTCTTTATAAAGATCTTGAATTTCAGGCTCATGTCATCCGGTACTTATTCACTTCTCTCTTTTTAATTGGACCTGACATGAAGCCGAGAATAAATTTTGGCATTGTGTAATTATTAGTTTGGAGTGTTTATTTTGGAAAACATAAATTTTTTTGGTGTTAAAATGTAATTTTTTTTTGTTGCGGTTTGAAATGAGATTTTGATTTTATATAGATTTAGTTTTATGAGAATCCTTAATATTTGTATTGTAGATGGTAAACAATTTACAATTCAAATTTATAATTAAAAAAAAAGTCTTTGTCTAATTTGTCTTTTAGTTTTATTGAGTGCTTATTATTTGTTTTTATAAGCATTTTTAAATATTTTATATCTTTTACTTTTTAGATTTCAATTGTTGAGATTGTATAATTGGAATGTTTAATGATGTTGAATTCATTTATGCATTCAAAATTATGGTTTTAGCAGTGAGGGGTTGAGGGTGACAGCTATTTATGGAGATAAAAACTCTCTATGGAGATCAACTCTAGCATAATTCTTGTGAGAGCATCTTACATGTGCACAAAGCATTTTTCTATTCAATATTGATACTAACCTTAACCTAAACTCAATCTAAATTGAAATATATACTAACCCAACCATATAAATTAAATGGTCGGTAAATGAGGATAGGCATCAAAACACTTCACTGCACATCTCACATTGCAAAAAAAAAAAAAAACCACTTTCAAAGTATATATATATATATATATATATATATATATATAACGAGATTTTTAACCATTGAGATTCAATCACACTTTAAATAGGTTTTGTTATAATACTATGAGCGAATATCATGGCTTACTAATACCATAGGTTCAAAAAACCATAATTCATGATCATATGACACATGCTCATATGGCATTTTTCTTAACTAGCAATTGCACCACATGTTGCAAAGGAAACACCGTAAGGCAGTAGCATAGAGCATAGAGAAGAATAGTGTTGATGAAAGAAGATGTGATATGTTATGCGATTTAATTGAATTTTCACCATCAATCTAACCAACCATTAAAGTATTTGAAGAAACACTAGAATCAATGTCATTAAAGTGCCTCTAGAATAAGGCTATCCCAAAGTGGCCATAAATTTCTTTTCTTATAAGGCACTTTTATTCTAGATCCACCAGTAAGATAAGAAACAAGAATTATCTCCGCAATAGAATTCAAATGTCTACAAAGAACTTCCTGAAGCAAACCCAACCACCAAGGGTTTAGGTCAACCAATTTCTCTCAATGTTGCCAATCATTATTGATTTTCTGCAAAACCCAGAAGCAACCATTATTGAATTTCTGCAAAACCCAAAAGAAAATGTGGGTGGAAAATGCAATTAAAACACTCACCTCATGTGTATATTTCTCAATAGGAATTGTAAATGCCCTTATGAAACCAAGATATGCTATTTTTACAACCACCCTTTTGTTATCCACCAGGAGAGCAATGATAACAGATTTTTCACTTGGCATTGTGGCTCTACAATCAAGGTCAACAATTTACCCTGTTTATCATCCACTGGATCATGGGAAAGTTATTGAAGGGTTTTCTACAAGGTGTTTTTCTTTACAAAATACATTATGGGAAACATCATATGTGCCCTGGTCTAGGATTTAGAAACAAATTTCAAATGGAAGGAAGGTAGGATGCTAGAGTGTGCAAAGAATGCAAGATTAATTAACCAAAGCATTTTAGACCAAAAAATTAGGTTGAAAGGGCTTGATTTCCATTGTAGAAAATGTGAATTCTATTTATTAAGCACAAGTTCCAAGTCCATTATCCAATTCATCTAAGAATGTTTGGGAGGGTCATTGTGATATTAGAAAACCTCATATCATAGAAAATTCACCTCAAACACTCCTTAATGTAAACTCTAGTATCTGTTGGCTCAATGATCGTGTGCATTAACAACTTTGTTTGCGCATTAGAAAATGTAATAGTTCTTCTTTAGCAAACCATAGCATAGAAAATGATCTGAAATGTGTGAACAAAATATTTCTTATACAGAGATAGACAGTAGGGGATTTTACTGGTTATTTCACCTTTACTAGAAAGGATGAAACCAGAAGCTTCTGGCCCTCTTACTAGCTCTGCCTAAAGAAATATGAAGTAAACACTAAAACGATCTGGCAATGAAAGTATTTGTTTCTATTTGCAAAGTATTCATTAACCAATTTTTATGTGTGAATAAGCAAGTTAAGGTATTCTGCAATGGAAGTAATGTGGTTTGAATGGAACAAATGTGTTTTGATCATTGTATAAGTCTCATTGTGAAAAGTGGACTTATTAAAAATTACTGTTTAATGTAGTAAACTCTGGAAATAAGCAGCAAGAATGCACAACATAATAGTAATCATTTGTTTAAGCAATTCACCCCTCTCTTGGGCTACCTCTGTTGGGTCCAAAAGCCTCCAAATAGGGTTTTCCCTCTTTTATTAATGCCCAAATTAAGTATTACACCATGAAGAAAGCCTCAAAAGGCTAAAATAGCTGCAAATTCAGAAACAGAGTGCTGGAAACAATAAAAATTGACTATTCATTCACCTCAAACAGATGAACATAGTCCAATACAACTGATCATTCCCATAGACCTGGTGGCTTCACAAGAAAATTCGCTGATAAAATCACTGAAAGAGTGCTCTAATGGCTCTAAAACCTATTCCAATAGCTTCAGAATGTTCCAATACCCCCAAAACAAAAAAAAAATTCGTCCCAAAAGGACTTCCCTAGCCAAAGTTATGATTGAAACAGACTTTGTTCAGTTAGGGCTAGGAAAACTCCACCAAATGTGGAGAACTGCAGTTAAGCCCGACAAAATTGGGGTCCGGCGCTAAATGTGGCACCTTCGCCGAATCTTCGCCAGTCGTGGGTGCTAAGGAGTTAAGACCACGGGACCGCGCCCTTCGGAATTCATTTTAAAACTTTGAGTTTTGTTCGGAGTTTAATAAAGTTGAACCATAATATAATATACCATATGAACCACCCTCGCACCTGTCAGCGGATAATATGACCAACCGTTCAAATGGTTAAACGCGCCAAAGTTAAGGCCTTGGTTCCCGAGCGGGTGGTCGTTTGCTAAGGGGGCTGTCCCCCTTTCGGGCCCCGCCCAAATGAAATTCAAAGTTTAAATAGAACTTCGTGCTATGGTCTATCAAGAACTGCTTCATGGCCCATTGGTCGGGCTGCTCGGTTGCCTCTGCCCCGACCCGGGGTCGATCCCTGTCTGCGCCATATAATTTTGCCACAACAAAACATTTCGACAGTGGACCCTTGGGGCCACGTGGCGGACTCCGGGCTGGCCACGTGGCGCCCTGCCATTGGCTCCTCCACGAAATATTCCCAGAATATTCTGTGGAATATTATTTTTTTAATAATTTTTTAAATATGGTCAAACTGAGTCAAATTGGGCTTTTTGCCAGAAATTGAAAAACTTCAAAGCTGAATAACTTTCTCATACGGCGTCGGTTTTCAGTGCCGTTTGTGTCTACATGATTGTTTTTCCGAGTTATTTCCTATCATTCTGGTTTGGATCAATTATGAGCAACTAATATTTTGAGCATTTTTCCACAAAGGACTTGATCACCTGATCACTCCTCCCAAATGGGAAGCTTTTGGACCCCAAAATCTCTCTGATTAGTGAAACTGATAATGTGGAGACTGATTCTTCTCTCTTCCACCCTTGAATAACTAAAATCTACCCGATTTCATCAAATGGAGCTTTTGAGAAAATGATAAACTCTCTCTGGAATCAACTGATCGACCATTGCTAAGATTGACAGAGTCATAATGAAAATGATTAAAATTTGCAGAACAAAAATTGTAATCTGCAGAAAACAAACTTTTTCTACACTGATCAAACTTCCCAGAATACTTAAAATAACTTTCACCTTGCAAATTGTTCCCATGGCGAATTCGACCATACTGAAACCAACTTTTTCCCATGCTGAATGGTGTGTCCTCCTTGCTTGCACTGCTTTGCTTTGATACTTCATTCACTGCATTGGCTGACCCAAAAGGTAATTTTCGCAACATAACATCATCTTCTTTCAAAGACAAACTGTTATCAAACTGAGACATATTATTAGCAACATCATAAAAAGGTGAATGCTCAAAATCTTGTCGTTTCAACATCAACAAAGTTAGAATTTGACTTACATTAACCAGTCTTTTCAATTGACTTGCATGGAGTAAAGAAGATTACAGCTTCTTCTTCTGTGCTCTCACAATGTACTCTTTACCATCTTTGAACAAGTGATACTTGTTTTCATGGCGATGAAAGATGGCCTTCCTATCAAATAAGTAAGGACTTCCCAAAACAATACCTGAGATATCAAGCGGCACCACATCAAGTTCAACTGTGTCAATAAAGTGTGCAATTATTGCAAAGCGCAATATGCACTTCCTTGAGACTTGCAAATTTGCATCCTTGCATATCCACCCAAGTGGATAAGGCTTCGGATGTGGAATGGTCTCAAGTTTAAGCTGCTTGACCAAGTCTTCAGATATGAGATTAGCTTGTGACCCACTATCAAACAATGTGTCAATTTTGGTATGTTTTGAAATTACCCTCACATGGAAGAGCTCTATCCTCCTCTTTTCTTCATGAGTATCTTTGTGACAATTTAAAGAGCTAGAACTGGGAATTGTGTCTTGCACCACTTCTTTCCCCTTAATGTTCTTTAAAACCATGGCTATGCTTTTTGTCTCATCTCCTGAGTCTGACCCTAAGTCTTGCTCAACTGTTGCTACACTTTTCTCCTTTTCTTTGGTCTTGTTTTTGTTCTTGTATTTTTATGGTTTCAGTTTAGGATGAAGCTTCCAACAATAATATTCATCATGACTTGTCTTTGAACAGTTCTTACAAAATAACTTTCCTTTTTCTTTTCTTGAATTTGCAACTCTTTTCTTTCCTTTGTTTTTGAAATTACTATCCTCATCAAAAGTATTCTTTCCTCTAGCTTCTAAATGTGTAGCCTGGACACAGACTTCATCTAAGCTGGTAGGATTAAACATTAGGATAGTATGTTGAACGTAATTGTGCAAACCTCCTATGTATTTTAACAAGGTGTCTTGACGTTGTAAGTCTACCCCAAGTAGAAGTGCTCTCCTTCTCAACTCTTGGGTATAATCTTGCACATTTTGACCCTTAAGTTGCCTAAAATTTTTCCAATTCATGATTTCTTTCTGAATATGAGCAAGAGGATAAAACCGTTTCTTAATAGCAGTAATAAACTCATTCCAAGTTAGAGTTATCTTACCATGCTTTTTAATTTCCTCCCTGGTCTTGGCTTCCCACCAAACCAAAGCTGCTCCATCCATTCTCAATGAGGCTAATTGGATTTTTGTGTCATCTTCATGCAGATTCTGAACCCTTAGATAGACTTCTAGTTGTCTAATCCAGTTATCCAATTTTTCTGCATTCACATCACCATTAAACATCGGCAACTAAAACTTCACATCAAGCTTTAACAAAGTATTTCTAAGAGATGTGTTGAGCCTCAAATTTGTGCTTTCCTTCACCTCATTTTACCTCATTTTCCCTTGTCCATTTCTATCTTAAGCCCAATTGATCAATAAATATAGTTAAAATTACTTCTAGAATGGTTTACATGACTGACTTGTTGAATTTTTGTGATTTTTTCCATTGTTAAGCATTTTGACCGGAACTAGCTGCAGAATGCAGACATTCCGTAGCTAACCGGCGATTCTGCAGCTACCTTCATGTTTGAGTATGTTCCAGGTGGCCTCTTGAGGAAATCCGCATATGGGCATGATCCACGTCCTGTCTACATGGTTTGTTGCTCATCATGGAGGAAGACATGGATTCTGGGTACGATTATGCACGTGGGAACACATTTATGAAGGAAGACTCCTACTAGGACTGTCTCAGTCCAGATGTCTTTTCTCCTTCACGTAGCCACCTTGAAGACTCCTAATATGATTCGGATAAGGAAAGACATTATTCCTAAATTGTTGTAATTATTGTTACTTGCATTTGCTTTATAAACTCTTGAGTAGACCGAGAGCTTAGTTAGAGATTTTATGTTAGATTTGCTGCTAGATTTTGTTTAAAAACTCAGTGTTACGTCCTTGAAGACACAGAGTGTTATGTTCAAACTATTGCATCGTTAATGGAGCAGACAAAGTTATTTTGAAGGCGTGATTTAATTTGAAGTTGAATGCCGTCAAGTGGTAGAGGGCCCCTGCCTCTTGCACGGATTTCTTTTGCGTAAATTAGATAAGTTTTTCCCTAGCTGCTTTTACGTTTTGCATTTGAATTGGTAGTTGTTTTGTTTTATCTACTGTAGTCGTATTCATTCTAGCTCTTCCACAAGAAGACACTCTTCCAACAGACTAAAATGATGAATGTTTAATGACTATGGTATTGTAGGATAGGAGTTAAATTTGTATTTATTTAACTAGCTACTGTAGTCATATTCGTTCCAGCTCTTCCACAAGAAGACACTCTTCCAACAGACCAAAATGATGAATGATTAATGACTATGGTATTGTAGGATAGGAGTTGAATTTGTATTTGTTTTTAACTAGATACTGTAGTTATATTCATTCCAGTTCTTCCACAAGAAGACATTCTTCCAACATATCATAACAATGAATGATGAATAGCTATAGTATTGTAGGAATTAGTTGTAGTTTTTGCTATTCACTATCACAGTTACACTTGTTCTAATCACTCTTCCACAAGAAGAAATTCTTCCAATACATCCTTAAGAATTTCAAGACATGACCGTGATAATGAAAGATTTAGTTGTTTGTTTGTACTAAGTATCATCTCTGTTCTTACTCTTAAACGCTTGCCCAAGACATCATAATGACGAGTAGGATATGGATGTGGTAACTTAGTTTTTCATTTTCTTTCAGTCCATTTGCTTTCAATTGCATACAAGTCCACAGTCAGAATTGTTCTACCTCTTCCACAAGAAGGAACTCTTCCAAAATATCACTAATGATGAACAAACAGATTGTGTAACTTCATAGATTAATGCATGTTAGTATAGTTAGAACAACTCTGGAGTTTCATTTGCATTTAATTCATGTTCAATTACTTTGTTTCAAGTTTGATGATGACTTATAGTTCAACATTGTTCTAGTTTAGAAGCATCTTAGATCCATTCTTAAGTTAACTCATTGCACTTACATCTCATAGTCACACTGTCATCCTTTTCACAATAGATTATTTTAGTTGTTAGGATTCACAAGACAGCCTTCATTATTCACAAACATCTTTTTGTTCTGAAAACTACAAATGATCCATAACCATAGGAACAGAAGATAACATCACTACAAGGTCTGAAGTATCTCTGCAAATTTCTCATCATTTTAAAAACAGAGCTCTTCCTCAAAAGAACTACTTTGAAAAGAAACTAATAACTCTTTGAGTATAGGTTCTGAGACATCCAATTAAATTGCAGAATAGAACTAGGAATTAGTCATGGAATAGATGAGCTTAGAACAGAATGTTGCACCATGATAAAATTAGTGTTTAACTGTCTAGTTAGAGAACTTGCATATTTAGTGATCATGTCTCAAGTTTAGTTTGTGTCATTTGCCTAAGAAGTCATTATCAAGCTTTTGTTTCTATTTAGTCATAGTTCAGATTTTGTATCCAACTGCATTTGCCAATCCATACATTAGGCTCAACTGTGTTTTTGACCATCAACTTCTTTCCATTAGTTTTCTAGGCATTTTTCATTAAACATCAAAAGACCAAAAACATCATAAATCAACATAAAAGACCAAAAACATCACAAAACACTACATACAACGCATTAGGAAACAAGCACCTAGGTACATATGGTACACTTCACTTCAGCAGTTTACAAATCCTGGTTGACAATTAAATGAGCTCAGTTTAGGAGACTAGACTGAGACCCAACAAGATGTTTTTGTTTTGTGTGACTGATTAACAGAAGTTGAAGAGGATGATGTGGAGGAAGAGGATGATGATGGAGATGGTGGATCACCATTTCCTCCATTCCCTTTCTTAGACTTATCATTGTCTTTCTTCCCTCCTGAAGAATCTCCTTCTCTTTGGTTTCTAGACCCTTCTCCAGCAATCCTATCATTTCTCTCCTGATAGAGGATCCTAACCATCTCAGTCATGTCCAAGAAAGCTTTTCTAAAGACTCTTTCTTCTTCCTAGGGATCCATTTCCTCATGTACTTCTCCTTCTTTGGAAGACATGTTTGTGGCTCATTCTAAGGCTACTGAGGATGAAATGGAAGGTGGAGATAATGGCACCCTAGCCCTCCTTGGTTGAGGATTTTCTTGTTCTCTAA
Source organism: Pinus albicaulis (assembly GCA_034641835.2). Lineage (NCBI taxonomy): Eukaryota > Viridiplantae > Streptophyta > Pinopsida > Pinales > Pinaceae > Pinus > Pinus albicaulis. The sequence goes on along the minus strand of CM076584.1, from coordinate 522,006,648 downwards.
CCAATTGACCTTCCCCTCTTTTCAATTTTAGCCTAGTAAGCATCAAATTTGCAGAACAACACCATTTCCTTGCACAAAATTCACAAACTTTTTGAGCAAAACATAAAGCTTTGATACCAATCTGATTTGAAATGTGTGAACAAAATATTTCTTATACAGAGATAGACAGTAGGGGCTTTTACTGGTTATTTCACCTTTACTAGAAAGGATGAAACTAGAAGCTTCTGGCCCTCTTACTGGCTTTGCCTAAAGAAATATGAAGTAAACACTAAAACGATCTGGCAATGAAAGTATTTGTTTCTGTTTGCAAAGTATTCATTAACCAATTTTTATGTGTGAATAAGCAAGTTAAGGTATTCTGCAATGGAAGTAATGTGGTTTGAAATTGAACAAATGTGTTTTGATCACTGTATAAGTCTCATTGTGAAAAGTGGAATTATTAAAAATTACTGTTTAATGTAGTAAACTCTGGAAATAAGCAGCAAGAATGCACAGCATAACAATAAGCATTTGTTTAAGCAGTTCACCCCTCTCTTGGGCTACCTCTGCTGGGTCCAAAAGCCTCCAAATAGGCTTTTCCCTCTTTTATCAATGCTCAAATTAAGTATTACATCATGAAGAAAGCCTCAAAAGGCTAAAATAGCTGCAAATTCAGAAACAGAGTGCTGGAAGCAGTAAAAATTGGCTATTCATTCACCTCATACAGATGAAAATAGTCCAATACAGCTGATCATTCCCATAGCCCTGGTGGCTCCACAAGAAAATTCGCTGATAAAATCACTGACAGAGTGCCCTGATGGCTCTGCAATCTGTTCCAACAACTTCAGAATGTTCCAATACCCCAAAAAAAAAAAAAATTCGTCCCAAAAGGACTTCCCTAGCCAAAGTTATGACTGAAACAGACTTTGTTCAGTTAGGGCTAGGAAAACTCCACCAAATGTGGAGAACTACAGTTAAGCCCGACAAAATTGGGGTTCGGCGCTAAATGTGGCACCTCCGCCGAATCTCCGCCAGTCGTGGGTGCTAAGGAGTTAAGACCACGAGACCACACCCTTCGGAATTCGTTTTAAAACTTTGAGTTTTGTTTGGAGTTTAATAAAGTTGAACCATAATATAATAAACCATATGAACCACCCTCGCACCTATCGGCGGATAATATGACCAACCGTTCAGATGATTAAAAGTGCCAAAGTTAAGGCCTTGGTTCCTGAGTGGGTGGTCATTTGTTGAGGGGGCTAGCCCTTAGGGGCTGGCCCCCTTTCGGGCCCCGCCCAAATGAAATTCAAAGTTTAAATAGAACTTCGTGCCATGGTCTATCAAGAACTACTTCGTGGCCCATTGTTCGGGCCACTCGGTTGCCTCCGCCCTGACCCGGGGTTGATCCTTGTTTGCGCCATATAATTTTTCCACAACAAAACATTTCGACATTTGACCCTTGGGGCCACGTGGCGGCCTCTGGGTTGGCCATGTGGCGCCCTGCCATTGGCTCCTCCACAGAATATTCTGTAGAATATTCTATGGAATATTTCCAGAATATTCTATGGAATATTATTTTTTTAATAATTTTTTAAATATGGTCAAACTGAGTCAAATTGGGCTTTTTGCCAGAAATTGAAAAACTTCAAAGCTGAATAACTTTCTCATACGGCGTCGGTTTTTAGTGCCGTTCATGTCTACATGATTATTTTTCCAAGCTCTTTCTTGTCGTTCTAGTTTGGATCAATTCTGAGCAACTAATTTTTTGAGCATTTTTCCACAAAGGACTTGATCACCTGATCAGAAAATTCACCTCAGACACTCCTTAATGTAAAGTCTAGGCTCTGTTGGCTCAATGATCATGTGCATTACAAATTTTTCTATGCATTGTAAAATGTAATAGTTTTTCTTTCACAAACCACATAACAAGTTCCAATAGTTGTTAATACTGAGGAGTTCAATACAAAGAAAATGTAGATTTGTTCATTTGATTGAGTAGTCAGCTATTTAATTTGTGCCAAGAGGAGATTGGATTTGTTTAAAGGATATTTATCCTTGACATGGTGAAAATTTGGGGGTTTGGGATGGGATCAAAACCTTTACAAATATAAAGGGGCCCATCTATTACAAAAGGGATGTAAAGGAACAAAAATCCTTCCTTTTAGTCTCTTTTGGGGACTAATAAGCCCTGTGATGGATGCCAATGGGAACAAGAGATGTCCTAGCATTCATTTTCACATGGATCACCCCTATGTCGTGTTGATCACAATTTGCAAACAGGATATCCCTGAGGTATGGCCTTGAGATTGGATTTGTTTAAAGGAGATTTATTGTTGACAGGGTGAAAATTTGGGGCTTTGGGAGGGGATCAAAACCTTTACAAATATAAAGGGCCCCATCTATTACAAAAGGGATGGAAAGGAACAAACATCCTTGCTTTTATTCTCTTTTGGGGACTAATAATCCCTGTAATGGATGTCAATGGGATCAAGATATGTCCTAGCTTTTATTGTCACATGGAACACCCCTAATATAACCATGTCCCTGTGCCCTATTAGAATTCCTTAATTGGATTTCATAATTTTCACTTATTTAAGTAGAATTAGCCTCCTAGATAAGAGGTCTAATACCTCTCTACTTTTCATCCATTAAATTCGGGACAAGATTTTGTTGAGACATTCTTCTCACAAAAGACTCAAACCTACTAAAATTCTTACATTGGAACAAATTCCGACCCATCCTCAAATAAGTAAAAGCACACATAGGTTCAATCTTTTCATCTAGACTATCTTCTTTCAACCAAAGCCTAGAATTATTAAGAACTTATACGTATGCAACTTCATCAAATCCAGGAAGAGAAGTTCCCCAGTCGGAGGAATCCTAAATTTTTGGTGCATGGATCACTTTCTTTATCAACTTCTCTCGAGAACATTTTGCATCCACTAGTTTCTCTACATCTTTCATCTCAATACAAGTTAGATTAAAAACTACTCCATGTCTCCCAAACATTTTCGCTATCAAAATATATCCATGTTTGTCTCTAGTATTGTAATATCCAGCAATGAGCTTAGGTACATGAGATATGGTTAAATAATTCTAATGAATACCTTCCACGTTTCTGGAGAGTTTGGCACCAGAGTCTTGAAAAATGGATTCAACTTCAGCTAGGATCCTTTCCCTATGATTCAAAAGCATGTTAAAATACCACTGCAAAAAAACTCACCGTAACGTGAGTTCCAAACACCTTCACGATGGAAGAACACTGTCTCCTATGGCTAATTGTTGTAGTCACCTGCATCAGTTGGCCCTCCATAATCCCATTCTTTCTTACTAGGAGTTTCAGCCGTGGCTTTAAGGTTAGCCAACATATACTGCAAGGATAGATATAGAACAAAATGATCATTAAAAGATCTAAAACTCAACATAGTATCCATGAGGTGGGAAATATTATAACTCCAACTTCCATCCATGCCTTGAAAATCTCCAATCCCATGAAATTTCCATGTACCATTACTCTCAGCATAAGAAGGATACCGCAAATCTCCTCCTCGACCCATTCCTACTTGAATTTCCTGCTTCATCAAGCATACCATTCTGTTACAAATCTATAAGCATTATGTAAAATGACCATGAAAAGCACATGCACAATTAAACATAATAATCAGATAGGACAGTTCAGGAAATAGCTTACTAAGAAAAGAATATTATCACAACCCAATGAAATGTACTCACAATTTCACCTTTTCCACAGGTCGGTGTAGGCCAGATCATTATCGTGGTCTTTCTTCAACCACCCATTTTGGAAAAGGAATACTACACATACAATCACAAAAATACTAGATCCTTGGTTATGTTAGAAATAAAAAACACAATTTAAACACAAAAATTCTTGTTTTTTTTTTTATGTGAGACATCTTGGTACCACCAAAAGTCTAGCTTTGTGGTTCTTTTCTGCATGATGCATTTATTCATCGCATTTTTCATAGAGCAGTTGTGATATATTCCGTGTGAAGGACTCTAACCAACATTTATACCTCTACTTTAATTTCAAACCTTCAGCTTAGTGTCTAAAGTCATTCGTATACCTTTTCCTAGACCAACTCTTTTTATTATAATGCAATAGTTGTTCATGAAAAATAGAAGAAAGTCACCTCCATAAGACCATTGTTGGTTCCAAGCCAAAACTAAATGTTATCTTCAAAATAAAAACATAATAAACCTCACAAAATTGATGTAACCTATTGAAGTAGTAAATGATGCTAAAAGATTGTTTGAGTATTATATATTGGCAAATATTTTGGTGTGTGCAATACCTTATATACCTCCTTTATCCCAATCAATTAGAGTAAATTTGCTAAGAAAATTAAGAAGTAAATTGAAGAATCTTCAAATATAGGATGTAATCCAAGCTAATAAAATCCTACAATGCTATAGGAGGTAAAGCTAGCCCTCTCTAGCAATTATTGGAGATCAGAGTCCACATTTTGGTAGCAGACCACTATGGGGGTACCTGTCACCAATCCTTATAGGGAGTTCTAAATATCTCGATCTGATGCTTCAACAAGTGTTGAGCAACCCTATTATTGCAAGTTGGTGGGAATCTACGTTTAGGACCACACTCATACACTATTGACTTAGTTTTAACAAGTGTAGAGTCCATATTCTGACCATGATTTCTCTACATTGTAGATTCCATCATACCTATACCCACATGGAAATTCCTCACATGATTAGATTAATCTAACAGGTTGTTTCTTCATACAACTATACCTGAGGCTACTGTTACTCTCAACATAAGAAGGATAACACAACTCTTCTACTGGACCCATTCCTACTTGAATTTCCTGCATCATCAAGCATACCATTCTCATACAAATATATAAGAATTATGCAATATGACCATGAAGAGCACATGCACAATTTAAAAAATAAATAATCAGATAAGACATTTCAGGCACTAGCTTATTATTGCACTGAGAGAAATGACACTTTATAACCCAAGTGGTGTAGATCTTTATCTCTCATGAAATTTTTGTGAGTAACACTAAAGAAATGAAAATTAAAAAAATGCAAATGAATTATATATCTATCTTACCATATTTAGGAAACAACAATAAATAAATTGGCATAGATCCATCTTAATGTTGGATCTATTACATGTTAATATGTCAAGAGAGCTCACAAAAAATTGAGATTTACACTTCTAGTTTTTTGATCCATCTCAACATTTAATAAATCTATGGTTAATACAAATCTGTGCTAATATAAGAAAAATTCAGACATGGGCCATAAAGTCTAGGTTTCATACACAAAACAAGCAAGAGGTGCAAAACCAAGAACTGGGCCATAAAGTCTAGGTTCCATACATAAAACAAGCAAGAGGTACCTTATTAACAACTGATCCATAAAGTCTAGATTCCATACATAAAACAAGAAATAGATCCATAATCAACAACTTGGTGTTATATAGCACATTCTAGTCTTATCTGTTTCATAAAGTACATGAGCTCTGGACTCATGTAAATCAAGTATTCAGTCACTATTCCTAAAGCCACAACTTGGGTCATAAAAATTTAAATGGAGTGTAAAAGCTTAGGTCCTACTTATTCCATGCTAAAAGTAATGTTTGGATCTTTAAATAGGAGAAACTAGCCCATACAAAATCCAAATTATTATAAATAGCAGGCCATAGACTGTACAATCATGCAAAGGTCATCATGAAATTCCCTTCACCACTTGGGTCTCACAAGTCCGTTAGAAGAAAATTTTGACACCTGGTTCAAGGAATTTCATACAAAAAGTACATGCTTAGATCAAATTCCCTAGTCAGATGACATGAAATGTTTATATTGCATTGGTTTCATCTAACAATATTAAGCATTGGGTTCTAAAAATAAATTTCTTGGACATGGAAACACCATAAAATTTGAGGTTAGTGACTTCAATCAATCCTTATAGAAGAAAATGGATCCTTGTGCCAAAAATTCCATATAGTAATTGAAGTCTCGGATTATCTACATTAAAAACCAAGAGATTACATATAAAAGTTCATACATCATGAGTTAATTGAGGAATTCATCTTAGAAGAAGTTAGTTTTGTAACACTAGAGTTAGAAAATCCATGAAAAATATAATGCCTCTTAAACCCCTTCAATGAGCACAAAAACCAAATTTTGAGAAGCCTACCACAAAATTTTCACTCATAAGATCATTAAAGCTCTCCTTGAAGCTTCTCATGAAATCAACATGGAATTGAACATGGGTTATCCCTTTTAAGGCATGAAGAGTATCACAACCCAATGATATGTACCCACAGTTTCGCCTTTTCCACTTTTCAGTGTAGGCCGAATCATTATCACGGTCTATTTCTTCAACCAACCATTTTGGCAAAGGAATACTGCACATATAAAATCCCAAAAATACTAGATCCTTGGTTATGTTAGAAATAAAAAACACAATTTAAACACAAAAAAACTTTTTTCATTTTGTTTATGTGAGAGGTCTTGGCACCACCAAGTCCAATTGTATGGTTCTTTTCTGCGTGATGCATTTCTTCATTGCATGTTTCACAGAGAAGTCATGATATATTCCATGTGAAGGAATCTAACCAACATTTGTAACTCTACTTTAATTTATAACCTTAAGCTTAGTGTCTAAATTCATTCATATACCTTTTCCCAGACCAAATATTTTTATTATAACACAATAGATGCTCATGAAAAACACAAGAAAGTCACCTCCAGAAGACCATTGCTGGTGCCAAGTAGAACTAAATGTTATCTTCAAAATACAAACATAATAAACCTCATAAAAATGATGTAATCTACTGAAGCAGTAGATGTTGCTAAAAGGTTATTTAAGTATTCTAGATTGGCAAAGCTTTTGGTGTGTGCAATACCTTATATATGTCCTTTATCCCAATCTATTAGAGTAAATTTTCCAAGAAAATTACAAAGTAAATTGAAGAATATTCAAATATAGGATGCAATCCAAGCTAATAAAATCCTACTATGCTATAGGAGGTAAAGCTATCCCTCTCCAACAATTGTTTGAGATCAGAGTCCACATTTTGGTAACAGACCAGTATGGGGTACCTATCACCAATATTATAGTGAGTTTTGTAGATTTCGATCTGATGCTTCAACCAATGTTGAGAAACCCTATTATTGCAAGTTGGTGGGCATGTACATTTAGGACCACACTCATACACTACTGACTTAGCTTTAACAAGTGTAGAGTCCATCTTATGACTAGGATTTCTCTACATTGTAGAGTCCATCATACCTATACACAAAAGCAAATTCCTCACATGATTAGATTAATCTAACAACTTGTTTCTTTATACAAATATACCTCATGACTTCATTCCCTCAAGTGAGCTCCTGATCACAAATTTTATTCTTTCTCTTATCATGAGAATTTACACCTTTTCTTGAGTACATTATCAGATCTCAATTGTCAACGTTGTCTTCATAACAACCAGAAAAGACAATGTTGGTATCTAGAGGCACCATGTAGCCTGTTTATTCAAGATTTAGATAATATATACCTTCCCGAAGAGGTCTATTCAAACCTATATTTCTCAGTAGCCTTTGAGACTGGAACACATCTCCTACTATTCTAGGAACATATCCTACATAATTCTTGCAATTTTTTTTCCAAATAGGTTTCAACAAACATTATGTTCACAACCTCACAAGCCTTTACTTTCTCTTTCATACTAACTACTCACTAGTGTACTAATGAAACCCTGACTACAAAAACCTCCTTCGCTCCATTAAAATTAACCAAAAAGATAAAAGCGCAACAAAACCACTGGTTAATAACAACCCTCGAATGAGCACCTCATGTACAACTGTACAAGATAATATCACTTGAGAAATAATTTTTATGTATCCTCAAATAACTCTTACACATTATTTTAATAAAAGGCATAATTTGGAATGTTGTTATCTCTCCTCAAGTAATGGGAGCTACCGATACATGTGTAATAAATGTATCATTAATCATCATCAGTGTGTAAGGAATCTATCTTAAAAATTTGTCATCACTATCGCTGTCATAACTTACAATTACCAAGAATGTGTCTTAACAAATTGTCATCACGATCACTATCATAATTTACACTGACAAAAAACAACACTATTAACACTTAGAGTGACGATACCTCCCCTCATTATCAACATCCCCCAAGGTAATAAATGGGAAATGATTTAAGATCAACAAAATAACTCTCAGCACTTGGTCAAGGATGGGATGGACACCCAATTTTTTCAACACGAGAAGGAATAGAAAAAGTTTTTCAGGAGTGTGGTATTACTAACCTTACAAAATATAACCAATTACTACTTGACAACTTTAAAATGAGTTGCAGTTGGAATAGAGAATTATAACATCTGTGAATTTTTAAATATTATATTGAAAGGCCTCTCTATGTATCCTTGTCTTTCAAAAGGCCTTCTAAGGAGCTAGAAGCAATTATCACTGTTATAAGAAGATATATGAAGCTAAATATATGGAAATTAGTCCACTTGATTGTCCATCTTGGGACTCTATTACGTGCAATGAACATCTCGACTGAAAATTAGAATACCAATGGCCAGAAATTCAGAGAACCCAAAATTCCTAGCACATAATTGAATAATGGAAATATGATGGCAATGCTAGTGCCATTAACACCACAAATGTAGTTCTCCAAAAAATTCTGAAGAGTTTGACTCTGCACCACCCACAAAAGGGAATGCGTATGGGAATTCCCTCCTTGAAGAATTTATTTTCATGACAAGTATGAGAAAACCATGCTTCAACACAAGAAAACACTGGCTGACAATATACCCACAACAACGACATGAAATTATTTGCAATGAAGTTTCAATGGGTAATAGAGACGTTAGAGTTTCAATCCAACATAACTAAAATAATGGATGAAAACTGCACACATACAATCCCAAAAATACTAGATCCTTGGTTATGTTAGAAATAAAAAACACCATTTAAACACAAAAATTCTTGTTTCATTTTTGTTATAAGAGAGGTCTTAGCACCACCAAAAGTCCAGCTCTGTGGTTCTTTTCTACATGATGCGTTTCTTCATCGCATGTTTCGTAGAGAAGTCATGATATATTTCGTGTGAAGGACTCTAACCAACATTTATACCTATACTTTAATTTAAAACCTCCATCTTAGTGTCTAAAGTCATTCGTATACCTTTTCCCAGACCAACTCTTTTTATTATAACATAATAATTTCTCATGAAAAACACAATAAAGTCACCTCCATAATACTGTTGCTGGTGACAAGCCAAAACTAAATGTTATCTTCAAAATAAAAACATAATAAACCTAATAAAAATGATGTAATATATTGAAGCAGTATATGATGCTAAAATATTCTTTGAGTATTATAGATTCGCAAATCTATTGGTGTGTGCAAAGCTAGTGGCACCATGTGGCCTCTTTCTTCAAGCTTTAGATAATATATACCTTCTTGAAGAGGTTTATGCAATCCCACATTTCTAAGTAGCCTTCGAGACTGGAACACATCTCCTAATTTTCTTCCAGGAATAGATCCTACATAATTCTTGCAAATTTTTTTCTGAAGAGGTTTCAAAAAACATTATCTTTGCAGTCTCACAAGCCTTTACTTTCTCTTTCATAATAACTAGTCAATCATGTACTAATGAAACCCTGACTAAAACAACCTCCTTCACTCCATTAAAATTAAACAAAAAGAGAAAAGACACAACAAAACCATTGGTTAATAACAACCCTCCAATGAGCACCTCATTTAAAACTGTACAAGATAATCTCACTCGAGCAATGAGTCCTATCTATCCTCAAATAGATCTTACACATTATTTTCATAAAAGGCATAATATGGTATGTTGTTAGCTCTCCTAAAGTAATGGGAGCTACTGATACATGTGTAATAATTCTATCATTAATCATCATCAATGTGTAAGGAATATGTATTAAAAATTTGTCATCACTATCTCTTTCATAACTTACAATGACCAAGAATTTGTATTAAAAAATTGTCATCACTATCACTATCATAATTTACACTGACCAAAAATATCACTATTAACACCTAGAGTGATGAGACCTCCCCTCATTATCAAATTTACCCGAGGTAAGAAATAGGAAATGGTTTAAGAGCAACAAAATAACTCTCAACACTTGGTCATTGATGGGATGAACACCGATTTTTTTCAACATGATTATAAGGAACATAAAACAATTTTTAGGAGTGTGGTATTACTAACCTTAAAAATATAACTAGTTACTGCTCAAAAAATTTAAACTGAGTTACAGTTGGAACAAATCGTTATAACATTTGTGAATTTGTAAATACCATATAGAAAGGCCTCTCTATGTCTCTTTGTCTTTCACAAGGCCTTCTAAGGAGCCATAAGCGGTTATAAATGTTATAAGAAGATATATGAAGCTAAATATTTCGAAATTAGTCCACTTGATTGTCCATATTGGGACTCTATTATGTGAAATGTACATCTCAACTGAAAAGTAGACTACCAATGGCCATAAATTCAGAGCACCCAAAATTCCCAGCACATCATTGAATAATGGAAATATGATGGAAGTGCGAGTGGTTGACACCAAAAATGCAGTTCTCCAACATAGTATGAAGATATTGACTTTGCACCACCCATAGAAGGGAATACATATGGGAATTCCCTCCTTGAATAATTTATTGTTAGGCCAAGTATGAGAAAACCATGCTTCAACACCACAAGTATAGCTTTGTACCTCTGTTTTCCTCCATCTTCGTCCTTCAACCTGTAAACCCATTTATTCAACAATGTCGTTTTACCTGCAGGAATCCTGACTAAGTCCCAAGTATGGTTATGTACCAATGAGTCCATCCCTTAGTTCATGACTAGCTCCCACTTCTTCCTAGTTTCTACATGCATTGATCCTTCATAACATTATGGTTCATCAGAATCAGTAAACAATACATAATATAATGAACGTGAGTATCGTTCAGGGGGTCTACTTATCCTGGTAGATATTCTGACACTACATTCATCTGTTTGAGGTGCTTGTTTCTATTGTGGTGGTTTTTGTTGTTATGGCTATTGATTATTATTATTCTCAGGCACCTATACTTTTTCTCCGATCTCATCAAGAATTGTGTATTCTTTTTATTTTTATTTTTCTTGTTTCTTTTCCTACAACTGATCCTTATATAAGACCTCTTCATTTAATATTACATCTCTGCTCCAAAATATTTTGTGATTTTCACAATCATATAAGCGATAACCAAAATATTAACACCATAACCAATAAAGGTACATTTCATTGATTTTGCCTCAAGATTTTTTCTATTTTCTTTATTAACATGGAAAAAGGCCTCACAACCAAAAGGATTTAAAAAAGAGTTGTTTACCTTTTTACCTGTCCATGCCTCCTCTGGAATAGCACCATCCAAGGAAATTGAAGGCCCTTCGTTTATTAGATAAAAAACAATATCGATAGCAGCTACCCAAAATTGTAAAGGAAATCTTGCATGAAATCTCATGCACGTTGCACACTCCATGATTGTCCCGTTCATCCTTTCTAACACACCATTTTCTTGTGGTGTTCCTGGAACTGTCTTCTCTCTGCAAATTCCATGCTATGAACAATACCTATAAAACTATTTGCTACAATATTCAACTCCATTGTCTGATCTGAGACATTTCATCAATAAAAGTAACATAATAACTAGAGCCACTAGAGCCATAATGCTGCATTTAGGGAAAATTTTAAGAACCCCCCTAAATTCATATATATAATAAATAGGCGAATCCCCATGATACATAGGAAAAATGGAAGGCGATTTTATTAATAATATAATATGTATATATAATTTTTTGGCGAATCTCTCACGAGATTATATTATCTTGTAAAAACATGGCGAATCACTACTACAAAATGGTGAATCGTTATCTAGTGGAGTTCGGGTTGTTGGTTCCAATGAAGATATGGTAGTTGAACCAGGAGTAGAAGGAAGAGAACCACCGAGACCAAGCATGGCACATGGTGACTCATGAGGGAAGTAGTTCTCGTGCAGTTTGGAAAACACGTTCTTCTAGTTCTGCTAAGAATAGTGTTGTTGCTCATGCTACTACTAGCACTGATATTGAGGTTGGAGAGGAGTTTCAACAAATTGGGATCTTTGCAGATCATTTTGTTTCAACTATCCTCCAACACAAAGGCCCATGCCTCTGCCGATTTCTTCAATGAGTAGAACAAGTCGAACAAAAATTAAAACACCATTAACTAATGAACAGAGTCAATACGACAATCCCAACACACCTCCAAACTGACAGTTGTGCCTCATTGTCTGCTACGCACATCCAAACCGACTCAGCTCATGGCATAATTTGCTCGTGGGAATGGATCGAGGAATTCGAGGGGGCGGTATCATAAATTCATGAAGCTCAACTCATCCCTCCACAGTCCAATGCAACAATGGAGGTCGTCTCTCCTCCATGCATATAATCACCAACAGGCACCAACAGTTACACAACTATTACACAATCCAGGCCTCTCACAACAGTGGCCTCTCACAAGTTTTACCGACGACAGTGCTTGACTAAAAACTTTAAAAATAAAAGTTTGACCAGGAAAAGTAGTATTTAATTTTTTATCTTGTAATTAAAGAATTCAACATCCCAATATATAAAAATACCATCAAACAAACATTATGCACTCCACTCATAAAACAGTTTAGGATAAGAGAAAGTGTAACTTCTCATTCCATTCATAACACAACTCATGATAAGAGAAAGTGCAACTTCCCATAATGGTAAAACAAAAGGAGGAACTTTAATAATGATAAAACAATTCCAAAGTGTGGGGTATCCCACTTTTTATTCACACACCAAACAACCCATCAACAAATTACTTGCACTTGTCCTTGCCAGAAATCAAGAAATTGATTTTACATCAGAAATTAATGAAAAAAACTGCATATGGTAGGGAGCCTTAGTCACCGGCTAAAATTTTAATGTTGGTCGTTATGGAAATCGACTTATTGCCAACTATCCAAACCTTGAAGTGAAAATTACATTATAGTATGTACAAGAATGGATATAGTTCAAACATGTAAACTCCCCAAGTTTTCTTGTGCCCCTCATTCATGGCTGTTGTTAAGCTGTAACATGGGAAACCCCCCCTTCCCTTACAGTTCGCTGCTTAGGGTTACACAGTTTCCATATCCAACCATCAATCCAGTTAGCTTCTTATTATTCAGATGTTGTTGGTAGACCGCTGGTTTTTCAAATCTATTAGAAAATTATGAAAAAAATCAAATAAATAATGAATTCATGATTATCTTTGGAGAGTATCTATGTATGATTAATTTCATTGTGACATAATAGCTAAAGAAAAAATATCATTAGGTAAGCAACCCAATTTAAATCTTGAAGATACATAATCTTCAGTGATTTCAATAACTGAACAATAATTAATTGCGTTGTACCTGTTAGGGAATGGTATGAGGTGTGGAAAACTGAGCACATTTGAAGTCAAATGTAATCTTCAGAAGTTTATAATATAATACAACTCTCGCTTACTTACAAAAGAAAAAAAACATATTATAATTTCACTATCAAATATCAAATATCAAAAGTATGAATTATTTCTTTCATACGCCCCCTTCATGGATTCTAAATCTTTGAGTTGTTTACATCTTTAGTCTTTTACACACATTTTTTTTCCAAGAAAAAACTGTGTTTTCTATTTCAAGTGTGAAAGAAAAATATGCATGAAAAAGTCTGCACTTTCATACAAAACTACTAGTCTAAATACATTGGAACTTAACCATTGGAATTACCCCAAATACATACCACATCCATCTTCTGCAATTGGTATACACTATACATGACAACAAGAGTTACAAGTCAACTAGAGCACCTCCCATTGTTCTTCTAAGTCAATAGAGGATTTTATATCTCACTGGGAAGCTTGCTTCCCCCTTGAACTCCTTGAACAAGAACAAACCTTTTTGTTGTGCCATAACTTTTTTTGAGAGTCCATTGGCTGATTTGTTAAATTCTCTATATAGATGTTGCAATGGACCAAAGAGTGAACCTTGTCTCCCTAATTCTGTGAAGCAAAGGAGACAACAATAAATTAGTGATTTGTCACTTTTCATTAAACCAATGCAATTTTCAACTTTGAAACTCCTGGTAGTTGCAAAGATCTGATTTGCCACTTCTCAATAAACCAATGCCATTTTCAACTTTGAAACTCCTGGTACCTGTTAGAGTCGGTATCTTCATCCCTCCGTCAGAGATCAAATCTCTTTTCTTGCATTTCATTTTAGGTGTCTCATTCAGTTTAGTCAGCTGCATTCCATTAGGAGCATGGATCATCTGACGGAAGGGTATTTTCTCTCACATCCCTCATGTCATGTACCTGCTGGTCCGTGTTTGTTCATCGAAATCATTCACAGTCATTTACAATCATGTTTGGTCTCTTGGTCAACAAAGAGTCATTTTAGGGTTTTTAGTCTCATTAAGTCTAGGGTTTCGTTAATTTGGCCTTCGAAATGTCTAATAATGTCAGCAGGCACATGAGGGAGGTTCGAAATAAGTTTTCATTGCAAAAATTTCATCGTCATAATGCTTGATAATGATTTTTCTTCAAAACTTTGTTTTGAAGAAAAATCATCAATTTCATCCTTTGTAATAAATGTAATTTAATTTTCAAAGTTTTTTCAGTTGTAAAGTTCTTCAGGTGCAGCCCTGGTCACCTTTTCCAAAATCCCATGCCAGCTATCCCTGCAAAGACAGAAAAGAAATTCATCATTCGGCTAAAAAATAAAAAAGGAAACAAAAACAGAGTTATGTGAAAAGTGCCAAAGTCTGCAACATTAAAAAAGTGGGTTTTCTAAATAAAAAATCAAAATCCTTTGTATATATAAGATATTTTCATATTCAACAATCCATTTGCAAGAAAAGTCATCAAAGAGCCAAGTCAAATTGTGGAGGAGGGCGAAATAGTGCTGGAAGGCCGAGACTGTGGGTGAGTTTACAGGCGCGACGCACTGGGAATTGGGCGTGACGCACTGGCTGAGCGCGACGCATAAGGCCGCTCACCACTGTGTTAATTTGAACTTGTGCGGTGCATAAAGAGAGCACGACGCACTGGGTTATGCCCGCGGCGCATTGGCCCGAAAAAAAAATTTGTTGCCATTTCCCTCAAATTTCAAAACGAAACGGTCTCCTTTGCTCCAAGTAAGTTCATGTCATCTTGCAATTTCCATTGATTAGTGTTTGGTGTAGTTTGAAAGAAGGAATATAAGAGTTTGAATCCCAAAATTATAAACCCTATCCTCTTGTTAAAAATTGTTCCCTTAGGGTTTTAAAATTAGTGTTTTAAAAATAGTTTTGTGCCAAACTTGTTCATTCCTCACTGTTCATCTCTCCCTCTCACTGTTATACCATCAAATACAAGCCCATTTCCCTATCCCTAAGTCAGTTCATTTCCTATCATTATCCCTTTCCCATTTCACTTGTAAAAAATTCCCAAACCCCAAGTTACCCAAACAGTCAAGTAACTGTCCATTGTTCCTACATTTGTCAAAATTCCAAAAGGCAAATTATCACTTGACAAGACCCCATTGTCCCCACTGTCCTATTTCTCCCACAGTCCCTTCCCTTTGGCATATATTTGGCAATTGAAACAAAGCACCAAATTCCCATTCTTCATCTCATCCAAGCCAACACACACCTTGCGTTAATCTTGAGTACCATGGAGACAGACATTGATACATCATATGACAGAGATAGTGATTCTACCACTGAGCTACATGCACCGAGAAGGCCTCGTAAAGGTGGCAAACATGTGAGAGAAGAGCCTACCTCAATGACTCAATTGCAGGCTTGCCCACTTGCCATGGCATGTTTTCGAGAGCAGTCATGATATCAGTATTGTGAGATGATTGCTAGGATTCATCATCATCAGGAGTTGGCTCGTTTGTTTGTATTACATTTACATGATGGTCAGGTAACTCTTGTGGTGTAAATTTCACTTTGACACCGGAAACCATCTCTCAAGCAAAAAGAATACCGAATGTGGGTGAACAGTGGAACAGAAGACAACAGGTGGACAGAGTGCATTATGAACCATACATCAGGCCTAGATATGTGAGATAGCTCAGCAGAGTGTTCCCATTCCGGTTCCTAAAGGAATCCTATGCGCCTTTGATGAAACTTATTATCAGATACTTCAGTTGTGAGGGCCGGTTCTCACGCTTCTATGCCTACCACATCAGATTATTGATGCATTTAAAGAGAGTGAGGATGATGAAAATTCCTTATTTCATGTGCCGGAACATCAAGAGAATGACCATTCTTGTGCAGAAGAAAACTCCCGAGCAGCAGCACAACAGTATTTATCACTATGCGCTCATCAAGATCATTGTTGTACATCAGCTTGGATTGCAGGGCATTTCATGGGAAGATTTCATTTCCCGTGATTTCTTCACAGTTCCTCAGGTTCCTCAGGAGGTTGTTCATGAGCCAGGTGAACCTTCACATCATCCTGAAGGTCACGAGATAGAGCCTATCAGTGTGCCAGTGTTTGTTACTTATCAGAGAGGCACCAGAGTATTATTTGCAGTAGCCCGACGAATACTATCTCCACCCGGGGTGGAAGGGGTCTCGTTGCCGTCATCAGCAACACAGGTACAGGTATAGGACAGAGGTAAGAGGCCCATGCAGGATGAGGGCCCTTCAGGAGGCCAGGATACTGATTTCATATTGATTGATGAGGATTTGAGCTCTCCAAGCTCAAAGTTGAGAGAGACCATTCAGGAGCAGAAAGCTGAGATCGACACATTGACCATCAAGTTGCAGAGAGCCCAATGGATCATAAATTACTTGGAGCAGTGGAACAAACAGTTGGAGAATCAATAAACAATCATGGAGTTGCAAAACATCCGTGAGAACCGGCAAGCTGCCCGAAGAAGTCAAACCGAGATGACACCCATTGAGCGGGAGATTGAGGCTGATAGAGAGACTTTGCTTGAGAGGGTGGATATTCATCTCGAGAAGTTGTTGGAGAAGGCAAACAAGGAAAAGAACATGCTCAGACACATGAAGAACCATTATTGGGCGCGAAATCATGTTTGCAAAGCGAGGATCAAAATCCTGAAGGCAAAGCTAAGGAGGGCACTAAAGCGTCGCAAAAGGCATGATAGACTCCAAATTTTGGCCGAAGCTTCTTTGGCCCAGCATAGTGCTTGATGGTGGACATTCAACCCAAGTTTCAAGAAATTTGGGAAAAATTTTGTCAATTTTGAATTTTTGGGCCTAAACACAGATTTTCCTGCCCGACGCGTAGCGCCACTTGGCGCGCACTTATAATTGGCAGCTCTTCTGGAGGAAAAATTTGCATTTCTGGATTTTTCATCAAAATTTATGCATGCCTATGGATTACCTAAGGATTTCATCAAGTTTTGGGTTGCCTAAAGGGTCAAAAACACCCTAAAAATGGCCTTTCTTCCATTTTTTGCACACACAGGAAGCAGTGTTGGGAGATTGAACTTTTGGAGGGGAAAATGGCCACAAAATCAAGAAATTACACTTGGGTTGGAAAGTAAACATGCAGGGCTTTCCAACGGGCTATCCTGAACTCAATTTGGACTTCGGGAAGGCCTTCAAAATCAGTCTCAAACTTGTGCTATGCATAGAGATTTCAGGCGCGACGCATAGGGAAATTTGGCCTATTTTTCACTCAGCAGCTCAGATTTTCACCTAGTTTTGGCTAGTTTGAATTTTTCATGTAAATCTTGATGTAAATTGATGTAATTTCATGACTTTGATGTAATTTTGGCAAATTTTTACTCATTCTAGTAGATTCATTTACCAAAAGGTGAAATGTAAGTGAATGAATCAGTTTCCTATCATATAGAGGCAAGTTTTTTCATTGCCTATTTTCCAGTTCCTAGTTTAGATATGGTTGAAATAGCTCCTAGAATGGTGAGATAGACCCCTAGAGGCATGGGAATGAGTTAGGCTTGTCTATATCATGTATTTTTTCAGTTGTTTTCAGGGTTGGACTCTTGGGATTTCTTTGGGATTGCTTGGCACTTCATTGTACATTTCATCTCTGCAATTTTGGCAAAGGAATAGACCAAGGTTTGCAGCACTCTTTGGGATCCATGTGGCTCTGTGTTTTGATGGTGTGTTTCTCTATGTGACTGTAAGTTAATTGATGTTTATGTGTATCATTTCCCTTCTCCTTTCTTCTTAAATTAAACAAATGAGTGATAAAGGTGGAATTCATTAGATTGCTTTGCTCCACCTTCAGTTTTGTTTAATTTTCCATGTTTTCATCTGTTTGAAGAGGATTCTTGAAAGCCTCTTGCCCTCTTCAGCTCCTCACTGGTTTGAACTATCCATTCATTCAATTCAAAGCATCAAGACAATTTCCTTCCTTGCCCCAATCAGAACTCCGCAAAAACTATGCCTCATCCCTAGACCCAAAAATGCCTTTCCCTTTGTTTCCAACAGAACCCAAAAAATCAAAATAAAACTCCTTTACTTATATACCTAGCCTAAAATTATATTTTATTTCAAGTCATCTCAAGCCCCATCGATTATTTTTGCTGAGATTGACCCGGAGAGAGCCCTCTCCTGATCTGGTAGGGCTAGCTACCAGACTGAGCGTGGTTTGATGTTACCCTGAAATCTGCCTTCTTTCAGCCTGAGATAGATTTAGGCAATAACATAGTGGCGACCATACTGGGGAAGAAAAATGGTTTGCTTGTTAGTGTTATTTGTTTTTTAAGCTACAGACGGAGCCTAAAGTTATGCCAGGTAGCCTTCGAAACGCTCTTGCTTTGCATTAGCGAAAGTAGATAAACACTGCTTCAGTCAATCTCTGGTCTAGCTTGTAAACGTGACACTTGACTTGTAGATTTCCCCTAGTACATCAGATCATTCTGGACTTTTGGGTGATGAGTCTAGAATTTGATAGGCTGAACAAGTTGGTTTTGTCCCTTTGATTTTTGAAAATAATCCAACACACTGGCTTCCAGAAGACATACTAGAGAAAATCCGGATCCTGATCCACCTCCAGTGTATGAAAATGCCAATCTGATTTCAAGAATTCATCGTCGAGAAAGTCCTGTGATTCCTCTATTCAAATCTCATTCATGTCCCGCTGTTTTTGAATATCTTGAAGACCTTGAATTTGATGAACAATTTGAGTTGTCGTTTTTTGAGACTAAGTCTGAAAGTGATATTGGTTCTACTGTCATAAATCCAGAGTTTATCAAGTATCTTGAAATTGAACAGGCTAATAGATCCATTGACAGTTACATCTTGAATATTCAAAACTCCATTGTGGCAACAAACATTCCTGAGTTCATAGAGTCTGCATCCGAAACTCTTGGGCCATCAGCAGTCACATCCGATTCACAAGTTCATACCGAGCCTCCTTTCATTCCTACCATTCCAGTACAACCTTCTATCCTTGATCAACAATCTGCAGTAGTTTCGCCTCCATCAACACCTCATACATCAACTGCTCCGACTCCTCCCATATTTCCAAATCCGGTTGTAAATCTAGCAAGAGCAATGGCTGCCCGATTTGAACCTCTTGTGTTGCCTCAGAACTTAGATGACATGCCCGCTGATTATCAAAGTAATATCCCATTGTTTGATGGCACTCCTCAGAGTGTTCCTGCTCAGCAACATGTTGATAAAATGGCATATTTCTTTGACTTTCATGAAATTGATGCAAAAAATGTGACCATGAGATTATTCGTGCAAAATTTTGGAGGTGAAGTAAGAAAGTGGTTCAGAGCTTTGCAGCCTAGAAGAATTGCTACATTGGCTGAGCTACAGAGACAATTCCTAGATCGGTGGGAAGTAAAGAAAGATCCTCTTCAGATCACTTTTGAATATACCAAGATCAAGCGGAATGTTGGTGAATCTGTCCAAGATTATTGTATTCGATTTAATGCGGTTTACAATGTAATTCCTGATGATTTAAGACCATATAGGAGGTCGGATTTGCTTAAGTTTCCGGATGGGTTTGATCCAGACATGGCCTATCAATTACAAGAAAGATATCCCGCCACTTTGGAGGACATGCAAAAAATTGCAGTGAGTGTTGAAGCTAATTTGAATGAAAAGAGAGCTAGATTGAGAGCAGAAAAGAAAGTAGTAATTAAGGAAGAGGCTTCTACTTCAGATCAAGTACTTTGCAAGGTGGAAAATATGATTGAAATATTGACACTTGATAAGCCTGAACCGCATATTAGAAATCCTAACTTTCGGGGCCAGCAGCAACCACAATTCAGGATCAAACAACGAGAACAACGAGCACAAGAACCGCCGGTACAACAGCAGGTAAAAACACCTTTACAACAGAATTTTGTTGGTACGGAGTCAGATGATGAAGATAATGTAATAGGAGAAGAGAATCACTTCTTTACACCTGATGATATGCCAACCTTTATCACTGAAGATGAGGAGTATGCAGAAAGTTCAGTTGTACAAAAAGACGAGGATTTTATCTTGGCAAATGAGACAGCTCTTGAAGAAGAGTCAGATGAGTATCAGAGAGGTTATATGAATGCCTTGATAGCCCAGCAACATTAATATTCACTTAGAAATAGAGACGTGCCTATCAACCCAATCCAAAAGAGAAAGGAAGTTTTAGCACCAAAGAATGATGCACCGATTGCACAGAAGAAGGGAAAAGAGGTAGCTGACCCCACTACTAGCAAGTCTCCATCAGCAAATGAAAGATCTAATCAGCCAATTTTATCGAGGGAGAAAGCTGAAAAGAAGGACGTTCCAGTCAAAGAGGTAGAAAAATCTTCAGTTTTTAACTTAGAGAGTGAAATAGCTAAGTTAAAAGTTTCCATTCCTTTGACTGAATTGATGAAAAACAACAGTTATAAGGGTCAGGTGTCTAAAATTCTGAATTTCGATCCAATGTATGATATGGTGAATGTGGAAGATGATCAACCTGAGTTGATATTTGGACCGGCATTGGATGGTGAGTCTCCAGATAGTGATGTGCCTCCTTTTTATATCAGTCTTAGATTGCATTATTTTGTGTTACATAATGCCATGTTTGATTCCAGAGCATCTCATAATCTCATGCCGAGAGCTATCATGGAGAAATTGGGATTGGAAATCACTAGGAAATATCATGATATTTATTATTTTGATTCCAGTAGAGTAAGATGCATTGGGCTCATCAAAGATTTGGTGGTTAGTTTATATCAGATTCCGACTAAGAATGTTTTGATGGATGTGGTTGTGGCAGATATTCCTCCTAGATTTGGCATGCTTCTTTCCAGATCTTGGTGAGCGAAACTAAAGGGAACATTGTAGCTTGATTTATCCTATGCTACCATTCCTGTGTTTGGTCAGATGAGAAGATTATATCGGGAGCAAAAGATGAAGTATATGATCACCAGCAAGGAGAAACCAATAAATCATCCAATTAATTATGTACATACAGATTTAGAGTAATTTGTTTTGTATTCAGATAGTTTCAATGATGTAAATAGTCAGTTAGTTGAAGCAGAGGACATTATGGAAATCATCGAGAATTTTAGAGAAGTTTTGAAGAAAGAAAGACAAGAACTTGAAGGTTCCGCTGAGAAATTAGCCTTTCGACAGCAGCAGAAAGATGATGGACATCAAGCAGAAATAACAAAGAAAAAATTTTTTTAGCACTTGGAAGAAGATGAAGATGGTTTATGGACCATGGATTTTGATGGTGCAGTGGGAAGTGATGGTGCTGGAATTGGCATTTGGGTACGCAACCCTTTTTCCACCCCAAACAAGGTACCGAGTAATGTAAGGGTCTGCTCTTATAAATTAGCTTTTGATTGTTCGAATAATGAGGCAGAATACGAAGCTTTGATTGCTGGTTTGAAAATTCTTAGAAAGTTGAATGCTAAGAGGATTGTAGTGTATGGTGACTTTGAGTTGGTAATTAAGCAAGTGAAAGGTGAATATCAAGCTAAGCATCCTCGAATGTGGGCTTATCGAAATGTTGTTCTTGATATCTTGAAACTGTTTTCAGACTATACTTTGACTTGTATCCCACGTATTTAGAATGGTATTGCAGATGCACTGGCAAAGGCAGCAAGTAATTTGAAGATTCCGATGAATTCAAGTAACAAATTTGAAATTCATGTGAAGCATCATCCAACTGTCCCGAACAATCAAAGGTATTGGCAAGTGTTCCAAGATGATGAAGATATTGATGAATTTCTGCAAAACAAAGGTAAATTCAAAGAAACTTCAATTGATGTGGAGCATGATGATGGTGAAGTTGATGTGCAAATCAATCATATGGAAGTATTGCAGCTGAAAGATAATGTTATTCCTAAAGGTTTGATACCTTTGGAAGAGCTTTTTTATCAAGATGATGTAGCTAGAAAACCAACCTTGCGGCCAAATGAAAAGGGAGTTGAAGATGTGAACATTGGATCAACTGAGAATCCAAAGATGGTGAAATTTTCCAAAGCATTGCCACCAGAGGTAAAAGCAAAATATGTTAGTTTATTGTCTTCTTTTGCTGATGCATTTCCTTGGGACTATTCAAATTTGAAGACATATGATACAAACATAATTCAGCACACCATTCCTATCAAGCCAAATCAAAAGCCCTTCAGGCAGAAGTTGAGAAGGATAAATCCAAAGTTGCCGCCTTCAATCAAGAAGGAAGTAAATCGATTATACAACGCTGATATCATTGTTCCTATAAGATTTTCAGATTGGATTTCCAAGTTAGTGCCCGTACGCAAGAAGATAGGTGAGATTCGTTTGTGCATTGATTTTAGGAATCTGAATAAGGTTTCTTTGAAAGATAATTATCCATTGCCCAAAATGGATCACATACTTCAGCAAGTAGTTGGAGCATCTCGTATGTCGCTACTCGATGGTTATTCCGGGTATAACCAAATTCTGGTCCATGAGGATGATAGAGACAAAACCGCATTCACCACTCCATGGGGAACTTTCCATTATGGGGATGTTTGAAGAATGCTGGTGCGACATTTCAGCGAGCAATGGATATGGCATTTGCAAATGAGAAAGATGTTTTCCTAGTTGTGTATCTTGATGATCTGACAATATTTTCCAATTATGATGAAGATCACCTTTACCATCTGAAGATTTTTTTTCAGCGATGTAGAAAGTATGGTGTGTCACTCAATTCAAAGAAGAGTTTGTTTGCCATGGATGAGGGAAAACTTCTTGGTCACATAATATCAAAGGATGGCATCTGCATTGATCCAGCTCGAGTAGAAGCTATTCAGCAAATTGATCTTCCCCAAAATAAAAAGGAGGTCCAATCCTTCAATGGTAAGATGAATTTCTTACGTCACTTTGTGCCTAATCTTGCTGAACATCTAAGAGAGATTACAAACATGCTTAAGAAAGACAATGCAGTGAAGTGGACCGAGGAGGCGGTAAAGTATTTCGATTTAGTAAAGTTGGTTCTTTCTTCAGCTCTGGTTTTGATCAGCCCGGATTATACTCAAGATTTTATTTTGTTTTCATTTGCTTCGGAGCATACTATGGCTGAAATATTGATGCAGAAAAGAGACGAGCATGAAAAACCAATTGCTTTTTTCAGCCGAACCATAAGAGATGCATCCTTAAAGTACAACATCATTGAAAAGCAAGCTCTTGCTTTAGTGAAAGCGTTGAAAGATTTTCGAGTATATATTCTGCATTCTCATATTCTTGCTTATGTTCCTAATGCTGTTGTTAAGGATGTTTTAGTGCAAACAGATCCGGAAGGGAGACGAGGCAAATGGATTGCTGCCTTGTTGGAGTATGATGTGGAGATAAAGCCTACAAATCTTATCAAAGGACAAGGGCTGGCTAAGCTAATGGCTGAGTCAAATTTACATGCCTTGGACATCAATCTCATTGTTGCTATGTCCAAGGAGAATGAGGAAAATTCATTAGTTAAGGTATCAGAAATCTTTGTGCTTTCTCCTTGGTATTCAGATATTGTATATGTGCTTCAAAATTTGTCACCTCCGCCTGGCATGGCTAGAAAAAAAAGTAGAACTCTGAAGTTGAAGGCTGCTAAGTTTTGTATTTTGAATGATTCACTCTATTGGAAAGATCCCGGTGGTGTTTTGTTAACTGTTTGGTTGAAGAAGAAGCAAAGTAGGTTATGGAGGATTTTCATAGGGGAGATTGCGGAGGTCACCTTTTTTGAAAAATAACGGCCAACAAGATTTTGAGAGCGGGATATTATTGGCCGACACTTTTTGCTGATGTGTATAAGACTGTCAAAAGATGTCATGAATGTTAGATTTTTGAAGGGAGGCAGAAATTGCAGCCTTTTCCGCTTAAGCCCATTGAGGTAAGTGCTCCTTTTCAACAATGGGGTTTGGATTTTATTGGCGAAATCCATCCCACTTCTTCAGCTCAGCATAGGTGGATCCTAACAACGACAAATTATTTCACGAAATGGATTGAAGTGATTCCCACCAGGAAAGCTATAGATTCGGTAATAATTTCGTTCCTTGAGAATAATATTTTTTCTCGTTTTGGTTGCCCGAATAAGTTAATTATTGATAACGCAGCAGCTTTCAAATAAAAAATAATGGTTGAGTTTTGTGACAAGTATCATATCATTTTGGGGCACTCAACTGCTTATCATCCATAAGGCAACGGATTGGCGGAGTCTTCCAACAAAACTTTGGTCAACATTATTAAAAAGTTGCTGGAAATAAACAAGAAAAGTTGGCATAAGAAGTTGGTCAATGCACTTTCGGCAGATCGGGTGAGTCAGAAGAAATCCATTGGTATGTCCCCTTTTGAGTTAGTTTATGGAGTTGATACGGTGTTTCCTACCTCTCTCGCAGTTCCAGTGGTCAAACTTCTACAGGAAGCTGGCAGTGAAGATGATCATATGCAGAGAAGAATAAATCAAATGATCCATTTGCAGCAGATGAGAGAAGAAGTTTTCCAAAACACATTCAAGCTGCAAGAGAGAATTAAGAAAATATATGATAGAAAAGAAAAGGCGGACAAATTTCAATTGGAAGAAGTAGTGCTGAAATGGGATGCAAGAAATGAGGAAAAGGGTAAGCACAGTAAGTTCGAAAATCTCTGGAAAGGACCCTTTAAATTTCTGCATATCGGGGTCAGAATGCTTTTCTTCTGAAAGAGATGAACGGGGAAGATTGTCCAGGAGGGCCGGTCAATGGTCGGCTGCTCAAGCAGTATCATTTCTGAGATGTTTTCTGCTAGTTTACATTGTCACTGTACATACCATTTTATTTCAGTTTCATTGCAAGTGTGTGCTGTGATATTTTCTTCAGTTTGGGGCCCGAAGTGAAGGCTATAACTCTGAAGATTGATTTCAGCTTTGGTTTGAGTTTGTCGAGTCAGGTTTTTCAGTCATTTTGGTTTCAATATTGAGTCCGTTTGAGTCAATTTTCAGTCAATAAAATGAGTCATGATTTGTTGAAGTTATGGACTCCGTAGCCCATTGGATGAAGGCACTGCCTACTCTCCCAGAAATCTATAGTTCTTGGAACCTCTAAGGAGCTACCATCCCCATTGGAGCCAATGTTAGAGTCGGTATCTTCATCCCTCCGTCAGAGATCAAATCTCTTTTCTTGCATTTCATTTTAGGTGTCTCATTCAGTTCAGTCAGCTGCATTCCATTAGGAGCATGGATCATCTGACGGA
Source organism: Pinus albicaulis (assembly GCA_034641835.2). Lineage (NCBI taxonomy): Eukaryota > Viridiplantae > Streptophyta > Pinopsida > Pinales > Pinaceae > Pinus > Pinus albicaulis. Next base: position 521,980,964 of record CM076584.1, on the reverse strand, counting down.
AGGGTCTTTTCTCTCATATCCCTCATGTCATGTACCTGTTGGTCCGTGTTTGTTCATCGAAATCATTCACAGTCATTTACAGTCATGTTTGGTCTCTTGGTCAACAAAGAGTTTGTTAGCACCCAATCTGAACCTCAGGCTGAAAAAGGCAAATCAGGGTAACAACTAAACCACGCTTTGCCTTGTAGCTAGCCCTACAAGGATAGGAGAGGGCTCTCTCCGTAGAGTAGATATTTGATAAAGCAATAATGAAGCTAATTTTAGGCTAGGTATATAAATGGGAAAAAGAGTTTTGATGGATAACTGAAATTTCAGGGATGTATGGAATAAAAGGACAGTATGAACTGAGGAATTAAATCAGGATAAAATATATTTCATGGGGCAAGATAGGCAGGAGATTTAGCAATCAAGTTTGAAATAAGGTGGAGTGGAAAGACTGTTGAGAAGCTGAAAAGGGCATACTAAATGAATCCTTTTCAAACAGAAGAAAATAAACAGAGTATGAATGATTCCCCAAGGCAGAGCATATAAAATGGATTCTACCTTTCTAAACTTGAAAACATTCAACTGGAAATGTTTATGAATGAATGTTGCAACATAACAATGTACATATGAAACACAAAGAAAAGACATATGCTAAAACTCATACCACATGAATCCCACAAATCAGAGCTGCATCACTTTATTAATTCCCTGCCAAACTGTACAACGGAGCACAGTGCTCACTGCCACACTATTCCCCTACTTCTAAGTTTTCAGACCTCAGACTTTCAGCCTTTACAAAATGATTAGTGTTTACAATAAATAGAAAGATTTGCAGGAATACAAATCGATGGGAGAGGAGAAATCACAACTGAAGATGGAAGGTTAAAAGCCAACAGTCTTTCGGTAAAGGGAGAGCAGCGTTACTTTGTTCCACTTGAAATTTCCTGATAACCAATGGGAAGGCGAAAACCTGTAGTGTGGATCCTTTTGAACTATAACTGAAAATGTGACTGTTGCAATTTTATTTTTTGGCCCCTGACGTTTCGCTTTCCATTTTCCGTTTTGAAGAAAACTGACTTTTTATTAATCTGCCGTTGAAAGAAGATAGAATGAAATCAACTTCTTTTTGTGAAGGGAAAAATGCATTTAAATGGGAAAAGGGAAGGGAAATGGAGGCGGGACCCATATTTAAAATCGAAATCGGAATGGACGGGCAACGGGATATATAATATATAGTGGAGAAATGCAATTGCAATCGGGAATCGGGAGGAGGGACAATCACAATCGCAATATCGGAGTGGACCGGTGATATGATATAATGGAAAGTAATCGCAATCAGAGTGGAGTGGGGGCGGAGAGATATATATAACACGGTAATCGCAATCGCAAATTGGGAGGTGGGACAGAGCGGAATGGTGTATACAATGTTTCCGATGCGATTGGGGGAAAAAACCCTTTGTATTATAATTTAAACCAAAATTTCGCGTTAACAAAGGAGAAAGGCCCTTTATTATATGAATGGGCGGAAGTACTGATGGTGGGACCCAAGGGCCAATCGCAATCACAAATCGGAAGGGGAGAGTAACTGCAATCGGAACAATCGGGAGGATAATTGCGATCGGAGGAGGGGATGTGATTCATTGTGGGCCGTCCGATCGACGGGGAAGAACGACGGTTGTGGGTTAATCGGGGGCGAGCCATCGGCGAGAGTCAATCGGAGGGTGTCAATCAGAGAGTGACTTATGGAAGCGCCGATTGCGATGGTGCGATTGGATGTAGGCCGTCCGATTGGCGGGGAAGATCGACGGTGCTGGATCAATCGGGGGTTGTTAATCGGAGGTCGCAATCAGAGGGGAATGCGATTGATCACAATCGGAGGATTGGGGGAGGGACTTGCGATCAGGTAGATCGGGGGATGGTGCGATTGGCCAATCGGAAGGGGTAGGACTTGCGATTGTGATGATCGGAGTTCTGTGCGATCGATCGCATCGCAACTGTTTGCGATGAACTGATCGACACTCTTCATATAGATGTTGCGATTGAACAATTTTTTGTGATTGCGATTTATAACAAAGAACCTTAAACTTTATATCATAAAGTTTTTATTACATGCGTGGTGGGGAAGTGGTTTATGCAGCGGGGTTATATATAATGGAAACTTTGATTGTATAATAAAGTTTCAAGGGTAATGGTGTGGAAGTGGTTTGGGATCGAATTTAATATCATAATGCGATTTATAATCGGGAAAGGGGAAAAAGGGAATTTTTAAAGGAAATATAAAACTTTAATAATACAAAGTTTTAAAGGGAAAAATGGGAAATAGGGGATATATGAGGATATAGGGACTTTTACTTCACTTAAGCATAAATTTCAATCCAGAAGTCAGTTTTGAGAGTGTAGTATACTGTTGGAAAGCTCTTTCCGGGTTCTTTCTGATGGATCTTCTTTGAAGATGATCTGGTGCTGAACATGCTGTGGAAAAATTATTTGAAGGCAGTGACCTCACTTTGCGGAGATAACTGCTTCTGAATTGTGACTGAAAGGAAAAGTATCATGCTTTCACCTCAAAACCATGTTTTGAGGTGAAGCTTGCATCAAGCTGAACAAATGATATCTCTGATCTTCTTGGTGCTGTGATTTTGTATTTATTGACTTCCTCATGACCTTGCTGATCTTTATTTGACACTTGACTCATTGATTTAACCATGGTGAGACCTTAGAGACTAATGAGACCCATCCTATGACCTACTAATATGATTTTGAGAATGAAAGTGACAAATGACTGAAGATCATAGGAAGGAAAATCAGCAAGTACCTTATGAGGGAAAACTGGTAACAAATTACTACCATCAATGAATCCATGACCTAGCGGAATGGTGAAATTGATTATTATGGGACTCCTAATATGCAAATGCAAAAGAGCAGTTTTGATCACTGATGGAAGTACGACTAGACTGACAATAACATTGGATCCAATGGGGATGGTAGCTCCTCTGGAGGTGCCAAGAACACCGTAGACCAAGTAGCCTTATCCATTGGGCATGGAGTCAAAAATACTGAAAAACTGACACAATGCATACTGACACTGACTCAAGACTAAGACTGAAAAACTGAAATAAAACCAAACCATACACATATCATTCAAGTTTTATAGCCTTCACTTCGGGCCCCAAACTTTAATGATTGTGTATTCTGCACTCTGATAACATAACATGGTATATACAATGGTGATGACATAGATTATGATCCTTTGTTTTCAACAATGGTAGTGCTTCAAAAGCCTACCATTCACTGCTCCTCCAGGACAATCTTGGCCATCCATTTCTGAAAGCAAGAAGGCATTCTGTCCTCTGTATGTTGAGATCCTGTATGGTCCTTTCCACAGGTTTTCAAACTTACCATGCTTCCCTTTGTCTTCATTTCTAGCATCCCATTTCAACACTATATCATCCAGCTGAAACCTTTCTGCTTTTGTCTTCCTATCATAGATCTTTTTTATTTTCTCCTGCAACTGAATAGCGTTCTGTGACACTTCCTCTCTTGTTTGCTGAAGGTGGATCATCTGATTGATCCTTCGCTGATTGTCTTTGTCCTCGCTGTCAACTTCTTGCAATAATCTCATAACTGGGACTGTAAGGGATGTAGGAAAGATAGCATCAGTACCATAAACCAACTCAAATGGTGACATACCTATTGATCTTTTACTGCTAACTCTGTCTGCCCACAGTGCGTTGATGAGCTTCTGGTGCCAATTTCTTTTGTTTGCCTCCAGCATTTTCTTAATTATATTCACTAGTGATTTGTTAGAGGACTCAGCCAGGCCATTTCCTTGTGGATAATATGCTGTTGAATGGCCCAACGCGATGTTGTATTTGTCACAAAAATTGATCATTTTCTTGGATCTGAACGCGGCTGCATTTTTTGTTACGATTTTGCCTGGGCAGCCAAAACGAGATAAAATATTCGATTCCAGGAATTGAATGATTACCGTGTCTGTTGCTTGCTTGGCTGGGATGGCCTTGATCCATTTCGTAAAGTAATCTGTCCCTGTCAATATCCATCGGTGCTGTGCTGAAGATGCGGGATGAATTTCTCCAATGAAATCGAGCCCCCACTGCTGAAAGGGTGCGTTCACCGAAACTGGTTTCAAAGGGAGTGGAAGCAATTTCTTCTTCGCTTGGAAGATTTGGCATTCATGACATTTCATCACGGTCTTATATAAATCAGAAAATAATGTGGGCCAATAATATCCGGCTCTCAATATCTTGTTAGCTGTAGTCTTCAAAAACAGGTGACCACCGTAGTCGCCTTTATGAAACTCGTGCATTACCTTCTGCGCTTCTTATTCAACCAAACAATTAAGCAGAACGCCTCCCGGATCTTTTCAATACAGAGCGTTGTCAAAAATGCAGTATTTTGTGGATTTTAGCTTCAGAGCTCTACCTTTACTCTTGGACATGCCCATAGGGGGTGACAAATGCTGAAGGACATAGACGATATCTGAATACCACGGGGACTGTAGAAAAATATCTGCGATTGGAACCAGTAAACCTTCATCTTCCTCTTCTGCCACTGTGGCTATAAGGTTTATATCTAAAGCACACAGATTTGATTGGGCCATCAATTTCGCCAAGCCTTGGCCTTTGACCCATTTCGTGGGCTTGATCTCCAGATCGTACTCCAACATGGCTGCTATACACTTACCTCTTTGACCTTCTGGATCAGTTTGCATCAACACATCCTTCACTGCCATGTTGGGGACATATGCTATAGTATGTGAATGTAGAATGTAGACCCTGAAATCCTTCAATGCCTTGATAAGAGCCAATGCCTGTTTTTCAATAATGTTATATCTTAAGGTAGCATCTCTGATAGTCCTACTGAAGAAGGCAATTGGCTTTTCTATTTTATCTCTCCTTTGCATTAAAATAGTGGCCAGAGTATGCTCAGAAGCAAACAAAAATATGATGAAGTCTTGAGTGTAGTCGGGACTGATCAAAACTGGGGCATTGGACAAAGCAAACTTTATCAGATTGAATGATTTGATAGCCTCCTCACTCCATTTAACAGTGCTGTCTTTTTTCAACATATTAGTCATTTCCCTCAGATGCTCAGCCAGATTGGGTATAAATCGACGTAAGAAGTTCATCTTACCATTGAATGCTTGGATCTCCTTCTTGTTTCGTGGCAGATCTATGAGCTGGATTGCCTCCACTCTAGCTGGATCGATGCGAATACCATCTTTGGAGATGATATGTCCTAGCAGCTTGCCTTCATCCATGGCAAAAAGACACTTCTTGGGATTGAGAGAAATCCCAAACTTTCTGCATCGCTGAAAAACAACTCTCAAATGGTGCAAATGCTCGTCATCTGATCCTGAAAACACTGTCAAATCACCCAAATAAACAACTAGAAAGACATCTTTTTCATTGGCAAAAGCGATGTCCATTGCACGCTGGAAAGTAGCTCCTGCATTATTCAGTCCAAAAGGCATTTTTGCATACTGGAAGGTTCCTCAGGGTGTTGTGAATGCAGTTTTATCTTGGTCCTTCTCATGCACCAAGATTTGGTTGTAGCCTGAGTAGCCGTTGAGTAGTGACATCTTGGATGCTCCAACTACTTTCTGCAGAAGATGGTCAATTTTCGGAAGTGGATAATTATCCTTCAAGGAGGCCTTATTCAAGTTCCCAAAATCTATACACAACCTTATCTCTCCAGTCTTTTTATGTACGGGGACCAAATTCGAAATCCAGTCAGAAAATATAATGGGGACTATGATACCAGCTTTGTACAATCTGTTTACCTCTTTCTCGATGGATGGCAGCAGCTTTGGATTGATTCTTCTCAGCTTCTGTCTGAATGGCTTTTGATCCGGCTTGATAGGAATAGTATGCTAAATTATGTTCTTATCATACACCTTCAAATCTGAATAATACCATGCAAAAACATCGGAAAATTCTGAAAGCAACTTCACATACTTCTCCTTCGCTTCAGGGGACAATGTCTTTGACAATTTGACAAACTTAGGCTGGTCAGCTGTTCCGATATTCACATCTTCAACTCCTTTCTCTGTGGGTACCAAGCTTGGCTTCTTTGCAACATCATCCTGATCAAATAGCTCCTCTAGAGGTATGAGACCTCTAGGAATTACGTTATCTTTCAGCTGCAGTATGTCCATCTGTTTTGCTTCCATTTCTTGATCATCAACTACATACTCACCTTCTATGGGAGTGTCCTTGAATTTTCCATCACCTTGTAAAAATGCATTAATCTCATTGTCATCCCAAAATACTTGCCAATACCTTAAATTATCCAGAACAACGGGCCTATGTTTGACATGAATCTCGAAATTGTTGCTGGAGTTCATCAGAATCTTCATGTTACTTGTAGTAGTGGCAAGAGAATCAGCAATAAGATTCTGCATCCTGGGTACCGCTGTCAAAGTGTATTCTGGGAATGTCTTCAAAATGTCCATAACTGCATTTTTGTATGCCCCCAATCTTGGATGTTTAGCTTGGTATTCTCCTTTCACCTGCTTGATTATTAACTCAGAGTCGCCATACACAGAAATCCTTTTTGCCTTCAACTTTTTCAAGATTTTGAGGCTTGCAATCAGAGCTTCATACTCTGCTTCATTGTTAGAGCATTCAAAGGCCAACTTATAAGCACATACTCTGACATTACTAGGGACCTTTTCAGGTTGAAACATAGGACTCCTTACCCATATTCCAATGCCAGCTCCATCTTTACCAACAGCTCCATCAAAATCCATACTCCACAGGCCTTCTTCTTCTTCTTGTAGATGCTGAAATTTAGTTTCTTTCTTCTTTTCACCTTGGTTGATTTCTGGCTTTTCGTTATCCCTTTGCTACTGGCAGTCAGGAGGCTCAGAAGTACTTGCTGCTTTGTCCTTCTCTTGCTTGAGGACCTCTCTGAAATTTTCTGAGATCTCAGGTATCTCCTCCACTTGTACCAACTGAACATCCTCATCATTTATACCACCATCTGAATATAGGACAAATGATTCTAAATCTGTGTGGACTGCATTGATGGGATGATTCACGGGCTTGTCTTTACTGGTGATCATATATTTCATTTTCTTCTCTCTATATAACTTCCTCAACTGGCCAAATACAGGGATTGTGGCATAGGAGAAATCTAGATGTATGGTTCCTTTAAGTTTTGCACCCCAAGACCTAGATAGAAGCATTCCAAACCGTGGTGGGACATCGGCAACAACTACATCCATCGAGACATTTTTGGCTGGGATTTGATCTAAAGACACTACTAAATCTTTGATGAGACCAATACAATGGACCCTATTTGAGTCAAAAGAATACAAATCATGGTACTTTCTAGTAACATCAAGGCCTAACTTTTCCATGATAGCTTTGGGCATCAAATTATGCGAGGCCCCGGAGTCCAACATGGCGTTATGCAAGACAAACTCATGCAACCTAAGACTCAGGTAAAAGGGAGGAACTTCGTTTTCTTCAGATTCTCCTATGGCTGGACCAAAGATTAGCTCTGGGTAGTCATCTTCCACATTGACCATATCAGAAAGAGGGTCTATTTGCAAGGCTTTAGATACCTGACTCTTATATACACTATTCTTTACCAACTCGGTCAATGGCACAGACACTTTCAACTTGGAAATTTCACTTTCTAAATTAAAGGAGGGAGCTTTTTCTACCTCTTTAGTAGGAGGGTCTTTCTTCTTTGTTTTCTCTTTCGCTGTGTTCTAATTGCTTTTCTCTTTTGCAGCGTTCTTAGCTGTATTAGTGACTGTGGGTGTTTTGCTGGATGAAGGATGGGCCGGCTCTTTTCCTTTCTTCTGTGCCTCGTCTTCAATTTGTAGTTATTTTCTTTTTTGAATGGGGTTGATTGCAGCGTTTCTGTTCCTTAGAGAATACTGCCTTTGCTGGGCTGACATCGCATTCATATACCCTCTCTGGTAATCATCAGATTCTTCTTCTAACATTACGTCATTTTCCTGGATGAAATTTTCATCCCCTCGAATGTCTGGAGTCGCCCCTGTGTATTCTTCGTCTTCTGTGAGGAAAATGGGCTCACCATCAGCTGTGAAAAAATGATTGGTTTCAAAAAAGGGACCATCATCATCTGATTCAGTCCCTTGCACGTAGTTCTGCTGTAATGGCGTTCTAATCTGCTGTTGTGGTGCCGCTTGGTCCTGCGCCCTCTGTTCTCTCTGCTAATTCTGAATTGTGGCTGTTGCTGACCTCTAAAATTTATATTTCTTATTTGGGGTTCTGATTTGTCCAAAATTGTTAATCGATCAACCATCCTTTCCATTGTATGAATTAGGGTGTCCATTTTGCTGTCCGAAGGGGATGCTTCTTCTTTCACCACGACTTTCTTTTCAGCTCTGGCTCGAGCTCTTCTACCCAGCATATTTGCTTCGATGCTTACTGCCATATTATGCATTTCTTCAAGTGACGGTGGATCTCTTTCACGTAGTTGATATGCCATATCGGCATCAAAACCATCCGGAAACCTCAGCATAGCTGAATTGACAGGAGGTTTGAGGTTAGCCGGAATAGCATTATATACCGTATTGAATCTAAAACAATAGTCCTGCACCGTTTCACCCGCATTTCTTTTAATATTCTCATATTCAGACATAATTTGCTGTGGATTCATTTTCACCTCCCATCGGTCTAAGGAATGTGTGTGTAACTCCTGTAAAGTGTGAATAGAGCCTGCTGGTAAAGCTCTGAACCACTTTCTCACTTCACCTCCGAAGCTTTGAACAAACAACCTAGTAGCTACATTTTCTTCTTACACTTCATGCAAGTCACAAAAGTCATTCATCTTGTCAACATACTACTGGGCTGTAATGCCCTGAGTGGTATCAAAGATAGTAATTTTACTCTGATAATGAGCAGGCATATCATTGAGAGCCTGAGGTAAAACCAAGGGTGCATACTGGGCAGCCATAATTCTGGGAGGATTTACCACAGCGTTTGTAGTGCTGGAATTTGAGGTAGGTGTTGATGGAGGAGATGAAAAATGGGAATTTATTGATGGGAATGCTGATGAATCAGGAGGATGGAATGCTGCTCCTGATGATTTTGAAGGCTCAGGAATATAAGTTGCAGTAATGGACTGAGGTGAATTCAAAATGTAGTCATCAATGGAATAATTTTCTCTCTGAACTTCGATACCTACAAGAAACTCCGGATCTAAAACCGTTTCTTCAAGTGCAGTTTCAGACTTATTTCTAAACAAAGAAAGCTCAAAATTCTTATCAAAAGAAAGCTCTTCTACAAAAAACCACTCACTAGGCCAAGTATGGGATCTGAGAATAGGTGTAGGATTTAGCGATCCCTCTTGTCTTCTGACTATTCTTGGGATAAGATTTGGATTTTTGAACACAGGGGGAGGATTTGGATCAGGGTTAGCCCTTGTATATCTTCTTGAAGCCAGTGTGGTCAAATTACTACTGTACAATATTTATGTCAGCCTAGAAAACTTTGAAATATCATCATCAAGACTTTACAAGAAAAATATTACTGGGGTGATAAATCTTCCATGCAAAAAGTTTGTAATAGTGTTCCCCAGTATGGTCACCAGAGATGTTAGCACCCAATCTGAACCTCAGGCTAAAAAAGGAAAATCAGGGTAACAACTAAACCACGCTCAGCCTTGTACCTAGCCCTACAAGGACAGGATAGGGCTCTCTCCGTAGAGTAGATATTCGATAAAGCAATAATTAAACTGATTTTAGGCTAGGTATATAAATTTGAAAAAGAGTTTTGATGGATAACTGAAATTTCAGGGATGTATGGAACAAAAGGATAGTATGAACTGAGGAATTAAATCAGGATACAGGATATTTCATGGGGCAAGATAGGCAGGAGATTTAGCAATCAAGTTTGAAATAAGGTGGAGTGGAAAGACTGTTGAGAAGCTGAAAAGGGCATACTAAATGAATCCTTTTCAGATAGAAGAAAATAAATAGAGTATGAATGATTCCCCAAGGAAGAGCATATAAAATGGATTCTACCTTTCTAACTTGAAAACATTCAACTGTAAATTTTTATGAATGAATGTTGCAACATAACAATGTACACATGAAACACAAAGAAAAGACATATGCTAAAACTCATACCACATGAATCCCACAAATCAGAGCTGCATCACTTTATTAATTCCCTGCCAAACTGTACAACGGAGTGCAGAGCTCGCTGCCACACTATTCCCCTACTTCTGAGTTTTCAGACCTCAGACTTTTAGCCCCTTTACAAATGATTGGAATTTACAATAAATAGACATAATTTGTGGGAATATAGATCGATGGGAAGAGGAGGAGTCTCAACTGAAGATGGAAGGCCAAAAACCAACAATCTCTTCGTAAAGGAAGAGCTGCGTTACATTTTATCATTTGAAATTTTTGGATATTCAATGATGAGGATGAAACCATGCAGCGTGGATCATTTCGAATCATTACTAAAGATGTGACTGTTAAATTTTTTTTCTCGGCCTTTGACGTTTCGCCTTCCTTTAGCCCCTTTTAAGAAAACTGACTTTTTATTAATCTGTCGTTGCAGTAAACTGGAATAAACTAAAATAATGCCTTACGTGAAGGGAAAAAATGAATAGGAAGGAAGGGAGAGGAGGCGGGATTCACATCATTAATCGCAATCGGGATCGAGGAGCGCGAAAATATATACGGAATAAAACTTTCAATGCGGTTGGATTAAACCATGGGAAGTCCTTTAATAAACATAATAAAATGCGATTTGGGACTTACAAAGGGGAAAGGGCCTTTATATTATAATGGGGAGTAAGAGCTGTATGGTGGGCCCGGGGATAAAATCGCAATCGCAATATAGGAAGGGAGCGGGGGTAATCGCATCGGAATTTGCGATGGGAATTTGCGACGAGTATTTTGCGATGGGAATTTGCGATGGGAATTTGCGACGAGAATTTTGAGACGGGGATTTTGCGATCAAAGGATTTGCGATGCGATTGCATTGCAAATATTTGCGATGGGATCGTCGGGGCATACAAATGAACTTTGTGATTTGCGATGGTGCGATCAATCGCATTTGGGGTATATTGCGATGGTACGATTAAAGGATTTGTGATGCGATCGGAGGGATTGGGGCCGGACTTGCGATTGCGATTTATAAATAAAACTTTAAACTTTATATTATAAAGTTTTTATTATATGCATGGTGGGGAAGTGGTTTATGTGAAGGGTTATATATGTAATGGAAACTTTTGATTGTATAATAAAGTTTCAAGGGTAATGGTGGGGAAGTGGTTTGGGATCGGATTTAATATAATAATGCGATTTATAATCAGAAAAGGGGAAAAAGGGAATTTTTAAAGGAAATATAAAACTTTAACAATACAAAGTTTTAAAGGGAAAAATGGGAAATAGGGGATATATGAGGATATAGGGACTTTTACTTCACTTAATCATACATTTCAATCCAGAAGTCAGTTTTGAGAGTGTAGTATACCGTTGGAAAGCTCTTTCCGGGCTCTTTCTGTTAGATCTACTTTGAAGATGCTCTGGCGCTGAACACGCTGTGGAAAAATTATCTGAAGGAAAGGACATCACTTTGTGGAGATAATAGCTTCTGAATTGTGACTGAAAGGCAGAGTATTATGTTTTCACCTCAAAACATGGTTTTGAGGTGAAAATTACATCAAACTAAATAAATGATATCTCTGATCTTCCTGGCACTGTGACTTTGCATTTACTGACTTCCTCAGGACCTTGCTGATCTTTATTGATACTTGATTTATTTATTTGACCATGGTGAGACTTTAGAGACTAATGAGATCCATCCTATGACCTACTAATATTATTTTGAGAATGAAAGCAGCTAATGACTGAAGACCATAGGGAGGAAAATCAGCAAGTACCTCATGAGGGAAAACTGATAAAAATTACTACCATCAATGAATCCATGACCTAGCGGAATGGTGAAATTGATTATTATGGGACTCCTAATATGAAAATGCAAAAGAGCAGTTTGATCACTGATGGCAGTACGACTAGACTGGCGCTAAGATTGGCTCCAATGGGGATGGTAGCTCCTTGGAGGTGCTAAGAACACCGTAGACCAAGTAGCCTTATTCATTGGGCATGGAGTCAAAAACACTGAAAAGCTGACACAATGTAGACTGACACTAACTCAATACTAAGACTGAAAAACTGAAATAAAACCAAACCATACACAAATCATCCAAGTCTTATAGCCTTCACCTCAGGCCCCAAACTTCAAGGACTGTGTACTCCGAACTCTGATAAACATAACATGGTATATACAATGATGACATAGATCCTGATCCTTTGTTTTCAACAGTTGTAGTGCTTCAAAAGCCTACCATTCACTGCTCCTCTAGGGAAATATTGGCCATCCATTTCTGAAAGAAAGAAGGCATTATGTCCTCTGTATGCTGAAATTCTGTATGGTCCTTTCCACAGATTGTCGAACTTACCATGCTTCCCTTTCTCTTAATTTCTGGCATCCCATTTCAACACTATATCATCCAGCTGAAACTTCTATGCTTTTGTCTTCCTGTCATAGATCTTTTTAATTTTCTCCTGCAACTGAATAGAATTCTGTGACACTTCCTCTCTTGTCTGCTGAAGGTGGATCATTTGATTGATCCTTCGCTGATTTTCATTGTCCTCGCCGCCAGCTTCTTGCAATAATATCATAACTGGGACTATAAGGGATGTCGGAAAGACAACGAAAGTACCATAAACCAACTCAAATGGTGACATACCTATTGATCTTTTACTGCTGACTCTGTCTTCCCACAGTGCGTTGATGAGTTTTCGGTGCCAATTTCTTTTGTTTGCCTCTAGCATTTTCTTAATTATATTCACTAGTGATTTGTTAGAGGACTCAGCCAGGCCATTTCCTTGTGGATAATATGCTGTTGAATGGCCCAACGCGATGTTGTATTTGTCGCAAAATTCGATCATTTTCTTGGATCTGAACGCCGCTGCGTTGTCTGTTACGATTTTACAGGGGCAGCCAAAACGAGATAGAATATTTGATTCCAGGAATTGAATGATTACCGTGTCTGTTGCTTGCCTAGCTGGGATGGCCTCGATCCATTTCGTAAAGTAATCTGTCCCTTTCAATATCCATCGGTGCTGAGCTGAGGATGCAGGATGAATTTCTCCAATGAAATCAAGCCCCCACTGCTGAAAGGGTGCGTTCACTGAAACTGGTTTCAAAGGAAGTGGAAGAAATTTCTTCTTCCCTTGGAAGATTTGGCATTCGTGACATTTCATCACTCTCTTATATAAATCAGAAAATAATGTGGGCCAATAATATCTTGCTCTCAATATCTTGTTAGCTGTAGTCTTCCAAAACAAGTGGCCGCCGCAGTCACCTTTATGAAACTCGTGCATTACCTTCTGCGCTTCTTCTTCAACCAAACAATTGAGCAGAACGCCTCCTGGATCTTTCCAATACAGAGTGCTGTCTAAAATGCAGTATTTTGCAGATTTTAGCTTCAGAGATCTACCTTTTCTCTTGGACATGCCTGTTGGAGGAGACAAATGCTGAAGGATATAGACAATATCTGAATACCACGGGGACTGTAGAAAAATGTCTGCAATTGGAACCAGCAAACCTTCATCTTCCTCTTCTGCCACTGCTGTTATAAGGTTTATATCTAAGGCGTGCAGATTTGATTGGGCCATCAATTTCGCCAAGCCTTGGCCTTTGATCAATTTCGTGGGCTTGATCTCCAGATCATACTCCAACAGGCTGCTATCCACTTACCTCTTCGACCTTTTGGATCAGTTTGCATCAACACCTCCTTCACTGCTGCGTTTGGGACATATGCTATAGTATGTGAATGCAGAATATAGACCCTGAAATCCTTCAATGCTTTGATAAGGGCCAATGCCTGTTTTTCAATGATATTATACCTCAAAGCAGCGTCTCTAATAGTTCTACTGAAAAAGGCAATTGGCTTTTCGATCTTGTCTCTCTTTTGCATTAAAATAGCCGCTAAAGTATGCTTAGATGCAAACGAAAATATGATAAAGTCTTGAGTGTAGTCAGGACTGATCAAAACTGGGGCATTGGACAAAGCAAACTTTACCAGATTGAATGATTTGATAGCCTCCTCGCTCCATTTAACAGTTCTGTCTTTCTTTAACATATTAGTCATTTCCCTCAAATGCTCAGCCAGATTGGGTATAAATCGACGTAAGAAGTTCATCTTACCATTGAATGCTTGGATCTCCTTCTTGTTTCGTGGCAGGTCTATGAGCTGGATTGCCTCCACTCTAGCTGGATCGATGTGAATACCATATTTGGAGATGATATGTCCCAGCAGCTTGCCTTCGTCCATGGCGAAGAGGCACTTCTTGGGATTGAGAGAAATTCTGAACTTTCTGCATCGCTGAAAAACAAATCTCAAATGGTACAAATGCTCATCATCTGATCTTGAAAACACTGTCAAATCATCCAAATAAACAACCAGAAAAACATCTTTTTCATTTTCAAAGGCGATGTCCATTGCACGTTGGAAAGTAGCTCCTGCATTCTTCAGTTCGAAAGGAATTTTGGCATACTGGAAGGTTCCCCAGGGTGTTGTGAAGGCAATTTTATATTGGTCCTTCTCATGCACCAAGATTTGGTTGTAGCCTGAGTAGCCATCAAGTAATGACATCCTGGATGCTCCAACTACTCTCTGCAGAATATGGTCCATTTTCGGAAGTGGATAATTATCCTTTAAGGAAGCCTTATTCAAGTTCCGAAAATCTATGCACGACCTTATTTCTCCAGTCTTCTTACGTACCGAGACCAAATTTGAAATCCAGTCAGAAAATCTAATGGGGACTATGATACCAGCTTTGTATAATCTGTTTACCTCTTTTTCAATGGATGGCAGCAGCTTCGGATTGATTCTTCTCAGCTTCTGTCTGAATGGCTTTTGATCTGGCTTGATAGGAATAATATGCTGGATTATGTTCCTATCATACACTTTCAAATCTGAATAATCCCATGCAAATACATCAGAAAATTCGGAAAGCAACTTCACATACTTATCCTTCGCTTCAGGGGACAATGTATTTGACAATTTCACTAACTTGGGTTGATCAGGTGTTCCAAGATTCACATCTTCAACTCCTTTCTCTGTGGGCACCAAGCTTGGCTTCTTTGCAACATCGTCCTGATCAAACAGCTCCTCTAGAGGTATAATACCTCTAGGAATTATATTATCTTTCAGCTGCAATATGTCCATTTGGTTTGTTTCCAATTCTTGATCATCAACCACATACTCACCTTCTATGGGAGTGTCCTTGAATTTGCCATCACCCTGTAAAAATGAATTGATCTCATTATCTTCCCAAAATACTTGCCAATACCTTAAATTATCCGGAATAGCGGGCCTATGTTTGACATGAATCTCGAATTTGTTGCTGGAGTTCATCGGAATCTTCAGGTTGCTTGCAGTAGTGGCAAGAGAATCAGCAATAAGATTCTGCATCCTGGGTACCGCTGTCAAAGTGTATTCTGGGAATGTCTTCAAAATGTCCAGAACTGAATTTCTGTATGCCCTCAGTCTTGGATGTTTAGCTTGGTATTCTCCTTTCACCTGCTTGATTATTAACTCAGAGTCGCCATACACAGAAATCCTTTTTGCCTTCAACTTTTTCAAGATTTTGAGGCCTGCAATCAGAGCTTCATACTCTACTTCATTGTTAGAGCATTCAAAGGCCACCTTATAAGCACATACTCTGACTTTACTAGGGACATTTTCAGGCTGAAACATAGGACTCCTTACCCATATTCCAATGCCAGCTCCATCTTTACCAACAGCTCCATCAAAATCCATACTCCACAGGCCTTCTTCTTCTTCTTGTAGATGCTGAAATTTAGTTTCTTCCTTCTTTTCACCTTGGTTGATTTCTGGCTTTTCATAATCCCTTTGCTGCTGGCAGTCAGGAGGCTCAGAAGTACTTGCTTCTTTTTCCTTCTCCTGCTTGAGGACCTCTCTGAAATTTTTTGAAATCTCAGGTATCTCCTCCACTTGTACCAACTAAACATCCTCATAATTTAGACCACCATTTGAATATAGGACAAACGATTCTAAATCGGTGTGGACCACATTGATGGGATGATTCACTGGCTTGTCTTTACTGGTGATCATATATTTCATTTTCTTCTCCCTATATAACTTCCTTAACTGGACAAATATAGGGATTGTGGCATAGGAGAAATGAAGTTGTATGGTTCCTTTAAGTTTTGCACCCCAAGACCTAGATAGAAGCATTCCAAACCGTGGTGGGACATCGGCAACAACTACATCCATCAAGACATTTTTGGCTGGGATTTGATCTAAAGACACTACTAAATCTTTGATGAGACCAATACAATGGACCCTACTTGAGTCAAAAGAATACAAGTCATGGTACTTTCTAGTAACATCAAGGCCTAAATTTTCCATGACAGCTTTGGGCATCAAATTATGCGAGGCCCCGGAGTCCAACATGGCGTTATGCAAGACAAACTCATGCAACCTAAGACTCAGGTAAAAGGGAGGGACTTCGTTTTCTTTAGATTCTCCTGTGGTTCGACCAAAGATTAGCTCAGGGTAGTCATCTTCCACATTAACCATATCAGAAAGAGGGTCTATTTGCAAGGCTTTAGATACCTGACTCTTATATACACTATTCTTTACCAACTCGGTCAAAGGCACAGACACTTTCAACTTGTAAATTTCACTTTCTAAATTAAAGGAGGGAGCTTTTTCTACCTCTTTAGTAGGAGGGTCTTTCTTCTCTGTTTGCTCTTTCACTATGTTCTGCTTGCTTTTCTCTTTTGCGGCGTTCTCAGCTGTATTAGTAACTGCGGGTGCTTTGCTGGATGAAGGATTGGCCGGCTCTTTTCCTTTCTTCTGTGCCTCGTCCTCAATTTGTAGTTCTTTTCTTTTTTGAATGGGGTTGATTGCGACGTTTCTGTTCCTTAGAGAATACTGCCTTTGCTGGGCTGACAGCGCGTTCATATACCCTCTCTGGTAATCATCAGATTCTTCTTCTAACATTACGTCGTTTTCTAGGATGAAATTTTCATCCCCTGGAATGTCTGGAGTCGCCACTGTGTATTCTTCATCTTCTGTGAGTAAAATGGGCTCACCATCAGCTGTGAAAAAATGATTGGTTTCAAATAGGGGA
Source organism: Pinus albicaulis (assembly GCA_034641835.2). Taxonomy (NCBI): domain Eukaryota; kingdom Viridiplantae; phylum Streptophyta; class Pinopsida; order Pinales; family Pinaceae; genus Pinus; species Pinus albicaulis. The sequence goes on along the minus strand of CM076584.1, from coordinate 521,963,788 downwards.
CCATCGTCATCTGAGTCAGTCCCTTGCACGTAGTTCTGCTGTAATGGCGTTCTAATCTGTTGTTGTGGTGCCGCTTGGTCCTGTGCCCTCTGTTCTCTCTGTCTAATTCTCAATTGCGGCTGCTGCTGACCTCTAAAATTCGGATTTCTTATTTGGGGTTCCGGTTTGTCCGAAATTTTTAATCGATCAACCATCCTTTCCATTGTACGAATTAGTGTGTCCATTTTGTTGTCCGAAGGGGATGCTTCTTCTTTCACCACGACTTTCTTTTCAGCTTTGGCTCGAGCTCTTCTAGCCAGCAGATTTTCTTCGACGCTTACTGCCATCTTCTGCATTTCTTCAAGTGATGGTGGATCTCTTTCACGTAGTTGATATGCCATATCGGCATCAAAACCATCCAAAAACCTCAGCATAGCTGAATCTACAGGAGGTTTGAGGTTAGCCGGAATAGCATTGTATACCGTATTAAATCTAAAACAATAGTCCTGCACCGTTTCACCCGCATTTCTTTCAATATTCTCATATTCAGACAGAATTTGTTGTAGATTCCTTTTCACCTCCCATCGGTCTAAGAACTGTGTGTGTAACTCATGTAAAGTGTCAATAGAGCCTGCTGGTAAAGCTCTGAACCACTTTCTCACTTCACCTCCGAAGCTTTGAACAAACAACCTGGTAGCTACATTTTCTTCTTCCACTTCATGCAAGTCACAAAAGTCATTCATCTTGTCAACATGCTGCTGGGCTGTAATGCCCTGAGTGGTATCAAAGATAGTAATTTTACTCTGATAATCAGCAGGCATATCATTGAGAACCTGAGGTAAAACCAAGGGTGCATACCGGGCAGCCATAATTCTGGGAGATTTACCACAGCGTTTGTAGTGCTGGAATTTGAGGTAGGTGTTGATGGAGGAGATGAAAACTGGGAATTTATTGATGGGAATGCTGATGAATCAGGAGGATGGAATGCTGCTCCTGATGATTTTGAAGGCTCAGGAATATAAGTTGCAGTGATGGACTGAGGTGAATTCAAAATGTAGTCATCAATGGAAGAATTTGCTCTCTAAACTTCGATATCTACAAGAAACTCCAGATCTAAAACCGTGTCTTCAAGTGCAGTTTTAGACTTATTTCTAAACAAAGAAAGCTCAAAATTCTTATCGAAAGAAAGCTCCTCTACAAACAACCACTCACTGGGCCAAGTATGGGATCTGATAATAGGTGTAGGATTTAGCGATCCCTCTTGTCTTCTGACTATTCTTGGGATAAGATTTGGATTTTAGAACACAGGGGGAGGATTTGGATCAGGGTTAGCCCTTGTATATCTTCTTGAAGCCAGTGTGGTCAAATTTACTACTGTACAATATTTATGTCAGCCTAGAAAACTCTGAAATATCATCATCAAGACTTTACAAGAAAAAAATTACTGGGGTGATAAATCTTCCATGCAAAAAGTTTGTAATCAAGTGTTCCCTAGTGGAGTCACCAGAGATGTTAGCACCCAATCTAAACCTCAGGTTGAAAAAGGCAAATCAGGGTAACAACTAAACCACGCTCAGCCTTGTAGCGAGCCCTACAAGGACAGGAGAGGGCTCTCTCCGTAGAGTAGGTATTCGATAAAGCAATAATGAAACTGATTTTAGGCTAGGTATATAAATGGGGAAAAGAGTTTTGATGGATAACTAAAATTTCAGGGATGTATGGAACAAAAGGACAGTATGAACTGAGGAATTAAATCAAGGTACTGGATATTTCGTGGGGCAAGATAGGCAGGAGATTTAGCAATCAAGTTTGAAATAAGATGGAGTGGAAAGACTGTTGAGAAGCTGAAAAGGGCATACTAAATGAATCCTTTTCAAACAGAAGAAAATAAAAGAGTATGAATGATTCCCCAAGGCAAAGCGTATAAAATGGATTCTACCTTTCTAACTTGAAAACATTCAACTGGAAATGTTTATGAATGAATGTTGCAACATAACAAAGTACATATGAAACACAAAGAAAAGACATATGCTAAAACTCATACCACATGAATCCCACAAATCAGAGCTGAATCACTTTATTAATTCCATACCAAACTGTACAACGGAGCACAACGGTCACTGCCACACTATTCCCCTACTTCTGAGTTTTCAGACCTCAGACTTTCAGCCTCCTTTTACAAATGATTGGAATTTACAATAAATAGACATAATTTGTGGGAATGTAGATCGATGGGAAGAGGAGGAATCATAACTGAAGATGGAAGACCAAGAGCTCATAATATATTCGTAAAGGAAGAGCTGCGTTACATTATTCCTCCTGAAATTTTCGGATATCCAATGCGGAGGCAAAACCTGTAGCGTGGATCCTTTAGAATCATTGCTGAAGATGCGACTATTACATTTCTGTTTCTTTGGCCTCTGACGTTCCGATTTCCATTATTTATTTATTCTCTGACTTTTTTGATAAAATACTACAGAAATAGAACGTAATAACATATATGCTTTGTGAAGGGAAACCATATTTTCAAATGGGACAGAGGAGGGAAAGGAGGCGAGAATTGCATTATAATCGCAATCGAAATGGGGGAGCGGAGAGATATGACATAACAAACAGCAATCGCGATCGCAATTGGAGCGAAGGGCACGACAGAGTGACATATTACAGATATGCGATGCGATGGGAGGAAGGCCTTTGTAATAAAAAAATATAACCAAAGTATTAAATTAACAAAGGGCTAGGCCCTTTGTTTATGAACGAGCGAAAGTACTGATGGTGGGATCCAAGGACCAATCGCAATCGAAAATCGGAAGAGGAGAGTAATCGCAATCGGGAAGAAGGGATGTGTGATTAAGCGATTAGACGTGGGCCGTCCGATTGGCGGGGAAGATCGACGGTTGTGGGTTAATTGGGGGCGAGCCATCGTCGAGAGTCAATCGGAGGGTGTCAATCGGAGAATATTGCGATTGATCGATCGGAAGGGGCATTATGGGAGCGCCGATTGCGATGGTGCGATTGGAGGGGAGCTGTCCGATTTGGACTGGGAGATCAACAGCTGAGGGATGATCGGGGGTTGATAATCAGAGGTCGCGATCGGAGGGGAATGCGATTGATCGCAATCGGAGGATCGGAGAAGGGGCCTGCGATTGATCGCAATCGGAGGATGGTGCTATCAATCGCATCGGGGATTCGAGCGATTGTTGAATTGGGACATACGTGAAATATTTTGCGATTGAAAATTTTTTTGCGATTGCGATTTATAACAAAAAACCTTAAACTTTATATCATAAAGTTTTTATTACATGCGTGGTGGGGAAGTGGTTTATGCGGCGGGGTTATATATAATGGAAACTTTGATTGTATAATAAAGTTTCAAGGGTAATGATGTGGAAGTGGTTTGGGATCGGATTTAATATCATAATGCGATTTATAATCGGGAAAGGGGAAAAAGGGAATTTTTAAAGGAAATATAAAACTTTAATAATACAAAGTTTTAAAGGGGAAAATGGGAAATAGGGGATATATGAGGATATAGGGACTTTTACTTCACTTAAGCATAAATTTCAATCCAGAAGTCAGTTTTGAGAGTGTAGTATACCGTTGGAAAGCTCTTTTTGGGCTCTTTCTGTTGGATCTACTTTGAAGGTGCTCTAGCTATGAACATGCTGTTGAGTCTCAAATTTTTTTTCCATATTCATACATATTTCCATTATGTCATAACCATCTAGCCCTTATTTCATAGCCATCTGACCTAAAGCCCTGCATCAAATAACCATTTTTCATAAATATATGGGTTAGGATCCTTGTTTTCCAAAGTTATTTATTTTATGTATTTAAAGTGAATTTATGATTAGAAACTAGAAAATTAACATAGTTTCATATATCTATATATGTGTTGTGAGTTTTGTGACATGTGTAGGTCAAAAAGGATATTTCTAGAAGACCCTTATGTGGCACTCCAAGGCCAAATTCGAATTTGGTTGGAGAAGATCATGGGATCATGAGAACATGTGTCTCACTTCCTTGTTGTATTGAAACTCTAAGAGGATATGTGTCTCCTTTCTTAAGTTGTGTTGAAATTCTAGAAAGACATGTGTCTTATCATTTCCTATTTTGATTGTAACTCTAGAGTTGGAGGGAGAGATTCATGGACTCTCATTAATGAGATGACTCCTCATATTTTGTATAAATAGGAGAAGCTTTCTCCTATCATGTTAATGAAGAAGTAATGAAGAAGTAATGAAGAAGTAGGAGAAAATAGGAGTATTTTGTAACAAAGTTCAAGATGGAATGGGATGTAGATTTGTGAGATTTTCAATAAAGAAATTCAGTTCTTTGATGATGTTTTGATTACAACTTTAAGGAGCTGAAGGACTTCACCAAATTGGTAGTAGAGGGCCCCTGCTATCCAAGGAGGCTTCTACATGCTTTCTAGATAAGTAGCTTTTAATTCATGTCTTGCATTATTTGTTTAACTAAAAGATCCTCATTATCTTACAATCATTCTTTTTCTTAAAATGCTCTTCCAAAATATCATTATTAGATGAAAAAGATTTGGCTGTATCATGTTGAGTATCTTAGTTGCCTTTACGTTTCTGAAGTTGAATTTGTAGTTGTTTTTATTAACTACTGTATTTATACTCATTCTAACTCTTCCACAAGAAGAAGCTCTTCCAAAAGATTATAATGATGAATGGGAAATGACTATAGTATTGTAGGATTAGAAGTTGAATTTGTAGTTGTTTTTATTAACTACTGTAGTTATACTCATTCTAACTCTTCCACAAGAAGAAGCTCTTCCAAAAGATTATAATGATGAATGGGAAATGGCTATAGTATTGTAGGATTAGAAGTTGAATTAGTAGTTGTTTTAATTAGCTACTGTAGTTATACTCATTCTAACTCTTCCACAAGAAGAAGCTCTTCCAAAAGATTATAATGATGAATGGGAAATGGCTATAGTATTGTAGGATTTAGTTGTAATTTTTGTTGTTCACTATCACAGTTACACTTGTTCTAATCACTCTTCCACAAGAAGAAACTCTTCCAATAAATTCTTAAGAAGTTCAAGACATGACCGTGATAATGAATGATTTAGTTGTGTGTTTGCACTAAGTATCATCTCTGTTCTTGCTCTTAAACGCTTGCCCAAAACATCATAATGATGAGTAGGATAAGGATATGATATTTTAGTTTTTCATTGCTTTCAGTCTTTATGCTTGCATTTGCACTCAATTACACAGTCAGTATTGTTCTAAAAACTCTTCCAAAAGAAGGAACTCTTCCAAAATACCAATCATGATGGACAAACAGACTGTAGAATTCCATAGACTAGTTGCATGTTAATTCAGTTAGAGCACTCCGGAGGTAGATTACATAAAAACAATACGAAAAACACATACACCGAAGTAAGGAAGAGGTCACTTAAGCACATATAGTGCACCACACTTCATCAGTTTACTAGCCCTGGTTGATAATTTATGTTAGCAATTTAGGACGCTAAATTGACTACACACATGCTACGGAAATTTCTCTGAAGGCAGGGACATCACTTTGTGGAGATAACAACTTCTGAATTGTGACTGAAAGGCAAAGTATTATGTTTTCACCTCAAAACATGGTTTTGAGGTGAAAATTACATCAAACTGAATGAATGATATCTGTGATCCTCCTGGTGCTGCGAATTTGTATTTTTTGACTTCCTCATGACCTTGCTGATCTTTATTGACACTTGACTCATTAATTTGACCGTGATGAAACCTTAGAGACTAATGAGACCCATCCTATGACCTACTGATATGATTTTGAAAATGAAAGAGACTAATGTCTGAAGACCATAGGGAGGAAAATCAGCAAGTATCATCATGAGGGAAAACTGATAAAAATTACTACCATCAATGAATCCATGACCTAGCGGAATGGTGAAATTGATTATTATGGCACTCCTAATATGCAAATGCAAAGAGAAATTTTGATCACTGATGGCAGTATGAATAGACTGACACTAACAGAGTCATTTTAGGGTTTTCAGTCTCATTAAGTCTAGGGTTTCGTTAATTTGGCCTTCAAAATGTCTAATAATGTCAGCAGGCACATGAGGGAGGTTCGAAATAAGTTTTCATCGCAAAAATTTCATCGTCATAATGCTTGATAATGATTTTTCTTCAAAACTCTGTTTTGAAGAAAAATCATCAATTTCATCCTTTGTAATAAATGTAATTTAATTTTCAAAGTTTTTTCAGTTGTAAAGTTCTTCAGGTGCAACCTTGGTCACCTTTGCCAAAATCGCATGCCAGCTATCCTTGCAAAGACAGAAAAGAAATTCATCATTCGGCTAAAAAATAAAAAAGGAAACAAAAACAGAGTTATGTGAAAAGTGCCAAAGTCTGCAACATTACAAAAGTGGGTTTTCTAAATCAAAAATCAAAATCCTTTGCATATATAAGATATTTTCATATTCAACAATCCATTTGCAAGCAAAGTCATCAAAGAGCCAAGTAAAATTGTGGAGGAGGGAAAAATAGTGTTGGAAGGCCGAGACTGTGGGTGAGTTTACAGGCGCAGCGCACTGGGCGTTGGGCGCGACGCACTGGCTGAGCACGGCGCATAAGGCCGCTCACCACTGTGTTAATTTGAACTTGCGCGGTGCACACAGAAAGTGCAATGCACTGGGTTATGCGCGTGGCGCATTGGCCCGAAAAACAAAATTTGTTGCCATTTCCCTCAAATTTCAAAACGAAACAGTCTCCTCTGCTCCAAGTAAGTTCAAGTCAACTTGCAATTTCCATTGATCAGTGTTTGGTGTTGTTTGAAAGAAGGAATATAAGAGTTTGAATGCCAAAATTATAAACCCTATCCTCTTGTTAAAAATTGTTCCCTTAGGGTTTTAAAATTGGTGTTTTAAAAATAGTTTTGGGCCAAACTTGTTCATTCCTCACTGTTCATCCCTCCCTCTCACTGTTATACTATCAAATACAAGCCCATTTACCTATCCCTAAGTCAGTTCATTTCCTATCATTATCCCTTTCCCATTTCACTTGTAAAAAATTCCCAACCCCCGAGTTACCCAAACAGTCAAGTAACTGTCCATTGTTCCTACATTTGTCAAAATTCCAAAAGAAAATTATCACTTGACAAGACCCCACTTTCCCCACTGTCCTATTTCTCCCACAATCCCTTCCCTTTGGCATATATTTGGCAATTGAAATAAAGCACCAAATTCTCATTCTTCATCTCATCCAAGCCAACACACACCTTGCGTTAACCTTGAGTACCATGGAGACAGACATTGATACATCATATGACAGAGATAGTGATTCTACCACTGAGCTACATGCACCAAGAAGGCCTCGTAAAGGTGGAAAAAATGTGAGAGAAGAGCCTACCTCAATGACTCAATTGCAGGCTTGCCCACTTTCCATGGCATGTTTTCGAGAGCAGTCATGATATCAGTATTGTGAGATGATTGCTAGGATTCGTCATCATCAGGAGTTGGCTTGTTTGTTTGTATTACATTTACATGATGGTCAGGTAATTCTTGCTGGTGTAAATTTCACTTTGACACCGAAAACCATCTCTCAAGCAACAAGAATACCAAATGTGGGTGAACAGTGGAACAAAAGACAACAGGTGGACAGAGTGCATTATGAACCATACATCAGGCCTAGCTATGTGAGACAGCTCAGCAGAGTGTTCCCATTCCAGTTCATAAAGGAATCCTATGCGCCTTTGATGAAACTTATTATCATATACTTCAGTTGTGAGGGCCGGTTCTCACGCCTCTATGCCTACCACATCAGATTATTGATGCATTTCACGAGAGTGAGGATGATGAACATTCCTTATTTCATGTGATGGAACATCGAGAGAATGACCATTCTTGTGCAGAAGAAAAATTTCGAGCAGCAGCACAACAATATTTATCACTATGTGCTCATCAAGATCATTGTTGTACATCAACTTGGATTGCAGGGCATTTCATGGGAAGATTTCATTTCCCGTGATTTCTTCATAGTTCCTCAGGTTCCTCAGGAGGTTTTTCATGAGCCAGGTGAACCTTCACATCAACATGAAGGTCACGAGACAAAGCCTATTACTGTGCCAGTGTTTGTTACTTATCAGAGAGGCACCAGAGTATTATTTGCAGCAGCCCGACGAATACTATCTCCACCCGGGGTGGAAGGGGTCTCGTTGCCGTCATCAGCAGCATAGGTACAGGTACAGGACAGAGGTAAGAGGCCCATGCAGGATGAGGGCCCTTCAGGAGGCCAGGATACTGATTTCATATTGATTGATGAGGATTTGAGCTCTCCAAGCTCAAAGTTGAGAGAGACCATTCAGGAGTAGAACGCTGAGATCGATACATTGACCGTCAAGTTGCAGAGAGCCCAATGGATCATAAATTACTTGGAGCAGTGGAACAAACATTTGGGGGATCAGCAAACAATCATGGAGTTGCAAAACATCCGTGAGAACCGGCAAGCTGCCCGAAGTAGTCAAACCGAGATGACACCCATCAGCGGGAGATTGAGGCTGATAGAGAGAATTTGCTTGAGAGGGTAAATATTCATCTCGAGAAGCTGTTGGAGAAGGAAAAAAAGGAAAAGAACATGCTCAGACACATGAAGAACCATTATTGGGTGCGAAATCATGTTTGCAAAGCGAGGATCAAAATCCTGAAGGCAAAGCTAAGGAGGGCACTAAAGCGTCGCAAAAGGCATGATAGACTCCAAATTTTGGCCGAAGATTCTTTGGCCTAGCATAGTGCTTGATGGTGGAAATTCAGCCCAAGTTTCAAGAAATTTGGGAAAAAAATTTTCAATTTTGAATTTTTGGGCCTAAACACAGATTTTCCTGCCCGACGCGTAGCGCCACTTGGTGCACGCTTATAATTGGCAGCCCTTCTGGAGGAAAACTTTTCATTTATGGATTTTTCATCAAAATTTATGCATGCCTATGGATTACCTAAGGATTTCATCAAGTTTTGGGTTGCCTAAAGGGTCAAAAACACCCTAAAAATGGTATTTCTGCCACTTTTTGCACACACAGGAAGCAGTGTTTGGAGATTGAACTTTTGGAGGGGAAAATGACAACCAAATCCAAAAATTCTACTTGGGTTGGAAAGTAGACAGGCAGGTCTTTCCAACGAGATATCCTGCACTCAATTTGGACTTCAGGAAGGCCTTCAAAATCAGTATCAAACTTGTGCTACGCATAGAGATTTCAGGCGCGGCGCATAGGGAAATTTGGCCTATTTTTCACTCAGTAGCTCAGATTTTCGCCTAGTTTTGGCTAGTTTGAATTTTTCATGTAACTCTTGATGTAAATTGATGTAATTTCATGAATTTGATGTAATTTTGGCACATTTTTACTCAATCTAGTAGATTCATTTACCAAAAGGTGAAATGTAAGTGAATGAATCAATTTCCTATCATATAGAGGCAAGTTGTTTAATTGCCTATTTTCCAGTTCCTAGTTTAGATATGGTTGAAACAGCTCCTAGAATGGTGAGCTCGACCCCGAGAGGCATGGGAATGAATTAGGCTTTTCTATATCATGTAGTTCTTCAGTTGTTTTCAGGGTTGGACTCTTGGGATTGCTTTGGGATTGCTTGGCACTTCATTGCACATTTCATCTCTTCAATTTTGGCAAAGGAATAGACCAGGGTTTGCAGCACTCTTTGGGATCCATGTGGCTCTGTGTTTTGATGGTGTGTTTCTCTATGTGACTGTAAGTTCATTGATGTTTATGTGTATCATTTCCCTTCTCCTTTCTTCTTAAATTAAACAAATGAGTGATAAAGGTGGAATTCATTAGATTGCTTTGCTCCGCCTTCAGTTTTGTTTAATTTTCCATGTTTTCATCTGTTTGAAGAGGATTATTGAAATCCTCTTTCCCTCTTTAGCTCTTCACCAGTCTGTACTATCCATTCATTAAATTCAAAGAATCAAGACAATTTCCTTCCTTGCCCCAATCAGAACTCTGCAAAAACTAGGCCTCATCCCTAGACCCAAAACTGCCTTTCCCTTTGTTTCCAAAAAAACCCCAAAAATCAAAATCAAACTCCTTTACTTATATACCTAGCCTAATATTAGCTTTTATTTCAAGTCATCTCAAGCCCCATCGATTATTTTTGCTGAGATTGACCCGGAGAGAGCCCTCTCTTAATCTGGTAGGGCTAGCTACCAGACTGAGCATGGTTTGATGTTACCCTGAACTCTGCCTTCTTTCAGCCTGAGGTAGATTTAGGCAATAAAAGTACCTACAAATATTTGATATCATTTTCTAAAGCAAACTAAGACTTCAAAAAAATATACAAGGCAAATAGTTCTATCCTCTTATTTGAACCCTTGATCAGCTCCAAACTTTAAGGTAGAGTAACGGGTGAGATAAAAACAAAACAACACCATATCTGCATCTTCTGGAATACCTTGCTCCATCAAAAACCCTTGCTTCATTATGATTTATCTTAAAATCATTTGGCTTTTTATCTTTGCAACTTTCTTTATAGGGAAATTCTAATTATATGCGTTGCCAGATTCTCTATCTTATTCCAACCGTCCACTTATTCTGCCAGATCCTCAAAATTCCACTTGTTCCAACCATCCATAACCCCCACATAATATAGCTAAGAAGAGCTCAAAATTGAGTGTGTGCAAACCATGTCTCAAGAACCTAAAGTAGGGACCCAGGACCCTGAAGTAGGGACCGAGAATTAAATTGTCCTCGACCCAGAATTAAATTGTTCTCGGCAATTTAAAGATTGGAGAACATCTTGCCATACAAAAATAACATATGAACACGTAATAAAGAGGTGATCCACAAATTTACCTTAACATTTGCAGAAAATACAGCGATTTGGTCCCTGCCAATAGCACCTTTGTCCATTGTCGCAGGTTAGAATTATGTTTGATAGAGATAATGAGGAGAAGGTTCTAATTTAAGAAATCTTCCAGATGCTTACCTACCATCAATGTCTTTCTCGTAGCAAATCCATGTAGGATAAAGCCTCATAAACTAACTTTTATGTAAGGATACTTGTGGCCTTATTCCAAAAGAATACTATTTCATCCCCTGGAATCTGTAAAGAAATAAAATTGTGACATAGAAATGAGCTGTAGGGAGTATATTCAACAAAAAAAGCTCCTTGTAAGTTCAGATATTCTGCTACTAACCAATTTTTTTACCATCTTCCAGGAACACCTTGAACCCCAACATTAGCCAACACTAACGCTTGATTTGATTTGATATCGACGCTTCTGCTTAGATAATAGGTTTGATCATAGTGGCTAAAGGGGAAGAAAGTAAAGACTTGTCATTTACAAAAAAGTTGTGCAGATTGTTGCTTTAAATCACTAGATAAAAATCGGTTGAGATATTATTTACTGCCACATTATTTTGGATTCTAGATCGTGTTGATTTTTGCTGTGTATCATGGCCACCTCCACTTGAAGACATTGTGAATTACTTTATTCTGAATTTCAGATTTCTTTGAGCTTAAATTCGATGCATTGACATGAACAAAACATGCATACTGCTTGCGACCACTAAAGATTCAATGCAATAAAGGCTAATGCTTTGACAAACTTAAGTTGGCTAGTGATCACGAGGAATTAATTGCCGAGTAAAGAATGGCGGGGCATACCTCCTAGAGTCTCCTCCGCATTGATTTTTTGGCTGAGTGACTAAGCTTTAATGGCGGTGCACTCTTTGAGAAACATTTCAAATCTCAAATCTCGTGTGTCTTATATGGTTTGACCTTCTATGGACGACATATTCACCTAGCTAGCTCAAGAAAAATGAGATCCTTCACACCAGATTGTATTTGTTCATCTTAGGTAATTTTTCATCCAGATCTTTCCCCATGAATGTTTCCCTGATAAAATGTGAGAGTTTAATAATGGAAACAATAGCTACCAAGATAGATTATCGCCAATTCTAAGACTGAAAGGGACTTGAATAAAATGGGAATGCATTTTGATTAAATAGTTCCAAATCTAAAGATTGCTTGGAGTTGGGAATCAATAGTAAATTTAACTATTTTCGCACTATAGAAACAAGTGAAGCCAGGAAATAGAGTTGGATAGCTAGAACCAAATCCAGAGCCAAAGGGCAGAGTTGAGGTCCATGTTCCAAAGATGCTGATAGAAGACACATTGATCCAAAGTTTGGTTTCCTGAAGCTTTGGTTTCCAAACGTGCTCGGTTTGCCACTCCTGATACGATATTGGGATTACTATACCAATAGATTAGATCCTCTCCAAGGGATTACTATACCATATTTGTATGTTCTAGAAAAGAGTCTATTTGGTATGCTGATCTCTCACCCTCACCTTTAAGATATGCAATGGTAGATCCTAAGCTTTTGTATGTGATACCAGGTCCCACAATCAGAGATGCGTTGATTGTCACCATATTCAACCCTCTGTCCATGGCCAACACCCATGCAGCCCTCTCTGACAGTGTCTTGGCTAATGTGTACCATAAATGTGAACAGGAAATATTGCATAATTAGAACAGGAATACCACATATACCCTAACATTGGCTATCTATTTCTGCACTTGTTTCCCTTTCTTCTATCAACTATGTTGCAGATTTTGAAGCATACTACAGCCATAAAACAACACCTTATGAACGGATTGATGAGTAGCAATTTAGCCCTTGAAGACTGCTTTTCTACAACACATTTCCAGCGAGCACATAAGGATCAAATGCACACATTAGGCCCTTTTCATCTCAAGTACACACCTTAAAGATGAATGTATCAAATTGTTTCTTCATCTACTACTTGGTAGAAAATGATAAACAGAAATATTCTATCGTATGACCTGCTTCAAAGTAGTTGTTTGTGACATACAAGTTCTCTCATTTATCCAAATGCCTTATGGCTCCATTAGCCCATAATTGATAGGCTCCAATTTCCTTCCTTCTCAATCATTCCTTGCTTTTGCCCCTTTTTGTTTCTTCATCCTATTTCATACACTACAACCACCACTCATCTTATTAAATCACCTTGTGCCCCCATTCTATAGCCTAGCAATCCTACCCTTTAGGGATGCCCCCTTGAGTTGAAGAAGAGCCAACCAAAAGAGAAAGGAAAAGCTACTCAAAGTGAGTAGGTAATATTCTTGCATTGTAAAAAACTAACACCATCGTGATTGAGACTTTATACTTTTTGCGGGTGCTAGGTTTTTTTGTAACAACAGGGAATCACAATGTAGATGAAAGATCAGATTTTAAGACAATTTTACAGTTCAAAATGTAAATAATTACGAAAACAAGATATAATCAAGAAATGTAAAAATCATTACCAATAACAAGGCATATATAAGTAGCAGTAAATGTGTTCAATGCAAGTTTACATACCAATTCAGCTCTAGGCGATAAATACATCCCAAAATATTAAAAATATAAGGTGATAATCACTAGTGTAAGTAGGGTAGCAGAAAATTACATATACAAATTCAAAGCTCCCTCAAAATAACTAAGGAATCACAATAAAGAAGGAAATGTGCGATAATGTAAACTTACTAGAACTTTCCAAAAATTGGAACACAAATTTATTAACCAATGACTTTTTCATAAATGACTCCGATATGATGTTGAGTAACAACATTAGTATCTCATAACATTAGTCAGTTGTAGATCCACTCCATCCACTAGCTTCCACAATATCATTTAGAAAATAGAATGTATTGCTGAATAAAGGTATAAAAAAGTTGAATGCCTGGAGTCATGGAAAAATAAACTTAATTTTCTTCAAAATTTGGAAAATTAGACTAACAATAGTGGAATGAATAAATGGTGAAATTGCAATGCCTTGTATGAGGTCATTGACTTAATTTTGCTGCATGATCAACTTCATCTAGAAGTTATTCAATTTATGCATGAAGAAGCTCACTCAGCATGTTATCGACTGTTAAGTGATTCAAAACCACCAATAACCAGGAAGAAACTAAAAAGTTTCACCCTAAAATTAATTTCTTCAGTGTCAAGATTCAGTATGCAAGTGCACATAAGCAACAGACGGATGTGTGTCACAGCAAAGAAAACAAGAATGTAATTATTGTGGATTAAGAGGATATCTTACTAGTCATGTTGAAATAATTATCAGACCCCAACTAAAAAATAGTTTTAAGCCATAACCAGCAGCACAGATGCTCAAGAAAAATCGTTAATAGTTGAATTTCATGGTTCCATGGTCTGTTCATCACATTCTAAATACCATCTATAGATTTTAGCGGGTATCAAACTCTCAATACTTAAAGCAAAACTATCATACTGCCATTTTTCGAAGGAACCTCATATGAATACTCAAAATGGGTTAACTAAAATGTAGGTTAGTGACTACAAGAAGGCCATACTAGGAAACATGGTAATGAAGATACATAAGTGTTTTAAGCATACTTACAGAGATTAAACTTTTAGCTCCTGTATTAACTCGTAACATTATTAAAGTTGAGAAACTTGACCACAGCTAGCAGAAGATGATGTTATTTAACATAGGACAACTAGCAATTCTAATACAAGTGTTTTCTTGATCACTAAATCTAAAGCATTGCCGATACTACATAAAGGTTACTTAATAATAGAGAAAGTATACTTACCTCAAAGAACATATACTGCAAGTGGATTGAATTTCTCAGACCAAACAAAACCATGCAAAAAAACAGCAAACAAGATATGTACAACAAAAAGCACTTTATGAAAGAGACATATTTCCATAATTTGGCCACATATACAAGGAATGCATGCAAGAAATATAACATGAGCAAGAAAGGCATCAACAAGAGGGAAAAAAATACTTAGATTGTCTCAATGTGTACTTCTAGGAAGATTATATGGACTGAAAATCCATATGCCTATTTTAGAATCAACTGACTCAACTACATTTTCCAGAGCTGTCTTTGTATTTCCAGGTGATTCATCCTGCTAAATTCCAGCCTCACCACACAAATCCTCATCTTGTTGATTTGGATCTAAGCACCCGACATTTATAGTATCCAAATCTACATTATCACGCCTCTCATGAAATTTAGAGACTTGACTAACCGTTTCTGAATTGGGCATCATAGAAATAGAATGTGATTCTCCTTCACATTCCCTCACTAACTTCAAGGATAGGGAACTCGAAATTTCCAGAAATGCTGCAACTTTATTTGTGACAACAATATCTGTACAACTGTATATTGGTACAGGAAAGTCCCTGGAAGAGTTTTCAGTCACTCTGAAATCAATGTTTCCTATGTGTCTATTTGACATTGTCTTGTGCTCTTCCGTATTCAATATTGAAATATTTCGTTTTATAAGGGAAGGGACATTGTTAACTTGCAATGGACCTACAATGTTAGCCTGCTCTTCTGACAAGACTACTGCATCAATAGGATCCACAGGTGCTTTTGAGACATGCATTGAATTAATTCCATAAGTAAGCTCTTCTGGAGAAACTATGGTATTAAGATTTGATTCTTCTGAGAAGCCTCTCGGATCATGATCATCCACCAGTTCTAGGTCAGTGACACCATCTTCAGGTTCTGTTGAAAACACCCTAGTATTAACATCATCCAAAGGATGTTCTGAACAACCTTTGGAATTGGTATTGCATCCCAGTACCAAATAATCTGCATCCTTTACATTCACCATTGGTTCTTTCACATCAAAAATTGGGTTGTTTTGACTTGAACTAATAGAGTTATTCATTTTTTCATCATCTTGAAGAACCATATAAGGGTTTTGAAGAACAATTCCTTTGAAGAACCATATAAGGAAAGCTCATCAAGAAGGAAGGATGGATTTCTTTTTCAAGATTGGTCTACATTATAGGCTTTCTTTTTCAAGATTGGTCACATTCAGAAACATTTCTCCTAAAAATGCTCTACTTTCTTGGTATTAATTGTAGGCTTAATATGAATTTTTCTGTATTTGTAAGGTAAAAATGTAACCGTTGAATACTAAGCATAGGTGATGAATTTTACGACAAGACCAAAATCTCAAAAGCATAACAGTGATATATTTCCCTATTGCTACATTGGAGTACTTCTAATGTAAGGCACTGGATATTGAACTTGAAAGCTAAATTTGTCATACATTCCTTCATGTCAGCATATTTATCATCTAGGAGGGATATATGCAAAGTTTGGAAGGCAATATGGTAATACAAATATATAGGATATCCTGTAAATTAACAATGGATGTAGAAATCCAAACTGATTTCTGGTTATCCATGATCTGTTATACACTAGTATGATTATGATCCATGCTTACAATGACTGCTCACCTCAAAACCTAATTGAAAAAATACATTTATCATCCCCATTAGAGAACCTCATTGCTTACTCCTCTTACCCATTTATCTCACACCTCCATTCATCTATATGAATGGGATCCAGCCACGTTGAGCCAACATTACTGGTTAAAAAAGCAAGGAAGTAGTTACTAGACAAAGATTTACCCCTTATTGTCACTTTGCAGTTCTAGGACAATTTTCCCTGGACAAAGATTTACCCCTTATTATCACTTTTCAGTTCTATGAAAATTTTCCCTGTATCAAAAAGAAGAACCTAACTCTTTCTTGCATAAATAAAAAGATATCAATTGACTTTTAGGCATTGATTGATATCCAAATCAGCCATAAATCCACAATCACAGCAAAACCCATCTTGGAAGCCTTGAAAGTTCACTATAGAAGAAAATAGAACAAAATAACATTAAAAATGGAGGAAACTTTTGGGGCTGTTGCTTCTTTAAGGAAACCGATGAGTTACAGAGATTGATATCTGTGTATAATAACAATATCATGGCTGGTTGCCTTCGTGACCTATTATTCTCCACATAATGTTCACAAAAGCGATGATTGTAGCTAAACTCATTGTCTTCTCCAACTACCCTGGGATGGCCACATTACTTCCCCAATGGCCATCCTCAACCCGATGGTAGATTCACGTCATCACAAAGCCCAGTCACAAAGTCACTTTGTGGCTGGCCCTCCGAGGACCCATCTCTACAATCGGGTTAAGGATGGGGCATTCCCCAACAAGGTTCAACTCTTACAACTGATTCATAAAAAAATGTATTCCTTGCAAATTTATTATGCAACAATGTAGTTGAGGGCTAACTTCACATACTAAACATCATTGTAATAAAATATGGGAAAGAATATGTTTCCTAGTACCAAGTTTGTAGAAGAAACTAAAAATATACAAGACTTTTTAACCATGGAGAAAATTCATTGCAACTGCATTACTCTATATTTATTTTGTTAAGGTATCTCTCATATTAGATCCAATACATGTCAAAGAAACATCATAGCATGCCATAGGTATCCATTGAGATAACTGTAGAAACAAGTTTCAACTGCTTGAGAGGAAGAATCACATCAAACTGAAACTTTTGACATGGAAACTATTGAGTTCTTTTGTTCTAGCAAGAGATTTTTTCTTGCAGAAACAAGATTCTGGCCCGATGTATTTAACAAAAGGTATTACTGAACATGCAAATTTATTTCTGGACCTTGACTGTGGTTATAAGAGATTGAAAGTAAATAAGAAATAAAGTGTATAAACATGTGTACAAGAAGAGAAGTGGTCAAAGAAACAGTCAAAACACCAACAAATAGCCCTACATCAAAAGGAATACCTTAGGCATCTCTAACTTGGGTATAGCTGAAGTGTAATGAAATGAAGGAACAAAATCCAAAAATAAAGAGATTGAAAAAAGCACAGTATTAAACATATGAAATAAAATTTCAAAGAAATATCCACAGATAAGTACAGTCCCAACCCATATTCAGTTATAACTGGTATTAATGTTATATACGTTCAAGGCTCAAGCACTGCTACATGGATAATCTTCGCCCAAATGCAGTTAGCACTAAACCATCCAGAGAACGACAATAGACAGCAGTGTCAACTCGCAGCCCTAGTTTCATACCCTGCACTAGTTAACTGGTATTAATGTTATATAAGTTCAAGGCTCAAGCACTGCTACAGGGATAATCTTAGCCCAAATGCAGTTAGCACTAAACCGTCTTGAGAATGAAAATAGACAGCAGTGTCAACTCGCAGCCCTAGTTTCGTACCTTCATGTGTTGATTACTTTATAGAATAGTGTAACAATCCGTCTGAGAATGTCAACAAGTGCACTAAGATTGCAAGCAAATGTCACAACAACATTGTTAAGCTTTTCAGATAGACAGGATTGAAACATGTGCAAATTTTGAGAGCTAGGAATTTGCGGCTCCTACCATACATAATCCCAACTAAAATGTCTCTGATCCTGTAACTGCAACATTGGAGATCATTCCATTCACTTCATTTTATTGGTAATTCTTAGTAGATACTTAAACCCTAGATGCTTAGCTTAATTTGGGCATCCTTCTCTATTTTTTCTATGTGTCTCTCTACTTTCCAAAAACTTTTTCTTGGAGTTTGTCCATTCTTCACCGTTTGCTTGGCCACATCCAAAAGAGACCCTGACAAGTGATTTAACAAGTAATATTTTCCACTACTCTGTTTTCCCATGGATGATATCACCATTATCTCACCCTCCCAGTTTCTAAGAACTGTATCATAAATGCTGAAAGTAATCAAATTTGTCAGAGATAAGCTGTCTTCATAATTCAGTTCCGGTGGTATCTGAAGCCCGTCCTTGAGAGCAAGCAGTCCATTTTTTTCTGCTCGGGCTATTTGGATAGGAACAAGGCAAGCAAGGGTGCGAATCCATGTTCCCATAGCCTTATTTGTCAAGCCCGTTAAATCAACTAAGCCCCCATATATCCATGGTTCAAATATTTTTACATCCATTTGAATCTCTATGTTTGAGAAATCCTTACCTTTTTCCTTCTCCAGTTGTTGATGAAGAGATCTCAAGACATTCTTACATGCACGCTCATTATAGTTTTGATCGATGTCTTTGGTGCTTAATAGTACATTGAAAAAAACATCCCTCTTGTCTTCACTAAACAGGGCAAGACTGGTTGCAAACTTGTCAAAGATATGGTATATATACTCTAGTGGTGGACAAGATCCACAAATTCTTCTTTCTTCAGGCACCTGAGCTACCTCGTTTTCTATACTTTGTATAGCTTGCAATTGGACAACATCCTTGGCTGAAACAGTTTTCAATATGTAGGAATAAATGTTACGAGGAGTTGATGCACTGAGGAAGACAAGATAACTCTGTGTTCCAAAATTCACAATCTTCACTTGAAGCTCTCCCAAATCTCTAATGCTTTTGTTTAGATGAATAGTCCTCAAGTGACTCATGACATCCGCCAAGACATATATATCGACCATGACAGAAGAGTCAATAGCTTTTCCATCCACTTCCTTCGTATCCCTGCTAGCTTCTACCACTTCATCATTGTGGTCTGAGGACTTGCCAAAGACCAAAAAAAATGATCCATCCGCAGAAACAAGAGCCAGTGAAACAGGAGAAGGAAGAATTAGTGGCCTGGGTTTCATCATTGGCTACTGATGGAGTTCCACCACCCTGAACCTATTTGTATCATCAATCAAGATCAATTCTCTTTTTCCCGGTATCATATGTATCCAGGTTAAGGTTCCAATGCCAGAAAATGTATGGAGATCCACATCTACCCCTGTCCAATCTAGGTTGCGGAAAGATTCATCAAACTTGTGTACTGCAACCTTAGAGGATAGATTATCATACAAGGCTACGAATTGAGTACCTTCATCAACAAAAAATGAATCATAGCCCCTCCTGAATCTTCGTACAGGTTTTAAGCCATCTAGCTTTAAACCCATGCGTGAGCAACTATAAACATACAGGCAGGGATCATCAAAATTCTGAATGAACGCCAACAAGTGACCAGACTTTAGGGCGACCACTTTTAGTATTCATTCTACCTCATGGTCAAGGGAGACCAAATCAAATTGATTAGTGCATGTAGGAGAAATCCGATACTCACTGTTCCAGTTTAACTCCTCCAAATCATTTTTCCTTGGCATCAACTCAGAAATCCTCCATGCAGTGCTAGGCTTCTCAGGTCTTTCAGTTGAAACCTTCAGATTCAGCTGCTCAGACATGTAAGGAATCCGATAATTCGGAAAGTAAGAAAACCTAGAACTCTGAACTTCACGAGCCTCGATGAACCTACATACCGGTTTTCCTATCATCACTGACATCTCATGTTTCATTTTTGAGAGGAATTTGTCTTCTTCTGAATGCCAGTTCTATTGTAAAAGATTTAAGGTTTATGTTATTTGAGATTCAAAATTCTTTAGTAAAGCACTCCAGAATTCTTTAGAACAACAAACGGATGGGGCGAATCAGTCTAACCCCTCCCTCCGACCCTATAAATCCAGGCGAATGCCATGGAAATCTGCTCCAACCAAAAAAAATCGGGGGCGAATTTCATGTTTCTAGTTTTATGCGCCCTTTTTTTGGTGGGCTAATATTTAATAATTAATTAATTTTAAAATATTTATTGGGCTAACTTCATTAAACTATAGAAAATGGGTTTTATATAAAAAATTTCACCCTAATAAAATTTAAAATCCCTTAAAATTCGCCTTTGGGCTAAAATTCGCCCCTAAAATTTTCCCTGGCTGCATTTGCTCCAGTGGAGTTTAAAGCATTAACACAATTAGAAATACCATTGCATAAATACAATGTACCAACCTTTTCTCCTTTTTCAATTACCAGGGCTCCTTTAGTGACTTTCCAGGTTTTATCTATAAAATTTGTCACACAACCTTCACCGCCTAACTTCTCTGTTGAAATCAGATTTTTCTTCAGGTCTGGAACATGCCTTACCTCCATTCTGCTGTTTTACAAGAACTTTACTCATTCCAACAATTTTACAGGGTTTATCATCACCGAGATGAACCTGTCCAAAACCTCCTTGAACATAGTCATCAAAATGTTTCTTATTATGTGTGGAATGGAATGAGGCACCTGAATATACTACCCATGCATCAACAATCAAGGCCATTCATAGTGGATCATCTACTTCTCTACTTGTGCATTTTTCTTCACCAGAACCGGAGGACAGTTCTGCACCCATTGTGATATCTCCCCTCGATGTCGAGATGAAAAACCCTTTGGTCACTATTCTCTATCTGTCTTCATCCATGAGATCCAAGGAGGAATACCCTCAAGGGCTTCCCATACTATTCCTAATGAACCTCCTTCATTGGACACCCTGGTCTCAACATCGGTAGATGTTTCATCTACTAGATCTTCATCTACCCATAGTAGCGATGCGTATGTGAACCATATTTCTCATGAAGATACACCACGTAGCTCCACCGCATCAAGTGGTCTCCCTTCCTCCAATTCTCACATGTTCCATTCACATGAAGACATTATGAAAGCCATGATCACCCCTGATTTTCCTTGGGAAGATATGCACCATCATGAGTATTTCCTTCTGCAACAGACCCATGACCAATATGCTATGGAGTCCAAAGATGTCATCCATAGTGAGGTCGTTTGGTTCTATTACTGCTTACATCGAACCCATGAATTCGATCCACATCCACCTTGTGGCCATTACATTTCCACGAAATTTTTGGGTAAGGGGGCATCCACTTTTGAGAGTCCACACGAAGCAATTCTCCCCAACCCTCCTAGTGCTTCTAATAGTGTTGACTCTAGTACCATTATTATTCTCCATTTAGAAGAACCTCTAGGGTCTCACATCACTTCAGATCACTCTATGGATGATCCACTTAATCATTTTTTCATCTTACATCAACAACCCAATCCCTTAGACATCGTTTTTGGTGAACCACAATGTTTTCTAGGTGAGAACTAGTTCATTATATCCAAAGCCACTCTTTGGGATAATGACACCATGTATGCGAACCTAAAAATTCAGTCCATTTGATTCATATATGCAGTTCCAAATGAGATTGGTATCCAATATTCCTTTCTCTAACTGTATCTATCGATTCTTCCCATAGGAAGATAACCATAAGATAATCAAATGGTGAACCACATCATCAAAATTTGTTTAGAGTCCACTATTCTAAACACATTTGGCATGCCCATAACATGCTTGGGGGAACCTATGCCCCTATATATTCTCACCATCCTCTTGAGGATTTAGTGCCTATGAGACTTAATGCTTGAATCCATTATTTCAACATTTGGAAAATCATGGAACTCCACAAACTCTAGCTAGTGGCATCATTCCCACCTTTAGCATACCAGATCACTCCCCTCCATCACATATTCTTGGGGGAAGTATCCCATACTTGGGGGCATGATGGCACCCTTGGTCACTTTCTCACTTGATTAACATAAGTCTCAGCCTAGACCCCAAAGATCTAGGTATGGTCGATTATCCTTCCATTCCTTGGATAGCTTTTCCTATCGACCTATCTGACGAGCCACATATGGTAGATGCTTGATACCATCTATTAAAATATTCTACTTTCTGTGATACCATACTTACCACTTGGTCCCCATGTTTGACTTGGTGGGTGGGAATGATTCAATCCCTTCTCTAGTAGTTCATTCTTGTATTCCTTTCTTACCTTAATTCTTCACCAGGAACCATCCTTCCAAGAAGAATTAAGGCTATCCTTAGACAAGTAAGGTCACCTACCTGAAAGTCCTAGATCTTGATTTCGACGGTATGTTTCCCAGTACAATATCCATAAGATTTAGGGCCTTCTCATCCTCTCCAAATTCACCACAACTCACTTAGCAAATGAATTAAATTGGAGGCAAAACACCCTTTTATAGGAAAACCCCCAAATTCTCTGTCGCCAATTGTGACCAAACCGTAGCTCGGTTTGACGAACCGTCAACGTCATTGGAAAGCTCTCACCGAGCACTATAATGGGTATTTTTTTTTTTGGTGATTTGAAACTTTAGACAAAAAATATTTTTTTCCATTAAGTGTCACTTTGCCACCATTAAAACCAAATTTCTTCATATGAGACGCTTGTATTTTGGCACCACTTTTCCTTTGTACTTGTCGTCTCATGTGTCAATTTTTGTCATGAGAAACCATTATTTGTTCATGTTTTTATGGTCCCTCTGGTCCTATCTTGTGTGGCAGCATCATCGAGTAACCCTCATTCAGATCATCCGAGTTGAGTCATCATCGCATTCATGGAGTATGTCCCGAGCCCCTTTATCTACTGTTACAGTATTCCATCCATATTTTCATTGCATTCATCATGTGTTTCCCATTTGGGCCTCTAGTCATACTATCCCTCATCCCCTTTGGAGTCGAGTCAGTCGCTGCTAGGTCAACCATGCTTTTTTATGCTATGATAAGGGAATTCGTGCATCCGCTACTCAGTATCCCCTTATTCCATCATAATCCCTGGTGTTACTATGATCCCTCGTGTCTTAGTTGAGGATTTATCATTGCCTCACCGATAATGGGATTTATTCTGTCGACATCAACACATTTATTCTAGAAGACAGGTCTAGAGGGAAATGTACCTTGGTTCCAACTTCCATTCTTGTTTGGTGCATCGGAGCAAGAAAAGGGAATAATCATTTCCCTTTGACTTGGTTGTTTTTCATATGATCGACCTCAACTCATTATCACACGATTGAGATTCGTATACTTGATGGTCCAGTGATCTAGCAGGTTGTACCAACGATTCCTGGGTGTGTGTGAGATGTTTCAGATGTCATGAGTGGGTGGCCCTTCAGGTAGCCCCCCCACATGCTTGAATGACCTCAAAATATGCTACAACCTCAGATCCAGTTCCGCAGATTCGATGGGTTTGGTTACAGTCACTTGCAGCGCCCATAAGATGCATGTCTCATTTAGATGATCCATTCAAATCTTCAGAGCCCTTTCCTATTTAGTAGGGCTTCTTTGGTTGTTATACCCAACCCCCCTCCCCATTTTATATGGATGGGAATTATGTCTCATGTACTCAGGTGTTATTGTATTGAGTCCTGGCCCATGTTTTTATAGGCGCATTATGTATGTGAGATTCATTATATTATTTTCTGGCCCATTGATACCAACATGTCATGTATCATGTGTTATACATTTTTTAACTCAATCCCATATTGTTGGATTCACCGTTATTCTTTCTACTTTGTCATCTCGGAGGGCATAGGTATGCCTCCCCCGCCTCATTGAGAACAGGTACTCCAACATAAAAGGAGATTTATATCACTTCATAAGTCTTGCCCCCTTAGTTAATGTCCTCTCTCGCTTCGCTTCATTCATCTCTCTCTCTCTCTAACTCCCCTTCAATGTCTAGTGATTGTGTTCTTACAACGTACTTTGATTATACAATTTTATCCTAACGCTCGTATGTTGGGGGTCAATATGTAATCACCACAAATTGGTCATCTAACCATTTCTAATTAGATGGATCAAAGTACACCATGTAAGACCAATTTTACCATAGTAAAATTTCTTTCACTATAAGAAATAATTTAATAAACCATATTTTATTAAGTTATTTTTGGTTAAAACAAGAAACCCCATGAGGAATAATTAAGTAAATCATTATTTATTTGATTTTCCCCTAGGAATAATTAATTAAACCATTGTTTAAAAAATATTCCTGGTTATATTTAACCCAATTTTGAGAAATAATTAGATAAATAATTATTTATCTTCTTTTTCTCTAGGAATAATTAATTAAATCATTATTTAGTTATTATTCCTTGTTAAATTTGACTAAATCACCTAGGAATAATTAAACAAATCATTCTTTGTTTATTATTCTTTAACCACATTCTTGAAATGATAAATAAATCATTTATTTTTATTATTATTTATAAATAAAGGTATTTAACCAATTTAAATACATTTTCCCTCCAACAAAATATAATAAAGTATTCCAAGTGGTTAGATCTAGATTTTGGTTAATAATATTTTATTATTCTACATTATCGAGGACAAATCAATATTTTGTTACAAATAGGAGGGTTTTTTCCATTCATTCTTCACTGTGATCATTCTCATTGTCTGTATCATTTTATTTTTCCATTTGAGCTCCCATCTGAGTTCAACACATGTTTTGGGTTTTATACACCATTGAGAGAGAGACTCGCGAAGCTAAAGCATTGAGGACAACCAAGAACCCATCCCATTGAGGGGGACTGATAACATTTACTTGTTTCCTTCACCAGGTGTTACATAATACAAAAATCATTCTTTAATCTTGTATTATTTGTTGGCTACTTGGAGTTAGTTTTGCATCAGTTGTTATTTCTTTTTGCTGTTTAACTAATTTTACTGCATAGATCTGTATTTTTGCAGGATTTGTTTTAATTGTCTATTACAGATCTAAAGGGTTGAAAAATCACTTCTTTTGTTAGGTATATTCATCACTCATAGATAAATTAGGATCTTTTCGTACACCTTCGATAATATTTTACACTAAAATTTACATATACAAATATTTAACAGTACTTTTAGTATGTTAGAGGATTTGTTGATTATGAGAATTATTCTCTTAACCAACACTTGACCTAGTAACGACATGAAGGTTTATCTCCTACTTTGGGATATATTTTAAAATATTTACAGCTCTTTTATTTAATATATTTTCAAGAATTTTGGGGTGATCCTCCAAAGAGTGATCACCTAGACTGCACATATTTCAAAAATGTAAGTTGGTCTTGTATTTCAATGGGCAGCTAGGTGCCGCATGACCATTTTTCCAACATGTGAAAAAATATAATATTCCTTTTCCTTGACCTCAATCATGACCTCGACCATTTTATCCTTTGTGTTGATCACTTTATCTTCCTATAACATTTCCTCTTCCTCCTTATATAAGTGGCTCATAATATTGATCTGAATCTTCAATATGGTAAAAAAACATGATAATTGGGCTTGTTCTTTGCATTTAACTAACATTCTTGTGTTTAATAGCTATTACCCTTACATATGGCACACCATTTTGGTTTAGTATTATGTAGGTTTTACTGCCATTCTTTAGTACTATGGTTCAACGTAAATTGACATATATCACATTATACATCCGACTAAACTTGTTGAATGTCTTGATCAAAATAATGAAAAAAATTACAATTATCTTTGGTATTCCCTTCACTTCGAAAATTAATAAACCAAAGATTATTTTTCTGGAGGGATAATTCCAATATAGAGCTCTGTATTTGTACAATATTTTCTTCTAGTTTTTGTTAGTCATTGAGGTATTTGACTACTCTTTGTCAGCTATTTTAATGTGTTGAGCCAATTTAAGGGATTCTTCGCATGCCTGTACTTTGTGCATCCTTAACGGTCCTAAGATTTTATGTAATATACCAACAACATACCATTGGACTAATAATGTTTCATTAATAATATATGGGATTTGACTTAGCAAATATTTAAATCGTTTATCATATTCCCTTATTGTCTCATTTGGCCGCTGTTTAATCTCTTTCAACTTTTGAGCTGCAAGATGTTTGACATCCTGTGATTTGAAAAAGGAAAAGGAACTCATTTTAATATCATTTTTACTTTTTGATTGGTTTTCTATAATATTTATAAACAAATTCAGTACTTGTTTCCAAAGAGAAACTGCAAACTGGGCTATTTGTTTGTCTTCATCATTAATGTTGTTACAAGCCAAAATTTTTTCACAGACAAACCATTGTTTCTTTGAATCTTTATCTCCTTCATAAAGGGGGATACGATATAGCCCCATTTTTATTGGAAGAGGTGTATTTTTTAAGGTTTCCTTCTAATTGATCAACTAGTTGGTCTTATCGACTTTGACTTTTGGTTGGTGTGTTGAATGTGGGATATTTTCTTCATTGTTGAATTTGAATTCTACATAACTTGTTATTATTTCATTGGTTTGGAAACCTTTGTATATATATTTGGTGAACTGACTTGTTCTAGGTCATGACCCTTCAACATCTGGGCTTTATTTTCCTATTATTTAGTAGATAATAATTGTGACGGGGGGAGTACATTCGTGAGACCTCATATGTGGAGAAGTATGTCTTCATTTTCTTGATTATCAATCCACATTTGGTTTACAACAAGAATTTCAATTTCTAGTTGATCACTTTAATTCACTTGTTCATCTCTTCTATACCAAGCTTGGATGATTCTAAATTAATGTGTAGTCATTTTTGGAGGAATTATCTAATAGCGGGACTTGATATTGATGCAACTGGTGAATGCAGAAATGATGGGAAAAATTCATCAATTACCAATTATTCTACCTGCCTTCTAGGAATTACTTGTAGAATATTAATCTTTCTCAGAACAGGTGGAGCTACACCTCTCAACTCTTGATGTTGAGCATCAGAGGATTCCCTTGCATCTTCGCTCTCATTCTCCTGAGTTTGAATTTTATTTCTCTGGCATTATTCTGTTATTTATTCTCATCTCTTTTCTCTCTTGTCCTGTGCTAACTCTTGAATGTGAGTTGACTATTTATACAATCAAAGTCCATCTAAAGTATTTCGTCTATTGTCTTCATCTTGTCATTTCTTTGCAATCGACCACTTTCCTCCCATTTTAATTTACTTAACACTTCTCCTTTTTATTCTTTTCCTTTATTTTTTATTTATTTATCATGAATCATTATCCCCCCACATGCATAGAAAACTTATTGTTGGTCGATGAGGGTAAAATAAGCTTCCATTTTTTATTTAATAAATAACTAATCCCAAGCTTCTTTTTTGATTTTATAATGAGCATCAAGAATTTTCTCGCAATCGGATCTATTTTTGACGGCAATTGGAATTTAGTGGTTCCTGAGGGGGTGGTCGAAATTCCACTATGTGGTCGAATAATTTGTCAAGGAGAAACTTGTGTAGCAAAGTTGGTATGGTATATAATAAATTATCATGAAAATTGTCAAAAAACCATGCTTTGATTTGTTTAATAGAAATTTGTTCTTCTATTGCTTGCTCCTTGCATAATTCATCCAAGATATTTTCAACCCACTCGTGTATATTTGTTTGAATTTTGTTTGTCAGTTTCAATTTCATTTCGCCATCATTATCTATATATCGCATTAGTGCTCTAGTCGAGGAATTTATTAATTTCGGCCGGGGCTGCTTCGATAAACATTTTGTGTGCCTATGTAAAAAAATTCTCCCTAGCCCCTACAATTGACAATCTATTTCAGCTCATGTTGCTCTTTATGTAATTTCTTATCTTCATCTACCACCACTGTTGCATCTCTTCTAATGTTAACATTTATGTTTGCATGTTATAAGTACTCGAGTTCAATACTACTGATAATGAAACCAATGCTGTATTCTAGCATAAAGTGTGCACTGGTTACCAGTAGAAAGGACAACATGAACCTACATAATCATATGCAACATAAGAAAGATAGAAGAGACACAAAGTAGCATAGGATCGACAAAGAAATACGTTATATTATATCTTCTTAATGAGAAAATAAAAGTAGTACATTGAAGTGCATACATTCATTATATATATGTCATATATTGAAAATTAATTTAGTTTAACTATCAAAACCGAATTTACCTAACCGAATCAGATAGTTGAATCGACTAGAGGATCAACCAAATTTATAGTAATACGCTTTCCTAATGGGCTAGTCAACTAAGTCAACTAGCACCTCCAACAAAAGGTAAGGAGGCGAAGAAGAATGTTGCAATAAGAAAATTTCTAGAGGGAGGAAGGCTCACCATGTGACAACCCCTTTGGGCTAATCCCCTCTTATTAATATTGTAACATTTGTTGCAATTAAGATATAAATGGTTGATAGATGAGACATGGATTTCACAGATTGGGGAGGATTTTGCTTGGGAAAAACAAGGATGTGGTTATTAATATCAGTCATGGGTTGACTAGTGGACCTTAAAATGTGTTCACTATAGAATTATGGAGTTGGAGGACGATAGGACGAGCCCATACTCCTTTGGGAAAATCGACCAGCAAAAGGGACCAAAAAATTAATTAATCAAAAGAGTGGAATGCATTGGTAGGGAGACTGGCTATGGACAGGATGCA
Source organism: Pinus albicaulis (assembly GCA_034641835.2). Taxonomy (NCBI): domain Eukaryota; kingdom Viridiplantae; phylum Streptophyta; class Pinopsida; order Pinales; family Pinaceae; genus Pinus; species Pinus albicaulis. The sequence goes on along the minus strand of CM076584.1, from coordinate 521,934,897 downwards.
CGACCACGCCACCACCATACGGTCACAACGGTGGTAAGGGGGATAAGGTAAGAAGGAGGAGAAATGACTTCGGGGGTAGCTGGAGAGAAGCATGGACGATTCCACTATAATAAACAAACACATGGATACCTCATCTCAAACGAATGGTTTGTAGTGTTTGAGTGTCCTATGGGTTCTCAATTTAGGTTGGAGGAATTGGGGTATCAAAGTATTCGATAGCTGGGTGGATATGGTTAATATATGAGATACCAAGAGAATTTTATTGTTGGGTGAAGATGGGTGAATATTTGGACTCCTAGTGGTGTTGATTATGTGAGTGTTTCTCCCTTAAGCACTCTTATTCAAGCTCTAAAATATGGCTCAAGGGTGATTGTATGCAAGAAATATTGTAGTGTAATCCAATCTAAGGTTGGGTGGAGAGTTGAAGTCCCAATCTTAGTTTCCAGACCCTACATCCTAATATAGCTGCTCATTTGAATCTCTATGCATGCAATTGTTGTGTAAATTCTCACCGTGTTGTTAAAATTATGTATAAGGGCTTATTTGAATCTCTATATATGTGAACCTTCTATAAACACTATGTAAATTCTTGTTGTGTTGTTAAATGCATATGCTAATGATAAGGTTTACTTATTCCTATGTGACTGATGAATAATGGCTAACTTATGTGTATATTTTGATTTTGAATTTAGTCAAAATAATTGAGTATGAGAGATGGGTGAACCTACGGTTGTTTGATTAAATACTTGCATTAAAATTATTTGTAATAGGATCCTTGTACTACGTAATTGCATGCAAGGAGTATTCACTTATTATATATATATATATATATATATATATATATATATATATATATATATATATATATATATATATATATATACATATACATATACATATACATATACATATACATATACATATACATATACACACACACACACACACACACACATATATATATAAGGGCTTATTTGAATCTCTATATATGTGAACCTTCTATAAACACTATGTAAATTCTTGTCGTGTTGTTAAATGCATATGCTAATGATAAGGTTTACTTATTCCTATGTGACTGATGAATAATGGATAACTTATGTGTATATTTTGATTTTGAATTTAGTCAAAATACTTGAGTATGAGAGATGGGTGAACCTACGGTTGTTTGATTAAATATTTGCATTACAATTATTTGTAATAGGATCCTTGTACTACGTAATTGCATGCAAGGAGTATTCACTTATTATACATACATACATACATACATACATACATACATACATATATATATATATATATATATATATATATATATATATATGTATGTATGTATGTGTATATATATATACATACGTATATATATATATATATATATATATATATATATATATATATATATATATATATATGCATGTATGTATGTATGTGTATATATATATATATATATATACACATACATACATACATGCATATATATATATATATATATATATATATATATATATATATATATATACGGAGAGAGAGAGAGAGGTTGTTAGGTCCCTATATTACTAGTATAGTCCCTTATTGTTGTTAGTGTAACCCCTTATTGTTATTATTGTACCCTCAGAACTCCCCATATTGTTATTATTGTGCCCTTAAATTATTATTGTTAAAGTCGATTTAGGATTACATCTGTGGCCCCACCAGGATTACATGGTGGCCCCATGGACTCCTATATATAGAAAGGAGGTTTTGTAATTTGAATCATCCAAGAATTGTTCATTCATGTAATGTATTGGAGGTTGCCCCCTTGAATTGGCTTATTTATAAGGCATTGATATCTCTTTTCTTCCATTTTTGGAGTTGGATTCACAACATTTGGTATCAGATTCTAGGTTTTGAGATTCCAGGGTTTCGCTGCTCCAAACAGGTCAGCGTGGAATTTTCGCTATAACTTTTTTTCTACGAAGGTTAAGAATAAGAAATTTTTAGAGTGCGAAGCCAAAATCCTGAGGAACATCATCAAAAAATTTTAGAGCTTGGTTCGCAATATTTTCGGAGATATGATCTGTGAAATTAGGTCATTTTGCAGGCTCATGAATTTAACCTAAACAGGTCATCGTGGTATTTTCGTAATAATTTTTTTTCTACGAAGGTTCAGAAGCTAAAATTTTTAAGGGCGAAGCCACAATCCTAAGGAACATCATAAAAAAATTTCAGTTATTGGTTCACAATATTTTTGGAGCTATGATATGTGGAAGTTAGGGCTTTGTGAGGCTTTTGAATTTCATCTCAAAGAGGTGATCGTGGATAAATATTCATAGCTCTCTCTCTGAGCATCGGATTGGAATGCTGTAAAATGTGGCTGCAACTGCACGGAATGCAGTTTTTGGTCTATACATTTAAGAGCCAAAGGAGGAAAAATTGACACGTGGCAAGTCGTACAAATTCTCTCTACTGAACCAGTCCAAAATCGGGTCATTGTGGGAGATTGGACATAACTTTTCCTTAAATAATCCAAATTAGATCAGACCTATGGCATTTGAAAGAAGATTCAGAGGGCTACTACAAGGCTGAATTTCAGATATTGAGGATCTGAAATTATAGAGATAATTCAATTTTAATATCGTGCTCCTCAAAAGCAAGTAAAAAGTGTGTATTTTTTTTGTTTTTTTTTTCCGAATTGCATAAGTCTTGTTTGAAGAATCAAGTTGAATTGATTCCAAGGGCATATTGTAGAATATATATCAGTATTGGATTCTAAAATGGCCCCTAAAAAGAATTCAACACCCATTAAGCCTTTAGAAAGCTCTACTATGACTCATGAAGACGAAGAATGGCAACATGACATGTCAAAATTACAAGAGCAAGTGCAACAAATTTAGCTCTCGCAAAGAGCAACAAAAAATGACATGGAAGTTTTGAAGAAAGGCGTGGAATCTAAGATGGATGGTTTGAAGAATGGCATGGAATCTAAGATAAATGGCATGGAAGTTGGCATGGAATCTAAAATGGAAAACATGAAGAATGATCTAAAAGTAGACATGGAAGGTTTGACAAAGTTGATACAAGAAATGTTTCCTAATGGTGAAAAGATAGTAGAGGAAACTCATGATGAGAACAAAATAAGTGTTAATCATGATTTCATAAAATCTAATGTTGGCGGGAAGAACCACCATATTCCAAAAATGGATATGAGGAAGTTTGATGGAAAGGATCCTGTAACATGGATACTACAGATGGAGCAATATTTTGATCTCCATAATGTGAAAAACACATAAAAGGTACGCATTGCAACTTTACATTCAGAACAAAATACATTTGTATGGTATCGATGGCTTTGCTCCCGTAAAAAAATTGTCACTTGGTCAATTTTTATGGAGGAAATGATAGCACATTATGAGGATACAAAGAGTAACACCTTCTTTAGCCAATTGATGAATCTCAAACAAAAGGGTTTAATGGGGGAGCACATTGAGGACTTCCAAAAATTGAATATAAGGGTAACTGATATTCCAGAGGAACACAGGATTGATATCTTCATAGATACTTTAAAGGATAACATCCAACATGAAGTTCACGTTTTGGAACCTGATTCATTGGAGAAGGCATTCAGGTTGGCAAGAAAAATTGAATGTAAAATTATGGCGACAAGGAAGCCTACCACTCACTTCTATAAAGAGGTAAGTGTTGCTACTCCTAGATTTCCACAACCTACAAGGTTGACATGACAACAATTGGAAGAAAAAAGAGAAAAAGGGCTTTGCTACAGTTGTGATAGCAAATACACTAAAGGTCATAAGTGTGTTGAGAAGAAATTATTTTACATAGATTGTGAAGAGGAAGAAGAAAATGAACAAGAAGAGGATATGCACTAGGAACCAACCCAAGAAGAGGAAGAAATGAGTCCGACCATATCGTGTAATGCATTGGCAGGAATTAACACTCCTTAAACTCTCAAGATAGAAGGACATATCAAGAAGAAAAAGGTAATAGTGTTGATTGATTCAGGTAGTACCAATAATTTTATTCATTGTAAGGTAGCCAAGGAATTGAATTGTTTCCTATACCCAACACCAGAATGTCAAGTGATGGTTGCAAATGGAGGAACTATAAATTTCTCTGGAAAATGCCATAATATCAAGCTAACCATGGGGGAATATGTACTGAATAGTCCAATGCTTTCCATTCCTATGGGAGGTGCTAATGTTGTACTAGGAGTACAATGGTTACAATCTTTGGGGATGGTAGCTTTTAATTTTCAAGAACTTTTCTTGAAATTTTTTTCAGAAGGAAAGGAAGTCGAATTACGGGGTATTGCGGGGAAGCCAGGAAGGATAATAAGCTCTAATGTCATGACAAAGCTTCTAAAGAAAGAACAGCGAGGCGTAATTGCACAATTATGCTCACTAGAAGTTCCAACATCAAAATCATCTATTTCTGCAGATCTCCAACAAGTCTTGGACAATCATTCCAAGGTGTTTGAAACTCCCAAAGGACTCCCACCCATTCGTGATCATGATCATTCTATTCATTTGATTCCAGGAAGTGTTCCTCCAAACATCAGGCCTTATAGATATCCTTACTTCCAAAAGAGCGAAATTGAACGTATGATTGCAGAAATGTTAGAGGCCGGTATAATTCAACCTAGTCAAAGTTCTTTCTCTGCTCCTGTAGTATTGGTACACAAGAAGGATGGATCATGGCGAATGTGTCTGGATTATAGGGAGCTCAATAAGCTCACCATTAAATATAGATTTCCCATTCCTGTGATTGATGAATTATTGGATGAATTACATGGAGCAATTTATTTTACCAAGTTGGATCTTCGTTCAGGATATCATCAAATTAGAATGAAGATCGAAGATATTCCAAAAAAAACATTTCGAACTCATGAGGGTCATTATGAATTTTTGGTCATGCCTTTTGGCCTTACCAATGCACCTTCTACATTTCAAGGGTTGATGAATTCCATTTTCAAACCCTTCCTTAGAAAATTTGTGCTAGTATATTTTGATGATATACTAATCTATAGCAGGTCTTGGAAGGATCATGTTGAACATGTTGACAGGGTGCTCAAACTATTGCAGGAGAAACAATTATATGAAAAAACATCCAAATGTTTCTTTGGAGCACAAGAGGTGGAATATCTGGGTCATATTGTATCTCACGAGGGTGTTAAGGTAGACCCTAACAAAATTAAAGCCATTAAGGAATGGAAAGTCCCCACAACCATAAAGCAGTTGCGAGGATTTCTCGAGTTAACAGGGTATTATTGAAAGTTTGTTAAGAATTATGGGAGAATAGCAGCACCTCTAACAACATTATTGAAGAAAGATGCATTTTCATGGACTCCTGAAGCAACTAAGGCCTTTGAACATCTTAAAGAGGTAATGTGCCTAGCACTAGTCTTAGCTACACCAGACTTCACAAAAACCTTTATTGTGGAATGTGATGCCTCAGGAAATGGAATTGGTGCTGTTTTACTGCAAGAAGGAAGACCCATTGCTTTTGAAAGTCGTCCAATCAAAGGAAAGTATTTAGAGAAATCTATTTATGAGAAGGAATTGTTAGCAATACTGCATGCACTAAAGAAATGGAGAACTTACCTAATGGGAAGACACTTCAAGGCAAAAATTGATCATGATAGTCTCAAACACTTTTTGGAACAAAGACTATCTTCAGAAGAGCAGCAAAAATGGGTCAAAAAGATGTTGGGTTATGACTTTGAAATAATATACAAAAAAGGGAAGCTAAATGTTGTTGCAGATGCACTCTCAAGAAAGAATGAAGAGGTGGAAGCATTTCTTTGTGCCATTTCTATTATCCAACCAGATTGGATAATCGAAGCAAGAGATGAATGGAAGAAGGATGAAGAAGTGTGGACACTCATTCAGAAGTTACAGCAAGATCCTAGTTCATCTTATAGATTTAGTTGGAAAAATGATTCCTTATGGTATAAAGATCTCTTATATCTTTGTAATAATTCCCAACTAAAACAAAATATTCTTTTGGAATTGCACACTTCTCCTTTAGGAGGACACTCAGGATTTTTAAAAAATTACCACAAGGTGAAGAAAGAATTTTTTTGGGATGGCCTTAAATCTGATATTCAAAAGTTTGTGGCGGAATGTTTGGTTTGCCAGCAGAATAAAGTTGAGACAATTAAGACCCCGGGACTTCTACAACCTTTATCCATTCCAAGTCAACGTTGGAGGAGATTTCAATGGATTTTATCACAGGTTTACCTAAGTCCGAAGGAAAGAGTGTCATCATGGTGGTAGTTGATAGACTTACCAAGTATGCACACTTTTGTGCATTATCTCATTCATTTAAAGCAAGTACAGTTGCTACTACATTTATGGACACAATTCAAAAGCTACATGGAAACCCAAGGGTTATTGTGAGTGACAGAGATCCCATTTTTACTGGAATTTTTTGGACAGAGTTATTTTCTTGTTTGGGTACTCAATTAGCTCATAGCTCATCTTATCATCCTCAATCCGATGGTCAAACTGAGATAGTAAATAAATGTTTGGAAGGATATCTTCGTTGTTTTGTATCTGATAAACAAACACAATGGGTCAAGTGGTTACATCTAGCTGAATGGTGGTATAACACTTCCTTCCATACTGCAGCAAAAATGACCCCATTTATGGCACTTTATGGATATCATCCACCATCCATCAGATCATATTTAAGAGAAAATTCGAAGGTTCAAGTAGTGGAAGATCACATAAAGCATCAACAAGAAGTTCTCCAACTCTTAAAGGATAGCCTCAATTTGGCACAAAATCGAATGAAACAACAGGCAGATCAACATCGCAACGAGAGAAGTTTTGATGTAGGAGACTGGGTATTTTTACGGCTACAACCATACAAACAAATGTCCCTCAAGCAAGCTAAGAAGGATAATAAATTATCACCAAAGTACTATGGTCCGTACAAGGTGTTGCAAAATATTGGTACTATGGCATACAAATTGGAGCTTCCTGCTTCTTCACGAGTGCATCCAATTTTCCATGTTTCATGCTTAAAGAAGGTTATAGGTGAAAATATTCCAGTTCAAACAATATTTCCAGAACTTGATGAGGAAGGAAAAATCATATTGGAACCTGAAGAAGTCACGGAAACAAGAACTCAACAACTACGGAATCGACCAATTTCAGAGTATCTCATCAAGTGGAAGAACTTACCCACTGAAGTTTCTACATGGGAGGATGAGAATTTTATACAGAAGAACCCAGAGCTACTCAAGCGTTGAGGACAACACTTTTTTGAAGGAGAGGGGCATGTTAGGTCCCTATATTACTAGTATAGTCCCTTATTGTTGTTAGTGTAACCCCCTTATTGTTCTTATTGTACCCTTGTAACCCCCATATTTTTATTATTGTGCCCTTAAATTATTATTGTTAGGTCGGCTAGGATTACATTGTGGCCCCACCAGGATTACATGGTGGCCCCATGGACTACTATATATAGAAAGGAGGTTTTGTAATTTGAATCATCCAAGAATTTTTCATTCATGTAATGTATTGGAGGTTTCCCCCTCGAAGTGGCTTATTTCTAAGGCATTGATATCTCTTTTCTTCTCTTTTTGGAGCTGGTTTCACAACAGAGGTAGCTAAGTTGTTTATGTTCCAAAGGGAGGGATCTTTGTAGTCTAAATATATATATTTACATATATGCTTATATATTACAAGCTTAAGAGAGATAGGGTTGGGCTGAGTGACAAGAGTCCTTGACAAAGTCCCATTTATATATATATATATATATATATATATATATGATTTAAGCTCAAGAGGGATAGTCTTGTCGATTAAGTGTCGAGGCAACATATATTATAGGTATATGCACTGAGCCCATGGGAGATATCCAGTTAATGGATAAGTATTAAATTCATCCACATATGCATAAATATATATAATAAGTCAGGCGAGAGCGTAAAGTGGTTAAGTATTGAGGGGAGCCTTACTACTATTATATATGTGCATATACATATATGAGAAGTTTATGAGGGATAGCTAGATTTGAATAAGTGTGAAGGTCATCCCCATATCCATCTATGTATATGTGTAAGAATGATGCCCTTTAGGGATAATATATAGCATATAAGTGTGGAGGATGGCCTCACCTATAAAAATACAAGAGATACGTGTATAAAAATGATATGTTTCTACTTTTGGAGACAAATACCTCTCTAAAAATTAACTACAATTTCCCCGTCTCGGGCATCGGGGCCTCACGGATTTTTGTGCCATGACTATTTCACAATGAAAAGGAGTGATGTTTGATGCAGGCAGAGACAAAAGTCCCTTCCTAGAAGTTAACATAAAAGGGATTTCTGTCTTGGAACCTTAGGAGGTTGTGGGGAAGCATGAAAAGTAGCCTATCAAGGTTTAAGGGGTGAGACAAGAGTAAAGTTCGACAATAAATAGAAAGTTTTATATCTTGGGCCTTGGGGTCTCGGTGTGGTATGTGTTGTGAAAATTATAGAGGGGTTTAGGAAGACAACTAAGGTGGATGGGAATTTTCCCAGTAGTTGATGAAGATGATTTTTCCTCAACATCTCAACGGGGTTGATATTGCGTCTACCTTTGTAAGGGTGAGGTTGACAAGCAAGGCCAATGGGAAGTGCTCACATTCATCAATGGGAAATTAAGTGTGTATCACCTCGGGCTTTTTTTATGTGATTGTGCAGTAAGTTGAGGAGTTAGGGCAAGGGGCTAAAATTTCATTATAACGGGAAGATGCAAATTGTACAGAAAGGGGGTGGTCTAGTGGGGGGCCATGATATGGTGATGCGGTTTATGCCATGGTGGATTATCCATAGAGAAATGTGCTGATATAGAGTCGCTCGAAGATAATATGGTATTGAGGAGGAGTGCCATGTGAGCACCACTAGGGGACCCCGTGGGTGCCACGTGGCAGAGCCTGATGACATGGCGAGTATTATTGGCCATTTCATAGGGCTAAGTGACCTATAAATGTATGACACATGGTTCTCACATGGTGAGGCATGTGATCAAGGTGACGTCAATGTGAAGTCATCCATAGCATAAGGAGTTTAGGGGCTAGGGGAAATTGGCTAGTTGTTTCCCTATTCTTGCCTGAAGTCCCAAATGGCCTATTTGAGGCCAAACAAGGCATTAACTACGGAGATGGTAAAAATCCAAAACTATTTGGGGGTTCAGTTTTTGGGTCACGAGCAGGTTTTCTTAGTGGATTTTGCAATAGGTTCCCAAACCCTCAACACACACACACACACACACATATGTAAATTCCCTGTGGCAGCCAGTTTGGGGTTAGTGCAGGGAAGTCAACATGGTGCATGTTGCATGGATATACATGTCGTGTTATTGGAATGATGTTGATCAACATGAGTGGTGGAGTGATGTTGGCGAAAGAATGGATTCTAGGCAAGAAATAGGTTCGGGCTCAAAGGGAAACAATATCCCACTGTAGTTTAGGACAACGTCGAAATTTTCACCTTGCTCAAAGGAGAACAAGGAGTCTCACCCGAGGCATGCTGTGACCTTAATTAGATAGGAGAACCGGAACCATAACATCAATGTGAAGCTAATCCTCAATAATCCAACATCAGTACACTATGATTATGCCTAACACAACTCTTATTACATACATTCAAGAAGAGATCATCAATACCGAATACCTCAAACAGAGTTTATCATAAAATTTTTGATTAATCCCATAAAACGCCATAAACAGTAAGACATTCATTCATTACACAAAACCATGACCACAATGAGCATCTCTATATTATATTCACTTATATTACAACATATTACATTCAGTATCAGAGTCCTAACAAAGCTCTATTCACAAAACCCATAACATGACCGACCAACTCCTCTGTTCTCTTTGCTCCTTATTTACCGTATTCCCTCGCACTGGAAATCCTCTCTTCTTTCCTGCTTGGCTGCCTTGCTACACTCCACCTTCCTGATTCTGTTCTTCTCTTCATTTTTCTTCTCAGAATCTTTCTCCTTGTTTACTATCAGTTGTTCTTGCCACTTGTGCCGCTGCATGTCCTCACTCCGCCACCTGCCGAACACCATCCGCAACCCTCAACGGCTCTTTACACCTCGCAATGACTCTCCACAAATTTTTGTCTCTGCAATAGATAGTTTGCAACTTCAAAAATGATTTCATGTTTTGTCCAAAACAAAGGCCTCAACAGGCCCCGAACACAAGCTATTGACTCGTCCCAAGTCAATTTTCCCCAGATGGTGCGGTCTTCATGTGGTATTCTGCTGTGCCCCCCCACTGGTCTGGTTTTGCTTTTTATTAAGAATGACTTTTGGGCAAGACCCAGGTTTGGGCTCAGAGGCCAACAAGATCCCACTATAGTCTAGGACAACGTCAGCATTTTCACCTTGCTCAAAGGAGAGCAAGGAGTCTCACTCGAGGCATGTCGTGACCTCACTGAGATAGGAGAACCAGAACCACAACGTCAATGCGAAGATAATCCTCAATAATCTAAAATCAATACACTATGATTATGCCTAAAAAAACTCTACTTGTGTACATTTAAGAAGATATCATCCATATCGAATACCTCAAACAAAGCTTATTAGACAATTTTTGATTAATCCCATAAGATTCCATAAACAGTAAGACATTCATTCATTACACAAAACCATGACCAAAATGAGCATCTTTATATTATATTCACTTCCATTACAACATATTACATTCAGTATCAGAGTCTCAGAAGATATCTATTCATAAAACCCACAACATGACCAACTGACTCCTCTTTTCTCTTTCCTCCTTATCTACCATCTTCCTGCGCATTGGCAGTCCTATCTTCTTTCCCGCTTGGCTACCTTGCTGCGCTCTGCCTTCCTGATTCTGTTATGATCTTCGTTATGCTTCTCAGAGTCTTTCCCCTTGTTTACTATAAACAATTCTTTCCACTTGTGCCATTACCTGTCCTCACTCTGCCACCTACACAAAAACATCCACAGCCCTCAACGACTCTTTGCATCCCGCAACGGCTCTCTGTGACTCGTCATATCTGCAACAAAAAATTCGCAACTTCAAAAATGGTTTCATGATTTATCCAAAAAAAGGCCCCAACAGGCCCTGACTACAAGCTATTGACTCGTATTGAGTCAATTTTCCCTAGATGGTGCAGTAGCCATGTGGTAATTTGCTGTGCCTCCCTGCTGGTCTGGTTCTGCTGTTGCTTTCCCTTGTTGAACCTGCTTCGGCTCCTGTTCTTCAAACAAAGGCCCCAACTCTAGGACTTTATTTATGGCCTTTGTCTTGAGCTTGAGGAAGTCAATGATATACTCTTGCCAAGTCTTCATCAGTGTGGTCTGCATGAGTGGCGTCGACTGGATGTGGTAGGTCTATGAATGTTGAGCTGTATTGAGGTTTTGAATCAGAGACTAGTTGCTGAATCAATTCTACTTTCTGTTTGACCAAAGGCCTGAGGTCGAAAATTATTTGTTTTTTCTTGGCGGAGTTTTCCTCAATAATTTTAATCTGCATCCGTAAAGCATCAACCTGATCATATAACTATCTGCAGGCAACTAGGTCGGTGGTTCCCTTGATTTATATAATGAGTTTGTGCACTTTTTCAGATATAGGCTGAGATTTCATGGCTAGTGAGTTTGAGAATTCATGGATTTTCTCGAGAAATGTATATGCCTTAGTGAATGTACTTCCCAATGTGTCCTTGAGCTGATTTATCTACTCCTTCTTCTGGGTTATCATTTCCGCGTATACCATAACTGGATCTTGTAGCACTGGTTTGGCTGACAGGGCCTGCCAGAGTTCCTCATTTGTATTTATGAGGTTTGTACATGATACCCTAACATGGAGGGAGCTTTCCACAATATCACATGCCCACATATTTGCTGGGGTAACCTCCACTACTCCTTTTACTATAGTCCATAATCCTTGGAAATTATCGATGACTTGATCGAGCTGTTGTTTGAGGGTGTCCCTTTCCTATTCTAGTTGGTTTCACTCTTCAGTAAGTGACAGTACCTGTTGCCGCTGGTGTTCATGATTATGAACCAGATCATTATGTAGGGATTTTTCCTACCGTGCTGTTGTTTGTATGAAATTGAAATATTTCCTTGGTGTCCACCCATGAAGGTCCCTTCTGCTCATCACCTTGGGACTTAGATTTCTATCCCTAATCGGCTGGCCGCTTGTAATGGATCGGTTAGATTGTTCTTGCGGGGAGGTTGGTGTATTTGAAAGTGTTATCGAGGTTTGTGTTGGGTTTATACTGAGGGTGGATGGAGGAATGGATATGAATGGAGGCAATGCTAGCAGAGATTGCTGAAATTCCGAAAATGGGTTTTTTTTCTTGGCGTAGCTTCAACCATTGGTAAGTTTGTTTGAATAAGTAGATTAAGGAAAGTTCCTGGCTCTACCATGGCTGGGTTAATTACAGTTACTTGGGAAATATCTCAGTTAACTTCCACCTCGATATCGATCTTTGTCACCATTCCTATTGGAATTGCATCAGAAATGGTCATGCAAGTGGATGCGGTGTGGGCTAAAGGGTCCTTGGAATTATGGGAGGTGTGCAGTGATGAATTTGAGGTGTTTGAGGAGGAGGCCGGGGTGCCCTGGGATGATGGAGGATTGTGTTGCGGAAAAGTATAGGGAGTTTGGGTACTCTTATCTTGTTCTTTAGTAATAGGAATTCCTGCACTTATCTGCGGTACAAGGTCCTCCTCTATTAAATCCACAACTTGGGAAAGTTTTACAATTTTGGCCCTTTTTCCTTTGGGGCTTGGGATGGGTGGCTTGGTTGCTTTGGTTTTGTGAAGGGGAATGAGTGTAGAAATTGTACAAACAATATGTATACCAATGGATTCAATCCAATCATGCGGTATGCTAAAGCAAGATACTAGATCCTTCTACAAATCAATTGCGAAAAATAAACACGATCGCCAATCACAACAAGTAAAGAAAGAAGAAAATCAAACCACAACATAGATATTTTCCTGGGGAAAGCTTGTTGATCAAAACCCCTCTATCTTATATTGTATATTCACCAAGGAATCATGAAACAATTACAATGCACTCTTCTCATAAGAGTTTACTGCACTCTACCAACTATCTCACACTAATATAGAAAAAATCGACCAACACTTAGCCAATTTTCAACCTTTGCTCAACTTGCCTTGCTTGTGCAATTGATGTGGAATGCAATCACTATTCTTTAGGAATTTCAGGCTTCCAAAACTGCGCAATGCACATGGGCAATCCTATGGGTGTTTTACTGCATGCGGGTAACCTACTAATAATACAAATGATAGTTAACATCCCTTTAACATCTGGCTCAACTAGGTCTCCATTGGAATTGACATACATGAAACTATTAATAGTAAATCACCAGTTACATGAAATATCACCGCATGTGAATTAAATCTGATTTAATTCGCTTGACCTCTCACTAGTGCAACAAACAGTTACAACTAGTTAAACTGATTTTAACTCGATTAATTGAGTTAACTGATTTATCATGCATTAAAATAGTGCACTAACTACAACTTCGACTCAATAAATAATAGAATCACTCTGCATGCCTCACCAACCACCCTCAACTCAAAATTCATGAGCTAACTGAGTTTATCACACTTAGTTAACTATTACAAGTGTTTATGAGATAAGATTACATTTTATTGTGCAATTTAATTAAGGGAAAATTAAATTAGACACACATTTCTTGTTGACTTTTCAACAATTGGGAATGGAGGGTGGTGGCGGGGAGAGAAGTGAGGACCACAGTCGTAATCAAAGGTGACATGGTATTGAAAGCTTGGAATTCATTAAATGAAGGAAAGGGAGTACTCATAGCTCCAATACTTACCATTAACTTGTTGAATGCTTGCATTCTTGTGTCCAGTTTTTGCAGTAGTGGCTGGAGTTGTATCTGAGGGATTCATTGAGATGTGTCCACCGGTGTCTCTCATGGAAGCTATTGGGGAACCATGGAATCGAAGGAATATCTGCGCTTCTTGTCCTGAATCTCCCCTACTACTCCTGTCCATGAGATGACCTCCATATGAAAAGCCTCCTGTGTTAGCTAGAAATTCAATGGTCTATTTTGAAATGTATCCACCGCGACGTAGTGGGGTCTGAGCCACGTATTACCATGCGAGACTCCAAACCATATTTATTCGGAGTACTCATCTAGTAGCATCTTGGGAATTTTATTATGGGCATGTATAAAATCTAGTAGCTATCTTTACCATTATGTAAATGCTTCTTCATTTATCTCCTCGCTGCTGGGATCCCCCGAGACTCTCCACGATCTATACTTAAGGGCTAATGGCTGGTCTTCACTTATCTCTGCAAGTGACCTCTTCCCTGGCATGCACCACTTCAACATGGCTAGCGCCATTATAAAATATCCATAATGATTCCTATGGCCCTTCTCAAGTTTTCCTCGCAGGCTTTGAAGAGTTCATGCAATAGGAAATCACACCAGTTGAGCTGTGCCCCTTGCACGCAGTGTTTCACAACTGAGATAGTGTCCAGTGTACACTCCCCTTTGGTATAATTCCTCATGGTCTTGCGTGAAACCAAATAGCATGCAAATTTTACATTGGGCATGTTAATAAGGTCTATTTTCACATGTTTACATCACCTCTTAGTGTCATACTTCTTGTAATAATCCTACTCTCCCACCTTCTTCACTCTCTTGGAGGTGGTTTGCAACGTCGTGGCCACATCGCTCCCCATCGTTGATAGCCCAGTGAGACGGTGAATGTCCTCTGCATGAATCTTTATCTCCTTACCAAGCCATAGGGAACCATTGTGGATTCTACTGATCAATATCTTCGTGCATTGCATTGCTGCTTCTTGCGTGATGAACACTGGTAGGCTTTGTAGACGGAGAATTTTAGACCTTTGAATTCCTCAGAAATCTAGATGGACCTGAGCTGCTTCGCTGCCACCTTCCTTAACATATTTTTCAATGTAAACCTACCTCTTCAGTGCTAGAAATTGAAATGAATCTGTGAAGTTTGTGTCTATCAATGTTGCATTGTCATATTTTCCTATCAATGAATCTAATTTCTAAATTCTCTGGTTGAGCTCTAGCTCTGCTACTGATGCCACTGTCTTTGTCATGCTACCTCTTCTCTTGTATACCATTGTTATTTCTGGTCTGCAACTTTGGAGTTCTGTTGGTGCGTATTACTAACCGTTATCGCAATTTCGCTATCCTCCAATGCTTTGTCTTTTGGCACTCTGGTTTTCTCCTCCTCCATACAGACTAAGTAATATTTTTGGCACACTGGGAGTTGATGTGACTGGATAACTAATTAATTTTTTCAGGTTTCCTCCATGGATACAATCGTGTGGGTAGTTACCTTGGGTGAGGTGGACTCTGACACTGCTGACGATGGTCTCATAAATTGAATGGACATGATGGGAAATTATTATGGCCTGATGTGGAAACTTTATTACGGAATGATGTTTCTAATTATTTTAGGATTTTTGACTGACAGTACGGACTGAAACCTAAATTATGGGTAATTATTATGGAATGATGGTTAGCATCACTAGCCGTATGGTACTACCTCAACCAAAATTGGTTGTGGTATGGTCCCCATTCCGCAAAAATTCAATAGTGGAATATTCACAACAAAGACGTTATTTATCAGGTGATCAACTTGTGAAAATTGTCTTACCTAACCTACAAAAGTCCCTCGGGTGCGAGAGATTTATTGACCAACCTAACCTACATACTTATTTTGGGTGAGAGAGTTTATTATAAATAAAATTGTAATTGATCATTCATGGAAGGGCTTCAGGCATGCACCATTCACCCAACCAGGCAGTATAACTCCATCTAACTATGTGAGCTTTATATCTCATGAATCCTAGATTTCTATCACATAAAATGGCCCCATCCATTGCATTGCAGTTTCCCTAGAAACTTCTGGAACTTTCTATCATAGAGTAGTACACAACCACCAATGCTGAATGTGTTTTTCTTAATATGTCGATCATGCCAAGATTTCTAGCGCTGCTTTTGGAATGATTGGTGGAAATCCGCAAGGAACCTTGATTCCTCTAACTCCTGAAGTTCTTGGAGACGCCTTGTTATAGACTTTTCATTTAAAATATATGTTGTTGCAGTAATAAAGAGGTTGGGAACAATAAGCTCTACTGGTAGAACCACTTCTTTTCCAAACATCAGTTGGAATGGCATCTAATTATGTGGTCTATTCACAGTGGTCTTGTATTCTCATAACGTAGTTGGAATCATATTTTCCCAGTCACCTCGGTTTGCATTGAAAAATTTTGTCAGGCCCCTTTCTAAAATTTTGTTGAATGCTTCTACGGTCCCATTTTCCCGCGGGTGATACAAATTTCTTTTGTGGTGCTGTATCATAAAGTTTTGCAGGAGAAATTTGACTCTAGCATTGATGAAATGTGTGCCTTGATCGCTTGTCAGACTTCTTGAAGAGACGAACCTTGTAATGATGTTCTAAAAAATGAACCTAGATGTTGTATCGGTGGTACATTCCTTTACTAGTGCTGCTTCAACTCACTAGGTCAGATATTCAGTTGCGGTTACGATGTACCTTGCCTGGGAATGACGTGCAACTGGGGCTATGGGTCCGATGAAGTCAATTGTCCACTTTTCAAATCCTGCGCTGTCGTGACAGGTTGTAATTGTAGTTCATCCCTGTGTGAAGGTTTGCCACTTATTTGACACATGTCACATTTTATTACATATTCCTTAGCATCCTTGTGCACCGTGGGCCACCATAACCCTGCTTGTAGTATTTTTATTGCAATACATTTCCCCCCAACATGTCCCCTTGAAAATCCATTGTGGCATTCCCATAGAATCTCTAGTCTTTCATGGTATAACACACACCTTCTCAGTACTTGGTTGAGTCCCATTTTGCACAAATTTCCTGCAATGAGTTGGTAGTCTACTACCCTGACGACTAAGTGTTTCCTTTGGACGATCATGTAACCTTCCGGTCACTCTCCTGAAGCCAAAAATGTTTCTATTTGCTCCAAGTAATCTGGTATAACCTCCACACGGAACAAATCCACAACTAGTAACTAGTTGTCGACCAGTCCACTGTTCTCTCCTGATTCCATTCTTGATAAATGGTTGGGTCCCACATTCAACTTCCCTGACTTCACTTTAACTTAAAATGTGAACTCTTGGAACAATAATAGCCATATGCAGATTCTGCCTACTAGCACCGACTTGTTTGTTAGATACTTTAATGATGAAAGGTCTGTAAAGAATTTGAAGGAGCCCTCGAGTAGGCAGTGGCGAAAATTCTGGAGTGAGTAAAGCATCACAAGAGCTTCCCTTTATGTGGTCATGTTGTTATTCTCTATATTTGACAGTTTCTGGCTTGCAAAATATACTGGATGATCTACATTTGTTTCCCCTGGTTGTGCCAACACTACCCACAGCGCAATGCCGGAAGCTTCAATGTGCACATGGAATTGTTTATTCCAATTCAGATATGTTAGGATAGGTGTACTTGCTAGTTTTTATTTTAATGCATCTAGTGCTTCATTACAATCTTCGGTCCATGTGAGCTGTTCCATTTTATTTAGAAACTTTTCCAATGGGGTAGTGATGCAGGCATAGTTGCGGATGAACCTCTAGTAGTCTGTATGCCCTAGTAAAGACCTCAATTGCCTAACATTTTCTGGGGGGTACATATTAACCATTACTGCAACCTTAGCGGGGTCCACACACAGTCCTTCTTTACACACCACGTGACCCAAAAATGTTCCAAAGGGAACTGCGAAAATGCACTTCTTTATATTTAAAGAGATCTGCAACTGCTTGCACCGATCAAAAACTATACGTAGCAGACTTGCATGTTTCCTCAATAAATTTTATACGGTCCAGTCATCTATGTAAATCTCTAAAAATTTGTGTCTGTATTCTCTGAATGTTGCTATGACTATTCTTGAGAAAACCGCCGGTGCGTTCTTCAATCCAAAAGGCATCACATGATAAGCATAGGAGCCCTATTCGATCGTAAATGTTGTTTTCTTTTTTTCCTCCTCAACTATCCTGACTTGGTGATACCCAAAGAACCCATCCATGAAATAATATGACTCATTCCTTGCTACATTTTCCAACACTTCATCACTGAATGGTGTAGGAAAATGATCATGCACACATGCATTATTCAAACTCCAGTAGTCTACACATACTCTTATATTTGAATTTTTCTTTTTGTTCTGTATGACTATGGGATTGACACATTTTTCTTCCTCAATCGGGAATATCAGCCCCACATCAAACATTTTGTATATCTCCTTCTTCACTTTTTCTTTTACTTTGGGGTTCAAACGATATGGCCTGTGTTTCATTGGTCTGGCTTCTAGTTTCAACATTATGTGCATCTCCCCCAAGTCTCCTTTGATGCCCTTTAGTTCCACTATAGTCTTCGTATTTCGTTAGTAGATCAAAAATCTCTTTTGTCATTTCTTCATCCCAATAGTCCCCAATGGAAGATAATTTTGGTTTCTCGGCACTCTCGATATTATGTTTTTTGATATTTAGTGGCAATAGGTGCAGTCCCTTTATAGTAGGCTCATCCTAAATTATTCTCTCCCCTTCATTTTCTTCAAAAGAAATATGTATTAAGTTCTCTAGATCATCGTCATCCATTTCCTGATCTACCTTGCCACAAGCCACTGCTTCCTGGGAGCTTGATTCAGGTATCTGATTTAAAGAAGAATGTTCCATAGTCTCCATGGGCCTTGGGGAGATATAAATCCTTTTCATTGCTTGCAAAGTTTCTGTCAACTGTTGAGTGTCTTCCTCAAAGGAACATCTCTTTACAAACCTATCGGCCAACAATTCCCAATTACTGCATTGTCTCTTTTTCTCTTCCGTAAGATACCATGCTTGTGGGATCGTAGAGTGCACAAATTTATGCACCCACAATGTCTTGGGGTAGTCCTCCAGCTCCCACCTATCTTCACAGTCTTTGATATATGCGTGGGGGTATGAGACCCCCCTATACATTTTATTAGGTTGTGGTCTCGCTGATGCTTGGAATGTTGTTCTCAAAACTCTTGCCACATCTTCCCAGCTATGAAAGTGGTTGCGGTGGTTTCCCCACCACCTCGCCGAAGTTGATTGCAATGCCACGTTCATTGGAGGAACTTTATGCTCCTCTAGGAAAATATCATTTACTTTATTGATAAACGTGTTGACATTTTCCATACAGGTGAGAGTAGGGTATCCTCTTACCTTTGTCTCGATCCAGTTAACTCCACGAATGGCTACACACCTTCTAGTATTGAATTTGTACCCTCCCTGTTTCCAGTCGTCCCATGCGACTTTGGACCCTTGCTCAAATTTTTGAACATTGCGCCAGCTTATCATCCCTTATACCACCAGGTTAATGTAATCTTCTCTTTTTCCCACTGTTAGTTGGTATAGTTGGTTGAGGAGTCCTAGGTATTCTCTAGTGTCAATATTTTTTGTGTATCAAGGCCCTTGATATTGATCTAATGGCTAAATTACCTTGACTTCTCCATCTTCAAAGATAATTAGCTCCTTATTTAAGTCGATGATTGAATATTTCTCAAATTCCCAATCAATCACCAACAAGGTTGGTTATGGGTCTTTATCACCCATAATATCAACCACCTCAAAATCATTATAGTTCTTTACCTCTGCCAAATAACCCTCAACATATTCTAATATTCCCGCTGGTACAATACAATACTTATTTTCCATACACAACTGTATGGGAGAGAATTCCAACTTAGGCTTTCGTAGCGCCTCCCAAGTTTTTCTTGGAAGTATATTAACATCTGAACCTAAGTATAGCATTGTATCCCTTGTTTGGAACCCTGCAACTTGTTAATTTATTCATAATTCCTTTCCTGTATGTATTTTGTTTCTTTTCACCCTTCTCACATGCCTTTCTAGGAGATTAGGATTGATTGGGTTTATATGCTCCATTCCTTCCCCAACAACTGTCTTCAAATTTGGTTCAACATTTCCAGCGTTTGTACATAGTTTACAATGCTCAGGAATAGTCTGAACCATTATTCTATTGGCGTACCTGTCATTAGAGTTTTTTCTCCTTCCTTTGCTGGTTGTACCTACTACAGGTCTCTGTGGGTTCCATTGCTTCTTTGAAATACTGGTTTAGTTGTTCAGATTCATAAGATTTATTTGGCGATGTGGGTTTTATCAGCTTTAATGGCTCCATTTCTCTTGCATCTCCTCCAGTCTTCTTTTCTCCTCTCGTTATTATGGCTAGACTTGGTAATGGATGTACCTTAGATAGTATCGGCTCTGAATTTACCAAGTTAGCGCTCCACTGTTTATTTTTTTCTTCCCACCTTTTTATTAACTCGAGACAATCCTCCGTGGCATGTGTGTTTACTTTGTACTGAGAACACCATGGAATTATTGGTAATGGGAATTCCCTTGCGACATGTCCCTCTTGATCACAGTTGTATCATCTCAGGGGCCCTCTTTTTCCTGTCCTACCCCCTCTCATTCCTGGCCCTCCTCAACCTCGCGAAGCCTCGTTTACCCTATAAGAGCTTCTATCCAATCTATCAACCAATGCATCCAAATCTCTGCACTGGTCTGTGTGATGGGTCGTCGAGGCACAAAACTCACAGTAGACATTGTTTTGGAGGTTAGAGTACCTCTGTAGAATGGGACACAATTGAGGGGGGTGGCCAACTCCTTTGCAGATCTCACAATATTCATTTGAAATTTTATTATGTTGGTTTTGCAAGCCATGGAAATGTGTTTGGTCATGGTACAATCCTTACGTTGCACAACTCCTCCCATTAGCGGTGTCCCTTGTGGTCCTGCTGATGATGTTCCAACAATGGTTCCGCATAACCCAGGGCACTCGGAGACTAGATTTACTTCTACAAAACAATGTGTACACCATAAATTGGGTTGCGCTGGTCGCGTTGGTTGCATATCCTTGAATTTCTATGTTAGACTTGAAATTTGGTCTTGTAGGCCCAGTATGGAAGGATCTTGTGTTGTTACTCCTCCTCTGAATTCTTGCAGGTATCCAACCATTACTTTGATTTTGCGTCCTGGAGTATGTAAATCGTCTACTGTGTTAACAGTGTCCTGGTCAGAGGTAGAAGGGCCTTGATGAACCAATCACGTTGATGATTTGGGTATATTGGGTAACTCAGTTTCCCGATTACACCCTTAAATCTTCTCATTAGGTCCCAAGTAGTCTCTCCTTCTTGTTTCTTAATCTCCCATAGCTCAGATAACCCTTGTTGGTTAGTCTATTGAAATTAAAACTCTTACACAAATCCCCTCTTGAAATCATCCACGGCTGGATTTTAGTATACCTCATACCATTTAATGAACCATTGCAATTTTATTTCCCAGACCGTAGTTTGGAATTCAATTAGCTAAACAACATCCGGTGTTTGGAAAGCTCTACAGATTACTTCGCACAAGTACCAGTGCTGTTCCACATCATCATTCCCTTTTCCTGAGAACTCAGAATATCTAGTAAATGACCCTGCCATTTATTTCTGTGTATGTAATATTCCTAATTAGCTTTCAGCTAGTTGGAATATTAATTTTTTCTTTTGATAAAAAGATAGGTGAATAAGTGGGTAGATATACCCATAAATATATTTAGTAGGAATAAAACCACTTCTCATGTGAATGTGGATCATTGTATCAGCAAAATAAATCACCTTGAGGTGTGAACAAGGGTTAAATCATGTGCACAGGGTCAAAGTTGACCAAATCAACAATGCTGTTATGGAGGTAGTGGAGGATTAATGGAGGACAACACAGTCATAGAGGAGGAGTGTATGCATGAGAGTAACTTCTTTAATGAGTGGGAACCAGGGTGAGGAAGCTCACCAAGCATATAAGGAAGGGGATGGCATCCATAGAAGGCATTCAAAATATTGATATTGTATTGGTCTTTTATGACCCTTTTCATGCTTCAGCTGTTTAGCTAAGTCTGCTGTGCTATTTAGCACAAGGGTGTTTCCGAGCGGGAATCCAACCCTCATCCTCAGGGGACTTCGAGTGCCTACTTAGGAGAGGTTCATTGAGCATCATTTCCACTATTCGTCTTTGGGCCAAGCTTTAGCCTTCATTCACAACGTAGTCTCCTTCAGGATTATGTTGTTTTGCAGGGTAGCAACAGTGGAGGGTTCATAGACCCAATTTTTGAGCTTGTTTTCCAGTGGAGGGAGAAGACATTCATCCGGGAGGCTAGTAAGGAAGTTATTAAAGCTTTATTCCACCATCCGACATCAAGCCAAGCAGTATAAATCACCCACAATGCAGTCTCCTCCAGAAACTACGTTATTTTGCAGTGCAGTTGTAGTGGGAGGTCAAGTACCCAAGTTATTGACCCTGTTTTCCAGAGAGGGGATCTACCCTTCATCCAGAAAGGTTGTGAGGAGGGATATCAACCATTTTCATATCATATAAGCCACCTTCCACCAGTGTTGCAGTTGCAGAACATTATTCAGCCCTAGGGCCATATTTTGTATATTCTGCATTTTGAGTATTTCCAGAAACCCCTTCTTGGTTGTCTCTGAATAGTGTTAGAAAGCCTAGATCTCCGATCCCAACATTTTATAAGCACTATATCGGTAGATCCATGTATTTAGATTTTCCAACAGCAGTTAACCTAGCAGAAACTACGTTGTCTTAGCCTCCGACATTCTTGTATAATAGTTGTTCTTCATGTTTCATGTACTGGGTCTCTAGAGGCTTGTTTTACCTAACTTGAGTGTCTTTTTCCTCAAGATATTGTACACATTTACTTATATATTTTTTTAATAAGAAGGCTCTATGATCTGATCATATATATGTGTTTATGTATCACTGCATTTTCCAGCTTTATGTTCTATATTCCTATCTTTTCCATTTTAGGATATTACAGTGGTATCAGAGCATGATATTTGGCTCAAATTGTGGGCAATAAATCTTATGACACAAGAAAATGAGATCCATAATGATGGAGGGTATGAGTTTAGCCTCATTTATTTTTAGATCTATGCAAGATGTAATGTTCCCAAATTAGGAACAGGTACACTATTGGGAATAATTTGAGTTATTACCAATGTGGAGCTTCAGAAAACCATGAGCATGGCAATGAAGAGCAGACCAATAGATGTAAAATAACATCAACCTAGTAGATAAAAGGACCTCGACAAGAGATTGGTCTATATTCTCCTTCCCGGGTGGGGAAATGCAACAATATAGAGAAAAAAATAGTTGTCTTCAGAAAATAATGCTATACAAGTGAGAAGTGGGACTTGGATCCCTTATAAGACATGATATATGACTCACATGCAGAAGTAGAGGTGAAAGAAATCATTCTAGCTCATATAAACATATCTCCCAAGTCTATGCGGCTAAAAATAAGCCAAAACCCCATAGTCTAGCTCATGCAACAACTATTGAAGCAAGGAGTGCATTATTCTAATGAGGGTTTCTACAATAAATGATGAAATAAATCTGATATGAGACATATATTAAGAAAGAAATAGAGAAATGGAGGTTTACACTCTTATACAACAAAACAAGACGTCCAGCAAAGGATTCCAGTAAAATGCATGAAAAACAACAACACTGTAGAAATAACGCAGTTACTGTCTCTATGTACTATACAAGACTGAGTATGACATGAATGAGCTGAATAATACATAAATATTACATGACTGAGTATGACATGAATGAGCTGAATAATACATAAATATGGCCAATGGCCTCTCTAACAAAACTCCCGGAGGAAAATGAGGAACTCCTCCTCAAAGATTTGCACTAAATCAAAGGGTGCAGCTGTGCTGCTGCTGCTGCTGCATAAAGGATGCAATTTTCTAAAGGAGACTGCGTTGTGGCTGAATTTGGATGAATGGCCCCAAGCTAAATACTAAAATGAAGCTCAAATCCTTCTCTCTTGATCCCTTAAGCAAGTTGATCCAAAGAGAGGATGGAATTCCTGCACAGGAATCCCTTGCACTAAGCAGTGCAGCAACTCCGGCTAAACAGCTGAAGTATGAAATTGGTCTCCAGACCAAGAAATATGAATACATGAATGAATTCCCTTTGATGCTATGCCTTCCTTTTATCTTTGGTGAGCCTCCTCACCACGGACCCCACACAATGTTGAGGTGACTGCTTCATGAAGCTTCCTTTTTCAAAACTGCGCTGCCCTAGCTTGCTTCCCTCCTCTTGTGGCTGCGCTGTTAACTTGGTCAACTAATCCACCTCCAATGCCTCTTTCACACTAAGGATCTTCAATCTATTTTACATATGTGTGTCTTAGGCTGATCCTTGTTCACATTGAACTGGTTTACTTAGGTGATCTCTTCCTCCTCAAGAATGCATGTTGACTTTGTCAAACTTGACTATGTCCTCATCTATTTTTCCTCTGTTCACACTTGTAAGTGTAAATTTCAGCTCCTGAAGTGATCCCCTTCCTTATTAAGGTGGAAATTATTCATATTTTATTGTTCATGGGCTCCCTTACCCATTTATTCCTCTCCTAGGTGAGCGTAGCAAAATCTAATGTTCCAAATTGCCTGTTGCAAAATTTGGAAACATTACAGTCCTCCCCTCCCAAATGTTGCTTGTCCTAAAGAAAATGCAAGGATAGGACTGAAGAGCACCCTCTTCTCCCCTACAACAACCTCATAAGATGAAATCCTCCAAAGATCAAGGTGTTGTATCATCAATATATCTCCAAGTTGCCTCTCCCAAGTGTGTAAGCTATCTAAATAGCTGACATTAGGTAATAGTAGATCATCCATGGAAGAAAAAATGGGCTGTTTGAAGATCTTCTTGAAGCATGAGGGCTGATATAGGTTTGGAATCTTCATCCCCAAGCTATCAACCAAGCAAATTGAGCCACCCTCCAAAATGGTAATTCATGCAAATCATCCTCCACCTGAAGCTCCGACAAAGTAGGTGGGTTGAAATTCCAGTCATGGTAGACATAGTAGTCTACCCCACGCTTCTTTCCTCTCCACTTAAGACAAGTGTAAAGGATTTTCTGATCTTGGGATGCCATCATGTTGCCCTCAAATGGAAATAAGGAAGCTAAACTTCCAAAGGTCCCTCTCCCAGCGTTGTGCATCAAGCTGGCCCAAACCATCTCATACATGATGGATAAGAAACCATCATCATATGGCACTCCATCCATCTCATGGTCCTCCTCATAAAAAGACAAATATTTTGCTGTGGAGGCCATGTCTCTTCCCATGCTCCCCTTAGAGCATGTAAGGCAGAAAGTGTGGGGATGCTCTTCCCCCAAGAACACATCCACTCTATGTGTTCCTCCTCCAATCATGCTCCTCATATAGGTAGGAATAATATCAGAAAGTAGGATCATGATCACAATGAGAGAAATACTGAAGGTTTTATGTAGTGCTGGAGTGTACCAACAGTCTCCCAAGTGATCACAACGTAGTCTTCCCCACTGCAGCTTCAGGAAATGGTATGGCAAGTTGTCTCTTGACAAACGGTTTGCGGTATAAGTCATCACACCCACTAGTAAATAGTAGATGGTTGAAAATGTCAATTGAGCACACAAGAAACAACCATATACTTGCCCCAGATCATACATTAGATGACCGTCTCCATCATTATAGCTGGCTAAAAATAGACCATGGAGTCTAAAGAGAACCTTACCCCTTTGTAGAGAAATGCACTGCAAAGACATGGTAAGAGTATACAAATATAGTGATGAACAATCAATAAGTGCAAAAACAGAGTTCTTACCATGTGATGGAAGCAAGATGGTGACAAGATCCATAGATGAATCCTCCATAGTGGCATGAAATACCCATATGAAGAGGAATGAGCCACATACTGCTTGGAAATCCCCCTTCTCATGCTTGGAGATCCAAGTCAAGGAGAACATACCACAATAGCCAATGAGTCCATCCACCACTCTATCAACCTCACCTCCTCTATGCCCACCAAGTGCATCAAATATGAAGTGGTCCTAGGAACACCTCATCAACAAGCTCCTGCTCCAAGGTGACAACGCTGCTGGCCTATGCAAATAGGCTCCTTCCAACTCATAAATCCAATCTCTGACATGTTCAATGTCAAAGACTCCTCTCATAATTTTGCCATCTCCTCCCAATGCAACATCATGCAAAATGTGAGAGTAACTATGCCCATGCTCTCTCTTAATCCTCCAAAGCAACAAATGCCTTTGCTGCCTCATCATTCCTCCATCATACAACTCATGTGGTGAAAAGATCATATCATCATAATGCTTCCACACTCCTGGCCATATGATGCAAGTACCCTGCCAAGTACTCTCCTCCCACATGCCCTTGGAAAAAGGATATGTTCCATGGTGGCCAAACTCGCTCAAGAGTAGCCAACACAGTTTTGCCTGTTGCTGCCCAGTATCATAGAGTTGCAAGTAACTCTCTAACTTCTTACTCTCTATCCACATCCATTTGTCCACCGATGAATGCCTTCTATCTTCCTCCATCTTGGTATTCCTCCAAAAGGGACTACCATCCTCCCATATCAGATTTTTCTCCTTGCATTCCATGGGATGCTAAAATGCAACTCCTTGGAGACCTCCTAGAGAAGACCTATCACCGATGATCATTTTGAACCCATAAGGATCCAAAGGGGCTGAAAGCAAAGCCTCCTTGCTGCTACCTCTTGACAGCACTGTAACCCTCCTCCAGGGTGTTTTGGCTATCTCATGTGTCAACTCCCAGATGAACATTTGGTTCTGCATGAATTTGTTTGGAGCAAAGTTCACTCCATCCTCCAGGTTCATGATTCTCTCCAAAAGATCACTCCTCAACCTCAAGGGTTGTGTGCAAATCAATAGGGGTCTATGAGAATGATGGTTCATTTGTTCCTTGAACCATTCAAGCTTGCACATCGTAGTGCAATCTTGCTGCTCTTTCATGGCAACAATGTTTGATCCTGGGCCATATAAGGATATATTTCCACCATTCTTAGAAATATTTGCTGCAATAAGGAAAAATGGAAATCCTCCCATACCTTGGTGAGATGTGAGAAATTCTTGTAAAGTTGCAAAGGCTCCTCCCTCCAATGTAATGGCTGCCCCAGCTGCTGATGTAGAAGGTTTCTCTCCCAAGGCTGTGACAGTGCTGGTACTTGCCTCTTCCCATGGTGGTGTGGACCTTCTCTCCTATGATCTCTCTCCATTAAAAGTTATGATCAGCCCTTGCGTGAACTCAGAAAAATAAGTCACTCTTGTGTGGCTTAAGTGATTGCACCACCAAGCATTGGCTTCACCCTCCATGTGCAACGCTGCAACTTCTACTGCCTCCTTCTTTACCATTGGATGAAGTAGGAATAATGCCTCAAGCTTCCTTGCCCAAGCTCTAGCTGTAGTTGACCCATAAAATGTAGAAAATAGGAACCTATTGCCTTTGATTTATCCTTTTCTTCAATATATTCTTTCTTCTCTCAGTTGAACAAACTGAGGAAAATCTAAGGTCTCTTTGGAAGCCCTAGGTTGGCACTTGTATTATGCCAAATACCCACTCAATATTTCATGCTCCAAATGGTCTCCTTGCTCTTCACTTCCTCTATGAGAAAAAGAAGTGCATGCATCTTATTCTGCTTCTTGAAACCTTCTAGAGGTCTCACTGCAACTCTCTCCTCCTTGAAACCCTCTTGGAGTTTCAATGCATTTCTCTTCTTCTTTCTTCTTGGATTTGAAAATGGATGAGAGTAAGCTCATCCTCTCCATAATTTGTTCTTATCTTCTTCTTATCTTTTGATTGGATATGAAATCCATAGGCTGAGCCAAGATGAAAGCTCTGATACCACTGTAATGTTCCCAAATTAGGAACAACTACACTATTGGGAATAATTTGAGTTATTACCAATGTGGACCTTCAGCAAACCATGAGCATGGCAATGAAGATCAGCCCAATAGATGTAAAATAACATCAAACCAACAGATAAAATGACCTCAACAAGAGATTGGTCTATATTCTCCTTCCTGGGTGGGGAAATGCAGCAATATAGAACAAAAAATAGCCGTCTTCAGGAAATAACGCTATAAAAGTGAGAAGTGGGACTTGGATCCCTTAGAAGACATGATATATGACTCACATGCAGAAGTAGAGGTGAAAGAAATCATTCTAGCTCATATAAACAGATCTCCCAAGTATATGCAGCTAAAAATAAGCCAAAACCCCATAGTCTAGCTCATGTAGCAACTACTGAAGCAAGGAGTGCGTTATTCTAATGAGGGTTTCTACAATAAATTATGAAATAACTCTGATATGAGACTTATATTAAGCAAGAAATAGAGAAATGGAGGTTTACACTCTTATATAGCAAAACAAGACACCCGACAAAGGATTCCAGCAAAATGCATGAAAAACAACAGCACTGCAGAAATAACGTAGTTACTGCCTCTCTGTACTATACATGACTGAATATGACATGAATGAGCTGAATAATACAGAAATATGGCCAATGGCCTCTCTAACAAAACTCCCGGAGGGAAATGAGCACCTCCTCCTCAAAGATTTGCATTAAATCAAAGGGTGCATTTGTGCTGCTTCTGATGCTGCATAAAGGACGTAGTTTTCTAAAGGAGAATGCATTGTGGCTGAATGTAGATGAATGGACTCAATCCAAATACTGAAATGAAGCTCAAATACTTCTCTCTTGATCCCTTAAGCAAGCTAATCCAAAGAGAGGATGGAATTCCTGCACAAGAATCCCTTGCACTAAGCAGTGCAGCAACTCTGGCTAAACAACTGAAGTATTGGTCTCTAGACCAAGAAAGCTGAATACATGAATGAATTTCCTTTGATTCTATGCCTTCCTTTTATCTTTGGTGAGCCTCCTCACCCCGAACCCCACACAATGTTGAGGTGACTTCTTCATGAAGCTTCCTCTTTCAAAACTGCACTGCCCTAGCTTGCTTCCCTCCTCTTGTGGCTGCACTGTTGACTTGGTCAAATAATCCACCTCCAATGCCTCTTTCACACTAAGGATCTTCAATCTAGTTTACATATGTGTGTCTTAGGCTGATCCTTGTTCACATTGAACTGGTTTACCTAGGTGATCTCTTCCTCCTCAAGAATGCATGTTGACTTTGTCAAACTTGACTATGTCCTCATCTATTTTTCCTCTGTTCACACTTGTAAGTGTAAAGTTCAGCTCTTTAAGTGATCCCCTTCCTTATTAAGGTGGAAATTATTCATATTTTATTGTTCATGGGCTCCCTTACCCATTTATTCCTCTCCTAGGTGAAAGTAGCAAAATCTAATGTTCTAAATTTCCTATTGCAAAATTTGGGAACATTACACAAGACCTCTCCAAGGAGGTCAAAAAAATGAGAAGGGAGAGGCACAAGGAGACCTCAAGAAGATTTCAAGATGAGGAAGGTCCAAGCACTTCCTATTAGCAACGGAAGAAACTGGTATTGCACAAAGCTCCAAAACAATCTACTATGTCCACTTTCTTGGAAGAGGAGGGTGAATGTTATGGATATGGAGGAAAATTATATCATGAGACTCTAAGTGATTATCTTGTAGAGTAAAAATCTCAATCAAGGGCTTTCAAGGAGAATCTAACTCTCTAGCAGTTCATTTAAAGAAAAGAAGAACGGAGACCCTGTAGCAGCAGTAGAAGAAAAAGAAATAATAGATTTCTATTGTCTACATTTGATGGGTCCTCCAAAAGCACAACAAGGGCTTGGAGGAAAAATTTAGATGCATTCTTCCTACATCATCCAATAGCAGAAAGAGAAGCTGTTGAGATTGCAGCGCTGCACCTTGAGGGTGAAGCAAAGGATTGGTGGTTCAACCATTTGAAACATGCAAGAGTGACTGCTTATGCCGATTTTACTCAAAGGCTGATCAAGAAGTGTGATAGAAGAAAACTGGAGGTAATACCCATTGAGACATCTCCCAACATTGTTTTGAAAGCACATGAGGAGCCAAGGGAAGCTGTCAGTACTATCACTCTAGAAGAAGAGAAACTTCCACCACCACTAGCTCCAAGAGTACTTGCATCAGGAGAATGGACACTTGCATCTTTGCAAGATGGTCTTGATCTCTTGATATTTGGAGTCCCATGCATTATTCAAGAGATGCATGAGAAAGAGGAGGCAGATACCAGCATTAGTGCAATAGTAGAGGAGCATCCATCACCATCACTAGCAGTTGGAGGAGTCATTACACCGGTAGAAGGAACCCTTGTAGATATACAAGATGTTCCCAAGTATCAGCTTATCCAAGGTATGCAAGCATTTCCTCCCCATATTATTTCAACACATCAGATGGAGAGTTGTGGGGACATGCCATCAGGGAAATTACATAACGAAGGGTTAAAGCACATTGTTGATTTGGAGCAACATAATATCACTGTGCAGAGGACCTTTGATTGGTTCAAGGAAGTGATGTATAGCCATCCTGGTTTCTCATTGTTGATCTGCACACAAAACTTTGGGTTGGAGTGTAGAGTTTTGGAGGATAGGATGAGCATAATCCTAATTAATATAATGCATAACTGTGTGTTCAACATTGTGTATGACCCTAAGAGATCAGATGCACCATCATGGAGATCATCAGCGCTGTCACTGAGAGACAATGATGAGTAGGGGGCACAACTATTATTAAAGAATTCCGATGACCATTCTACTTATGTAGCATTAGATAGGAAGATGGTTGATGAGAGACATCTTATGATGGATAACATCTTCCATTATTATGATAGATCCTTCTTGATGAGCACCTTACATCTCAACGAGAATATTTTTCCTACAACATATGTTAGTGTGAATTCTAATCGCAAGCGTACAAAAAAAGCTCACTTTAGCTGTGCATAAAAAACAACCCTAACATCAAAGATGGCTGTAAATTTCCTTAGATTTGAAATTAGTAATCAGAATAAATGCTACATAAATACAGTTCTATGTAGTTAAAGAAATTAAACAACAAATAAACGCAATAGTTTCTCCATGCATCCAATGAATAAGACAAGAATGTTTTTAAAGAATTTTTGTATTATGACATCTGGGAAGGGAACATAGAAAGACGTTACCAGTCCCCCTCAATGGGATGTGTTCTTGTATGTCCTTAGCACTTCATATCTAAGATCGCTCTCTCTTGATGGTGTAGAAATCCCAAACAAAAATGTAACCCAAGGGGAAGTCACAAGAAAAAAAGTAGAAAAATATGGCAGTGATGGAGGATCAAATTCAGGCCAAAAGTATAGATCCAGAGCGATATTTAGGCAATAAAAGGTAGTGATTGAATGGAAAAACCCTTATATTTATAACAAAATATTAAGTTAGTCTAGATATTGGTGCATAATTAAAATATTATTAACCAAATCTAGATCCAACTTTTATGGAATATTTTATTATTTTTGTTGGAGGGAAAAGGAATTTGAATTTGGTCAAATCCATTTATTTGTAAATCATTAAATAAATAAATGATTTATTTATTATTTTAAGAATGATTGAGTAATAAATTAAATAAATACTTGATTATTCAATTATTTAAAACATTTAGTCAAATTTAACAAAGAATATTATTTAAATAATGTTTTAAATAATTATAACTAGAAAATAATAAGATAAATAATGATTTATCTAATTAATTTTTTGTTTGGTTAAATATGACTAGAATATTAATTAAATCAATGTTAATTAATTATCCTTGAGGAAAATCAAATAAATAAGTGATTTATCTAATTTGCCCTCATGGGTTTCTCATAGGTTCATGTTTAATAAATTATGGATTACTAAGTTATTTTTCATAGTGAAAGAAATTTTACTAGGGTAAAATTGGTCTTACATGGTGTACTTTGGTCCATCTAATAGTAACAGGTTAGATGACCAAAAATTGGTGTAACGGATTTCCCCCTAGCGTTCGAGCATTAAGAGCTAATCATATGACCAAAGTACATTGTAAGAACAAAATCACTAGACACCGAAGGGGGAGTGAGAGAGAGAGAAATATAAGGTAGACTAAAGCGCTAGAGGAAAATACCCTAAGGAGGTGAGAATTACAGGTGTGACAAGTCTCTTTTTATGAGTGTGTACCTATTATACATGAGGCGGGGGAGGCATACCTATGCCCGCCGAGATAAAAAAGTACAAAGAATAATGATGCATCTAGTAAACAAGGGATTGAAATATATAGTACATGCTGGCATAAACATGGTCCAGATAAAAACATGATAATGGATCCCACATACATAATGTGCCTCAGACAACATCTAGGACTTATACAATAATATCTAAGTACATGAGATATAAGTGCAACCAAAGAGGCCCTGTAACATAAGAAAGGGATCTGAAAATATGAATGATACATGCAAACTAAAGAGGTGTTGCAAGCTGCTGAGGCTGGAACCATCAAATCTATGGAGCTGCATCTAAGAATGTATTAGAGAAGTCATTCGGGCATGTGGGGGGCTACCTAAAAGGCCACCCTCTCATGAGGTCTGAAACATCTCACACACACCCAAGAATCATCGGTACGATCTGTTGTATCATAGAACCATCAAGTATACAAATCTTGATTATGCCATAAGGAGTTGGTGCTGAGAAACAATCGAGTTAAAGGGAAATAAAGATTCCCTTTGCCTGATCCGAGACACCGAACAAGAGTGGAAGTTGGAACCGAGGTACACTTCCCTCTAGACCTGTCTTCTGGAATGAGTAAGCTCATGTTGACAGAAGGAGGTCTTACATAGGTGAGGCAATAAGGGATCCTCAACTAAGGCATGAGAAATAATAGTAGAGCGACTGATATACTGACACCATGGATGATGGTGGAATGGGGGGTATTGAGTAGTGGGATGATGAATTCCCTTGTTAGAGCATAAAGGGCATGGATGACTTGGCAGCTACTGACTCGACACCAGAGGGGATAGGGGATAGTATGAATGAAGGAAAAAATGTGCGACACGAGAGAGGAACAAAGAAATGAAAGATGGAGGACTGTGGCGGGATACAAAGAGACTCGGGAAATACTCCATGGATGCGATGATGACTCAACTCGGATGCTCTAAACAAGGGCGACTCGATGATGTTGCCACACATAAAAGGACAGGTAGGGACAATAAAAGCATGAGTGCAAGATGGTTACTCCCGACAAAAATCGACATGAGCATGGACAAGTATGAAGGCAAAGTGTTGCCCCAAGTAAAAGTGTTGCAAGTGAAGAAATTCGATTTTGAGGAGTGGTGAAGTGACCCTTCTTGGAAAAAATGTGTCCAGGTGAAGTATCAAATCAAAAAAATCAAAATATGGCTACCTAACATAAATAAAATGTGCATTTCAGGAGGGAAATGCTAAGGGTAATATTTCTTAAGATAGAGTGCATTACAAGGATTAGGAAGAGGGTGGCCTTCGAAATCCTCTAGGAGGTTGTTAAGTCCCTATATTACTAGTATAGTCCCTTATTGTTGTTAGTGTAACCCCCTTATTTTTATTGTTGTACCCCTGTAACCCTAATATTGTTATTATTGTGCCCTTAAATTATTATTGTTAGGTCGGCTAGGATTATATTATGGCCCCATGGACTCCTATATATAGAAGGAGGTTTTGTCATTTGTATCATCCAATAATTTTTCATTTATGTAATGTAAAGGAGGTTTCACCCTCGAAGTGGCTTATTTCTAAGGAATTTATCTCTCTTTTCTTCTATTTTTGGAGTTGGTTTCATAACATTTGGTATCAGAGCCTTTGGATTCTAGGGTTTCGTTGCTCCAAACAAGTCATCGTGGAATTTTCGGTGTAACTTGTTTTCTATGAAGGTTCAGAAACTGAAATTTTTACAAAGCAAAGCTGAAATTCTGAGGAACATTGTGTAAAAATTTTAGATATTGGTTTGCAATAGTTTCGGAGATATGATCTGTGGAAGTTAGGGTTGTTTTAGGCTCTCGAATTTCACCTGAAACAGGTCATCGTGGAATTTGCACTATAAATTATTTTCTACGAAGGTTCAAAATCTGAAATTTGTACAGAGCGAAGAAGAAATCCGGAGTAACTTCCTGTAGAAATTTCAGATCTTGGTTCACCATATGTTCAGAGATAGGATCTGTGGAAGTTAGGGTTTTTTTAGGCTCTCAAATTTCATATCAAAGAGGTGACTATGGGAAAATCGTCATAAATCTCTCTCTAAGCGTCGGATTGGAATTCTATAAGAAGTGGAAATAAGTGCACGAACCATACTTTACTGTGTAGAAATTTCAGAGCCGAAGGAGGAAACAATGACACGTGGCACGTCTTACAAATTCACTCTACTGAACCAGTCTATAATTAGGTGATTGTGGGAGATTGGACATAAATTTTCTTTGAAGAGTCCAAATCAGGTCAGACCTCTGGAATTCGAAATAAGATTCAGAGGAATACTACAGGGCTGAATTTTAGATATTGAAGATCCAAAATCACAGAGATAATTTAATTAAAATATCGAGATCCTCAAAATAAAGAAAAAGGTGTGTATTTTTTTCTCGAATTGCACAAGTCTTGTGTGAAAAATCAGTTTGATGTGATTCCAAGGGCATATTGAAGCATAGATATCAGTATTTGGTTCTAAAATTCCACCTAAAAATAATTCAACACCAATTAAGCCTTCAGAAGGCTCAAGTATTACTCATGAAGAGGAAGAAGCACAACATGACATATCAAAATTACAAGAGAAAGTGCACCAAATTTCGCTCTTGGAAAGAGCAACAAAAAATTAAATGGAAGTTTTGAAGAAAGGCGTGGAAGCTAAGATGGATGGTTTGAAGAAAGTCGTGGAAGATAATATGGATGGCATGAAAGCTAATATGGATGACATGGAAGCTAAGATCGATGAAAAAATGAAATATAACATGGAAGACATGAAGAATGATCTAAAATCAGACATGGACGGTTTGATGACAAGGTTAATACAAGAAATGATTCCTAAGGGCACAAAGATAGTAGAGGAAACTCATGATGAGAACAAAATAAATGTAAATCGTGATTTCATAAACTCTAATGTTGGATTGAAGAACCACCATATTCCAAAGAGGGATATGAGGAGGTTTGATGGCAAGGATCCCGTAACATGGATACTACAGATGGAGCAATATTTTGATCTCAATAATGTGCAAAACACACAAAAGGTACGCATTGCAACTTTACATTTAGAACAAAATACATTTGTATGGTATCGATGAATTTTCTCCCATAAAAAAATTATCACTTGGTCAATTTTTATGGAGGAAATGATAGCACATTATGAGGATACAAAGAGAAACACCTTCTTTAACCAATTGATAAATCTTAAACAAAAGGGTTCAGTGGTTGAGCACATTGAGGACTTCCAAAAATTGAATATAAGGGTAACTGATATTCCAGAGGAACACAGGATTGATGTCTTCATAGGGACTTTAAAGGATAACATCCAACATTAAGTTCGCGTTTTGGAACCTGATTCATTCGAGAAGGCATTCAGGTTGGAAAGAAAAATTGAATGTAAAATTATGGTGAAAAGGAAGCCTACCACTCACATCTATAAAGATGGAAGTGTTTCTACTCCTAGACTTCCACAACCTACAAGGTTTACACCACAAAAATTGGAAGAAAAAAGAGTAAAAGGGCTTTGCTACATTTGTGATAGAAAATACACTAAAGGTCATAAGTGTGCTGAGAAGAAATTATTTTACATAGGTTGTGAAAAGGAGGAAGAAAATGACTAAGAAACTTCAAAAGAAGAGGATATACACCAGGAACCAACCCTAGAAGAAGAATAAATGAGTCTGACCATATCGTGTAATGCATTGGCAGGAATTAACACTCCTCAAACTCTCAAGATAGAAAGACATACCAAGAAGAAAAAGGTAATAGTGATGATTGATTCGGGTAGTACCCATAATTTTATTCATATAAGGTAGCCAAGGAATTGAATTGTTTCCTATACCCAACACTAGAATGTCAAGTGATGGTTGCAAATGGAGGAACTACAAATTGCTCTGGAAAATTCCATAATATAAAGCTAACCATGGGGGAATATGTATTGAATAGTCCAATGCTTTCCATTCCAATGGGAGGTGATGATGTTGTACTAGGAGTATAATGGTTACAATATTTTGGGACGATAGCTTTTAATTTTCAATAACTTTCTTGAAATTTTTTTCAGAAGGAAAGGAAATCGAATTATGAGTTATCACAGGGAAACAAGGAAAGATAATAAGCTCTAATGTCATGACAAAGATTTTGAATAAAGAAAAACGAGGCATAATTGCACAATTATGCTCACTAGAAGTTCTAGTATCAAAATCATATATTTCTCCAGATCTCCAAAAAGTCTTGGACAATCATTCCAAGGTGTTTGAAACTCCCAAAGGACTCCCACCTATTCGTGATCATGATCATGCTATTCATTTAATTCCAGGAAGTGTTCCTCCCAACATCAGGCCTTACAGATATCCTTATGTCCAAAAGAGAAAAATTGAATGTATGATTGCAGAAATGTTAGAGGATAGTATAATTCAACCTAGTCAAAGTTCTTTCTCTGCTCCAGTAGTATTGGTGAAAAAGAAGGATGGATCATGGTGCATGTTTCCAGATTATAGGGAGCTCAATAAGCTCACTATTAAATATAAATTTCCCATTCTTGTGATTAATGAATTATTGGATGAATTACATGGAGAAATTTATTTTACCAAGTTGGATCTTCGTTCAAGATATCATCAAATTAGAATGAAGACTAAAGATATTTCGAAAACAACATTTCGAACTCATGAGGGTAATTATGAATTTTTGGTCATGCCTTTTGGCTTTATCAATGCACCTTCTACATTTCAAGGGTTGATGAATTCCATTTTCAAACCCTTCCTTATAAAATTTGTCCTAGTATTTGTTTGATGACATACTAATCTACAACAGGTCTTGGAAGGATCATGTTCAACATGTTGACAGGGTTCTCAAAATATTGGAGGAGTAACAATTATATGCAAAAACATCCAAATGTTTCTTTGGAGTACAAGAGGTGGAATATCTGGGTCATATTGTATCTCATGAGGGTGTTAAGGCAGACCCTAAAAAAATTAAGTCCATTAAGGAATGGGAAGTCCCCACAACCATAAAGTAGTTGCATGGATTTCTCGGGTTAACAGGGTATTATCGCAAGTTTGTTAAGAATTATGGGGGAATAACAACACCTCTAACAACATTATTGAAGAAAGATGCATTTTCATGGATTTCTGAAGTAACTAAGGCCTTTGAACATATTAAAGAGGAAATGTGCCTAGCACCAGTCTTAGCTATGCCAGACTTCACAAAAACCTTTATTGTGGAATGTGATGCCTCAGGAAATGGAATTGGTGTTGTTTTAATGCAAGAAGGAAGAACCATTGCTTTTGAAAGTCGTCCAATCAAAGGAAAGTATTTACATAAACCTATTTATGAGAAGGAAATGTTAGCAATACTGCATGCACTAAAGAAATGGAGAACTTACCTAATGGGAAGACACTTCAAGGTAAAAACTAATCATGATAGTATTAAACACTTTTTGGAACAAAGACTATCTTCAGAAGAGCAGAAAAAATGGGTCACAAAGATGTTGGGTTATGACTTTGAAATAATCTACAAAAAAGGAAAGCTTAATGTTGTTGCAGATGCAATCTCAAGAAAGAATGAAGAGGTGGAAGCATTGTTTTGTGCCATTTCTATTATCCAACTAGATTGGATAACCGAAGCAAGAGATGAATGGAAGAAGGACAAAGATGTATGGACACTCATTCAAAAGTTGCAGCAAGATCCTAGTACATCTGATACATTTAGTTGGAAAATGATTCCTTATGGTACAAAGATCGCTTATATCTTTGTAAGAATTCCCAACTAAAACAAAATATTCTTCTGGAATTGCACACTTCTCCTTTAGGAGGACACTCAATATTTTTAAAAACTTACCACAGGGTGAAGAAAGAATTTTTTTGGGATGGCCTTAAATCTGATATTCAAAAGTTTGTGGCGGAATGTTTGGTTTGCTAGCAAAATAAAGTTGAGACAATTAAGACCCCGGGACTTCTACAACCTTTATCCATTCCAAGTCAACGTTGGGAGGAGATTTCAATGGATTTTATCACAGGTTTACCTAAGTCTGAAGGAAAGAGTGTCATCATGGTGGTAGTTGATAGACTTATCAAGTATGCACACTTTTGTGCATTATATCATCCATTTAAAGCAAGTACAGTTGCTACTACATTTATGGATAGAATTCAAAAGCTACATGGAAGCCCAAGGGTTATTGTGAGCGACAGAGATCCCATTTTTACTGGAAATTTTTGGACGAAGTTATTTTCTTGTTTGGATACTCAATTAGCTCATAGCTCATCTTATCATCCTCAATCTGATGGTCAAACTGAGATAGTAAATAAATGTTTGGAAGGATATCTTCGTTGTTTTGTATCTGATAAACAAACACAATGGGTCAAGTGGTTACCTCTCGCCGAATGGTGGTATAACACTTCCTTCCATACTGCAGCAAAAATGACCCCATTTATGGCACTTTATGGATATCATCCACCATCCATCACATCATCTTTAAGAGAAAATTCGAAGGTTCAAGCAGTGGAAGA
Organism: Pinus albicaulis; assembly: GCA_034641835.2. NCBI lineage: Eukaryota > Viridiplantae > Streptophyta > Pinopsida > Pinales > Pinaceae > Pinus > Pinus albicaulis. Next base: position 521,896,322 of record CM076584.1, on the reverse strand, counting down.
TCACATCGAGCATCAGCGAGAAGTTCTCCAACTCTTAAAGGATAACTTGAATTTGGCACAAAATCGAATGAAACAACAGACAAATCAACATCGCAGCGAGAGAAGTTTTGATGTAGGAGATTGGGTATTTTTACGGCTACAACCATACAAACAAATGTCCCTCAAGCAAGCTAAGAAGGATAATAAATTATCACCAAAGTACTATGGTCCTTACAAGGTGTTGTAAAATATTGGTACTATGGCATAAAAATTGGAGCTTCCTGCTTCTTCGTGAGTGCATCTAGTTTTCCATGTTTCATCCTTAAAGAAGGTTATAGGGGACAAAATTCTAGTTCAAAAAATATTGCCAGAAATTGATGAGGAAGGAAAAATCATAATGGAACCTGAAGCAGTCACGGAAAAAAGAACTCGACAGCTACGAAATCGATCAATTTCAGAGTATATCATCAAATGGAATAACTTACCCACTGAATATTCTACATGGGAGGATGAGAATTTTATACAAAAGCACCCAGAGCTACTTAAGCATTGAGGACGACACTTTTTGAAGGAGAGGGGCATGTTAGGTCCCTATATTACTAGTATAGTCCCTTATTGTTGTTAGTGTAACCCCCTTATTGTTATTGTTGTACCCCTGTAACCCCAATATTATTATTATTGTGCCCTTATATTATTATTGTTAGGTCGGCTAGGATTATATTGTGGCCCCATGGACTCTTGTATATAGAAGGAGGTTTTATCATTTGTATCATCCAAATATTTTTCATTTATGTAATGTAAAGGAGGTTTCCCCCTCGAAGTGGCTTATTTCTAGGGCGTTGATATCTCTTTTCTTCTATTTTTGGAGCTGGTTTCATAAAAGAGGTATGCCCCTTTACCCATATCCTTACTGATGATGTAAGGCCCTAGCCATAATGAGTGAAACTTCCCATGACCGAGGACATCATGACCCTGGTCATACACTAGAACAAGATCACCTTCGCGAAAAGTATGAGGGTGGAATTTTCGGTCATATTGAGATTTGGTGTGCTTCTTAGCCGCTTCAGTGTTTTGCAATGCAACATGATGGTCTTCGAAAGTGTGCTCAAGCATGAAAAGTCGTTGTTCCAAAGGTTGGGTGTCAGGGAGAAGTTCGACGACTAGATGAAGGGAAGGGATTTCACACTCGATCGGAAGGACTGCCTCCTCGCCAGAAACACGGTGGAAAGGAGTAAACCCGGTGGCGGTTTTAACAGAAGTTCTATAGGACCACAAAGCAGGGAAGAGCATAAGGTGCCAGTTGGTTTTGTTCTTATTCATCGTTCGTTGAAGCATGGTTTTAAGAATTTTATTGACCTCTTCAACTTGGCCATTACCTTGGGGGTAATAGGAGGATGAATATTGGTGCTCAAAGCCCAACAAAGAGGATAGCTCATGCCATATCTCATCTTCAAAATGTCGGCCATGGTTAGAGACCAATTGTTTCGGAACTCTGAATCAAGCGATAACATGGTTAAAGAAAAAGAGGGCCGTGGTAGCTGCCGTGTTGTTGAACGTTAGCACGGCCTCAACCCATTTTGTGGAATAGTCAACCACCATGATGATATACTTGTGGTTACCAGTAGATGCAGGTTGACACTCCATAAATTCTATGGCCCACTTACAGAAGGGACCAGCTGAGATGACAAGATGGAGGGGAGCCGCAGGAGCTCGCGCCTTTGGGGAAAAATGTTGGTAATTGGAACAATTTTTGACTACTTTAATGAAATCACCAAAGAGAGAAGGCCAAAAATACCCAGCGTGCATGATTTTCTAGGCAGTAGCGAGACCGGAGAGGTGGCCACCACAAGCGCCGCTATGGCAGGCTTTAAGGACTTGCTTAGCTTCAGCATGTGTGAGACAATGACGAAAGATATTATCTACACCATGACGATAAAGGTCGTCATCGATGAGAAGGTAGAGGGGGGCCTGGTGTCAGATACGTCATCAAGCATGACGATCAAGATGGAGGGCGAAATTTTGGGTTCGCAGATAAGTGAGGAAGTCACCATACCAAGGATCATATGAAGTAATGGAAAACAAATGTTCATCGGGAAAATAATCAATAACTAGAGGATCCCGCGTACTGGTAGGTAATTCAGAAATGAGTTCAGCGAGGGGTAAACCTTTCTTACTCTTTGGTGTGACAAATTCAAGATCGAATTCCTGGATGATAACGATCCAATGGGCATACTTCCCATTGATGATCCGACGGATCAATATGAATGTCATAGGGTTGGAATTAGTCATGACCTTGGTGTAACACATGAGGATATAATGAAATTTTTTTTGGACTGAGAACACGACAAACAACACTAATTTCTCTTCATGTGATTAGGAAACATGGGGGCCTACGAGGTTCTTATTGACATAATAGATAACATGTTTGATTCCATTGTCATCTTCCTGAATAAGGACCCCAACGACCGAATGGGTGGAGGCTGAGATGTACAGGGTGAAATCCCTATCAAAGTCAGGGGGATGAATCAAGGGAGCGGAGGTGAGAGCATGTTTTAGGGCATAAAAATACTCTTGAGCATAGTCATCCCAAACAAATGGAATGTTAGATCGCAGGAGTCTAAGGACCCCATGCACGGTGGTGGCATAGTTAGGTATGAACCGATGAAAGAAATTAGATTTGCCTTGAAGTCTTTGTAACTGGCGTAAGGTACGAGGAATAGGAAGCTCAAGGATGGCTTTAAATTTCAAGGGGTCAAGCGTTATACCATATTTAGACATAATGAAGCCTAGAAGACAACCGATAGGAACAAAAAAGACACACTTCAGCGGGTTGAGGCAGATATTATACTTGCGATATTGGAGAAAGACGGTACGTAAATCATGGAGGTGTTGCGACCGATGTTTAGAACACGCAGTAAGGTTGTCTAAATAAGAAAGTATATTATGATCCAGGTCATGAAAAAAATATGACATGGCCCACTGAAAAGTGGCTCCAGAATTCTTAAGGCCAAATGACATGACCCTATAAGTGAAGGTTCCGCACGGACCAATGAACGCAGTCTTAAGCTGATCAACATGACGGATAACAATCTGGTTGTATTAGGAGAAACCATCCAAGAAGGATAGAACCTCGTGCCCCACAAAATCATCAATGATTTGGTCAATGAATGGTGTGGGGAAGTTGTCTTTGGGATAAACTTTTTTCAGGTCGCAAAAGTTAGTGCAGACACGGATGGTGCCTCATTTCTTGAGAACGGGAACCAGATTGGACACCCAAGTGGTGTATTCAATGGGATAGACAAAACTAGCGTGTTTGAGCTTATTGATTTCGGCTTTGACAACCTATCATCTGGAAGGATTAATGGGTCTCAACTTTTGCCGGACAGGATTGGCATCGGGCCATGTATCGATATGGTGTTCGACAATGGCGGGATCAAGTCTGGGCATTTCTGAATAGGACCAGGTGAAAACATCGCGGAATTCCTTGAATAACTTGGTGTAAGCCTCAATTTCTTCCGAGGTGCATTGGGCACCCAAGGTAATTTTTTCTTCTACCCCTAGTTTTTCATAAATTTTAATTTTATTGGTAGGAGAGATATTGGCCATATTTCCTTCTTCGAAAGCATCGGGTGTAGGGATGGGATTTATAAACCAGTCGGCTTCATTGGGAATGAAGTCTTTTGTTTCCACAACATATTGGTCATGGGATTGCTGCAGGAGGAAGTATGCACGATGATGCACATTATCCCATGGAAAGTCAGGGGTGATCATTGCTTCCATAATGTATTCATCAGAATGGAAGATGGGGTGACTAGTGGAAGGGAGACCACATAATGCGAAAAAGCTACCTGAGTCATCATCATGAGAAGAAAGTTTCACATGCGCATCATCACAGGGGGTGATGTAAGAACAAGCAGATAAGGGATCTACCGATGTCGAGCCCAGGGTGACCACTGAAGGGAGGCCAGGAAAAACAAAAGGGGAATTCCGAGAGGGGTATTCAACCATGGATCTCATAGATGATGATAGGTAAATAATGGTGGCCGAAGGCTCCGTCATCTTGAAATCAGGAGGGGGAATGTCAATGGGAGTAGTAGTGACCTCTGGTTCTGCCAAAGAAAAAATCACAAATAAGGGAGAGGTGGACTCGTTGTGCTTGGCCTCGAATTGGCGAACCGCTTCTAAAGAGGCACGGTAGTCACCAAGGTGGGGACAGAGGTGGGTATAGTGGTCATGGAAATCACACAAAGCACAATAATTATTTGTGCACAAAGACTTGGGTTTTAGGACTGACTCGGGTAAAGTGATATCAGACTCAGGAAATTCTTCACTGACCATGGGCTTGAGACAAGGCAATTCAGGATAGGTATGGGTGGAATTATTGACAACATCACACAAAGCACACTGGGTGGTATGCTTTGGAGGCTGAGGAGGAGCAGGGGTTGTCTGGGAAGCCTTGTCCTTAGGTGCCTTCTTGCGGGCTTTGTCCCCCTCACCTGAGGCTTTCATAACAGAAGTGGGTTCCTGTTGAGGTGGCTGAGGCACAAAATAAAAGGGAGGGGTCATGGTGGTTGGTTGGACTAGGGTCAAAGCAGTATAAAGTTTGGGATGACTAGGCAGAATAGTGGCTTGGGGATCAATGTACTAGATGGGGATCCCTAGGGTCATGTTAGGAAGAGACAAGGTAACCATAACAGGTACCGAAAATACTCCAGGAGGGGGAGCTAGATGTTAGCCACCTATAATATTTGTTATAGAAAAAGGTGGCTAAAACTTTTTTGAGCCTTCAAGGAACAAATTTTTTTACTAAAAAGAGTTGGCTCTTGAAGACTCTTGAAGGCATCATGCCTCTGTCCAAAATCTTCATTTCTTTTCCCATTTTATACTCAGAAATTCTGCTGAATTCATGAGAAGAAACTGCTAAAAAACCATCATTTTCCCCCTTCTCCCACTCAAAAATAGCCTTCATTTTCTTCCCTTTTTCTTCATAAAACTCATTTGTTTTCATGATTTCTCTTCTTCCCTTCATGAAAATCACTTTTACAAGGTTAAAGACTCACTCTTTAACCATACCGAAACCTCTAAATCCATTGGAAAAACTTAAAAAATTTCATGAAAAATACATGTTTTTGCATCAAGGCTTAAGCCCCCTTGGGCTAAGTCCTAACCACTTCCCCTCCATGTGACTCAACGTTAGAACCAAGCGCTAAACCTTCTCGGCGCTTATCGCATTGGAAAGATTCAAGTGCGCAAGTCTTTGCCATGTTCCGAAAAGTTCCGATGCGATTAAGCCTTTGTATTGTAAAATCCCCGATCATATTATAATTTCCATATAACCTGTGGGCCCACCTCCGGTGCTTAAAACCATGTAATAATTTTTGTTCCCCCAGTGGTATTTTCCTTTGGAAAACCAAAAAACCCATCTATCCAAATTTTTGGTCTAAAAAGTTAGAATCATGTGTTAAATATAAAGGGGTAGATTAAAAAGACCCGATCGCGCAATCGCATTGGGGAAATACAATGGGTAGATTGAAAAGGCCGCATCAAAATTTCCGATGCGATTAGGGCTTATATATATTAAATCCCCCCCCGCCTTTTTGTTTCATCTGACTTTCCCCTAGGACCAAGTGTTGAAGTCCCAAAGCGCCGAATCGCATCGCAACTTTCCAAATGGGTAGATTAAAAAGACCAAGCCCGAGGCTCCGATTGCGATTGACTCCTTTGAATATATATGCCCCGGGCCCATCACGTTCCATATAACTAAAAGCCCCGCAGTCAGGCGCCTATCCACCTTATACATATATTCCGCCCCTCGAAGCATAAACCTTTGTTTTATTTCAATTTTTGAGTTTTCATATATCATAAGGGTTTTTCCGCTGGTTCGTTCTAAAAGAAATCCCCACCGTTGATCGAAAGACGATCAAGCGGCCAACGCTCCATCGCATCGGAGTTTTGAATCGCATTGCATTTTTTACATCGCATACACTTGTTTTCTCCCGTCGATCGGCCATACCCCGATTCATTTTCCATCGTTGATCTGATCCTCATATCAACGGTCCGCGCAAACTCGCATCGCAATTTTCCATCGCTGTGTTGTGTTTTATTTCCCCGATCGTCATTTCCCCCGATTTATTCTCCACCGTTGATATAATCTTTATATCGACGGTCTGCACTTCATTGCATCACATCTTTCAATCGGTGCATTTTCTTGCCGCCCCCGATTGCGATCTCCCGATTGCGATCCTCTGATTGGATCCGGACAGTCCACGTGTCCAGATCGGACGGTCCAAAATCACTCCGACTTGTTCATTTTCCCCGCTCTTCTTTAACCTCCTCTTAATAAATCTCCACCGTTGGATGCTTTCATCCAACGGCCACGCTCCTTCCCCACCCTCTGAAGCAGTTTTTCCAAACAAACGCAGGATTTTCTAATATTTTGTGTGTTTTGCAGGGATTAATGGTTTTTTCATCTGTTCGAAAGAAATGTCGAAGGCCGGGAAAGACGTTTCACGTGCCTTTGATTTATCAATGGAGGCCATTCGCAAGGGTCAGATTCAACGTGTTATCAATGCTTCATGGGCATTGATGCCTTTAAATCCCAGCGTGGCCCTGCACATCACCAAGACACTGTTTTATTAAAAACACAGTTGAAAGAGTATCATTGTTGAAGAACAGAGCGTAGCACAATAGAAGATGGAAGATTTATTCCATAGTTTGATGTATTATGACTAAGATTGATTATCAAAATCCTAATCCATTAAATTAAAACACAGACAAAGGAAAATCATAAGTGTTTAAAACAGACAGAAAAGCCTCCACCGCCATGACTGAGGCGAATTGATTCCTCCCAGCCATCACAATGCCACCTGTGCCTTAAAGCATTCAAAACAGAGGCCAAAGTTATTATTCAAAATCCAATTTTTTTGCCTCAGCGCAGCCAGGGAGTTACTTCTGCAAGGAAATAAATGTAGAAATATCTGCAGAGTTACTCCAAACATTATGCAGAGCCTCGAAGTCAAACAAAAGCTCCCACCGAGTTTTATTCATAATTGTAAAACAGTTAATACAACAATCCACCTGTAAACTTCTTCATCGAGCCCCTCAAAAGGACGAGAAGTCTTGAATCTGTATTAATTGTCCTAAAATATCTTTTATCAGATCTCACCTCCTCATCCTTCTATAAATACTTCTGTAGAAGATGAGAAACTGTTGGTTGATTAGGTTGCTGAACATTCTTATGTAATTGAGCTTGAGACTTCTATTCTGTAAATAGTGTTCACTAGCCCTTGAAGCTCTGTTTGTGCTAGATTAGTTAGGCTGGATAAGTGAAGATGATTGCTGAACTGAAACATTGGACCTGAGTACTGTAACTGGTTTGACATCAATAAACAAGTTGTTTCTTGGGATCCTGGTCTATATCACTGGTGAAGTGCCCCTTCTTTGTTATTTTTTTCCTTTATGTATGTCATATTGTTCACTATTCTCTGATAAAGAACAACATTTATAGAGTTAGGACCTGTTGTACATCAGTAACCTTCTCTGACTGAAAAGCTTTATCTCAATGTTTTCCTCAAAATTGTTTATTCTAGAATGATTTAATACAGTTAAGCAATTAGGAATGCTGGAGTTCCCTCGTCCTACTGTTTGCCTTAAACATTTTTCTCGAAAGTTATTTTCCTTATTTTCTTATTAAAGTTAGACTAGAAAGTGATGGTTTGCCCTGTTTCTAGCTTCTATTCTCCAAAGGCAGATTCTGAAAGTTTCCCTTGGTGTTAACTGAAAGCAGACTAGGTTTAAAAGTACTTTATCTGATCTTAAGTTTATACTCTATCTTCTCTTATATGTTTTCATACTTTCTGAAGGTAATTATGTGGATTACTGGATTGTTTGTCAATTAAGCTGCTTTAATACAAACTTGCCCAAGAAGTCAATGGTTAGCCTTGCACTTGGTTGGTTTTAAACAGTTACTTAAGAGGATTTTCTTGTTTGGACTGACTATAAATCCCTTGTGAAATTATTATCAGTTTCCACCCCTCCAACACTTTATTGTTCCCATTCCATCATTTTAAATCTCAATAATCTTGTGATGTAGATGACTTTCCCCTTGGATCACTCTTGATGTTGTTGCTCAATTAAAGCCCTGTTATGACTCCATAGCCCAATGGACTAAAAACCAGCGTTATATCTATCTTTTTAGCCTAGTTGTTCTATTCACTTGCAACTTCTCACCTTTGAAACTCTTTGCACTTAGGACTTTCCACCTCAAACAATATTCATGCTCAACCATCCAAAAACAAAACAAACCCTTGGCCTTCATAACTAGCCTAATATTATTACCCCAAATTTCAAAGACAAATCCATCTTTGCACTTATTGGAGAGATCCCTCTCCAGATTCAGGAGGGCTAGATCCTAGAATCCCAAAGTTGGTTGAAACGATGTTTCTCCTTGAGATCAGACTTTTCCAATCTTGTTGATTACAGGGACCCAACAATAGAAACAATATCTAACCAGAGGGGTAATGGCTAGAAGGGACAACTCCGAGATGGTTAAGAGTAGGGGGGACCATTCGAGGAGGGTAGATAGGCTCATGGCCACCAGCTGCGGATGAGGGGCCTTGAGGAGGGGGTCCTAAAGGCTGAGTCGAGATGCTAGGAGTAGGTTGTGGAGGGCAGGGTTGCTGACTAGTCGAACCGGTCTGTTTGAGGTCAGACTGAGATGATTGCATCATGCAAACATTCGACAAGATGGGGTTAGAGATAGGAGGAGGTAGACCAGGGAATGAACCAAGCAAAGAGGAATTTTTATAGACTCCAGGTGAGACATTGGTCGAAGGTTCGACTATTTGTTTATTGGCCACTGAAGAGATGATGGACTCATGGGAGGTCTGAGACTTCAGTTCGTAATATGTCAACTGGTCAATGGTGATGATATTTCCATTGTGAGGAAAGCACATCTTATGGTGAACCATATATGGGACAACATACATCTCATAAGTGTAGCTACAACCCAATATAATGTTGTAGTCTAAGGGGACATCAATGACTTCCACGTCAACACAAACAATCTTGCTCGCAAGAGTAATAGGACAAATGCAGAACATGCCAAGGGGCTGGGAAGAGTGGCCATCCCACGCTTGGAGGGTGATAGTGTAAGGGGATAACTTAGGAGATCCGAGTTTCTTCCAAACTGAAGCGAACATCACACAAGTGGATGCCCCCTCGTCAATGATACAGTGGGAGACATTGGCATTCCAGATCTTGACAGGAATTTGGAAGGCGACAAAAGTAGGAATGGGGGGATGTATTGACTGGTCAACATCAAAGACAATCAAACAATCATCTGAAGGATCCACAACACCCATGGCAGTTAGTAGATATTTTTGTTGTGAAGGGCACAACTGGAGGACTTCCATCATTGACATGGCAGCAGGGGAGTGTGTCAAGTCATCTACTATACTATAGGAGTGGGCATCTTTACTAGAAGCAATGTTTCGGCGTAATGGTCCCTTGGGGATCTTGGCATGAACCTCTTCCTTAGGCTGAGGGATTAGTGAAGGACCATTGGGTGTCGAAAGAGGCTCTGTGGGACCTGAAGAAGGGGACTCGGTAGCAGACGTAGTGGGGGGCTTGTTGTACTGACGGGACTGATTTTTAAGGTTGAGGTCAATGGTAATGGGTTGGTCAGAGTTCATCATGAGGATATGGTAATCAGAGGTACCAGATGGAGGACTTTGAGTGGCTGCCTGACTTTCAAGGGGTTGGGTAGCCACAAATCCTTGATGGGGGAAAGCATTGGTAAACATAGTCGGCTGGATTGGGGCAGCATTGGGAGGAACCGAAGGGGAGGCTTACTATCCTCGGGATGCTGCTTGAGCTTCCCACATCTAAAAAATCTGAGGTAAAAGAGGAAAATCATGGGTGTAGTGACCATAGAAACCACAACAAGAATAAGGTTTGTTCGTGCAAACATGCATGTCCTACTTGGGTTGAGTGCCCTGTTGTTGGGTTGTAGTGTTAGGTGCATTCCCTTGGGGATTTTTTCCTGGATTACCTGGGGCAGATTGATTTTGGTTTTATTTCATCTTCTTTTTAGAAGTAGGAGGATTAGTCACACCCTATTGTGCATACCCCTGACCCTGAGGGGGTGGAAGATGATGTTGCGGGGGTTGAGAAGGCAAGGGAGGCCGAGGTGCTAATGCTGGAGGAGCTGGAGCACTAGGTTGTAGATATATATAATAAGGAGGTTGGGAAACATTAGGGTAAACAGGTTGGGAAAAAGGAGGAGGCATGCCATATTCTGGATACATGCTACCGGGAGGGGGAAAAGTGCTAGAGGAGCTGGCCCCTCCTTGAGGGAAACCATAAACCATCGGAGGATGAGTGTATGGATGATAAAGGGCTCCAACGACACCATCGATGACATGGGATGCCCCCAGTGCGTTGGCACCACTGGGTTTAGGTAGATCAGGTAAGATAGTATAAACATAACTAGATTGTGCGTAGATTAGGTCATACTTCAACAAAATCTGGAGGGCAGCTTCCTCAGTCTGAGGGAAGTGAGATGCAACATCTTTACCAATAATAGAAAAAATGAATCTAAGAAACCATTCCATGTAGACACGTTCTTTGAAGGTAGGGGCTTGACATAGCCTCTTTCTTCTCCGCCATTATTGGACATGATCAGATAGGTGAGTCATAGTCAATTGATAGAAAGAGTTCAAGAGTTCGGTACTGGTGTCATAGTGAAGGGGAAGCTAGAAGTAAGATAGAAAAGCCCTGGAAAATGTCGCAAAAGTAGTATGAGAGGCGGAGGCTTGGTCCACATACCACTTAGAAGCTTCTCTAGTAAGCGTACGTTGTAACAACTCAAGACGGACGAAGTCATCGGTGATGGATTTAGACAAACACCACATGTGGAAAGAACGAACATGGTTGGTAGGATTCTCTCCAGCAAGTCCTTCAAACTTGGGGATGTCTAAAGGGAGGTTGGTTGGCATAGTAGGCCAACCAGAATCTTGGTGTATGGGGTCATTAATCAACTGGCTAAAATCAGGAAGACTGAGGCCCACCATATAAGGGAGGAAGGGAGCAGCCGGGATAGTTCATTTTGTGGCACCATTAGTAGCATTCCCAACATTAGGGCCAGGGCTACCACCAGCGTTAGGTCCTGAACCAGACATGGTGAAGGTGACAGGAGGAGAGCTGGGGATAAACCATAAGGGGAACTCGATGAACCAGAAGTAGAGTCAATATGGGGAATTGGTGGAGGATGAACTCAAACCATACGCGAAGGAGTAATTATTCCTAACTAAAACTGAGGATGAAGGCCTAGGAGTCTCTGGGATAAATTCCTTGGGGGCACAATGATGGAAAACATACACGGATCACAAAAGGAAGAGAGACCAACAAGGGCAAGGAGGTGCAAGATCAAATGATTACAATGTCGAAACAAGGGCAAGGAGGTGCAGGATCAATTGATTACAATGTTTTAGTCTTGGCCTGGCGGTGTAAACCATGCACTCTTCAATTAGGGTGTGCGTGTATGTGATAAGTGTGTTAATTTTAATTAATTTCAGACACGTGTAGAAAAAAGAAAAAATATGTTGTATAACTATAAATAAATCTGAAAATGACAGTAAAGGAAACTAAATACGACAGAAAAAAAAACAGCTAAAGATGCATCAATTTAAACCCAAGGAGGAGGGCTTCCCAACAACTAGTATATGAATGGGTGAAATCTAGTCAAAACACAGAAAATGGCCAATTGATCTAAATTCAGGAGGGACAGGGATCTAAAGGTTAGATCTGGTAGAAATAGGTGCAGAAAACAACAAAAAAACCAGAGGGAAAAGTGCTGCAAAAAAGGTGGTGAAAGTCTACAACCAAAAGGGAAACGTAGGGGACCCTAAAGGAGGACCAAAAAAAATTAAAAAGAGATGTTTTTGATGGAAAAATAACCAATCTTAAATGGATCTAAAAGTATAGGTTCAGATACGAAAAATGGCTGAACACACTGAATTCTCAGAAGACTTGCTTCAGCTAGACTCCTCCTAAAAAGGTGGAAGCGTATTTAAGCCCTAAGGGGCTTGGTTCCTAATTTGACAAGTAAAAATAAGAAATTACAGGTCCAATACGGGTGGAGAGGGAGGTCATACAACCCTGAATAGTAGCCCAGACGAACCTAGAAAAATCATAGAAAAATTCCCGCAAAAACTACAAGTCGTAGATTCTGACCTGTTTTCAGCCGAGGTCACAGGTTTGAGGCTGTTTTATGTGTCCTAAAGGTTGAGGTTGCAGGTTTTGGCCCAAAAAGTGTGACCAACACTTCCGAATGTCTCATGAGTAGGTGTTATAAAAAAGTGTCATCTCAGCTACGACTGATACCTGTCACTTGTGCAATAGGCCTAGAAACACACAAAAGTTAGAATTTTTATTGTTTTATGGTTTTAAAGGTTAAACACAACATCAAGAAATGAAAAATAAGAATATGAAGAAAACAAATATGGGTTGAAGCATCTGGTCATGCAAGGATCTGAAAAACGACAACGGTCGTAATTATAAACCCTTGTGGAGTCGCCAGTTGTTAGTGTGAATTCTAATCGGAAGCGTACGAAAAAAGCTCACTTTAGCTATGCATAACAAACAAACCTAACATCAAAGATGGCTGTCAATTTCCTTAGATCTGCAGTTAGTGATCAAAATGAATGCTATATAAATCCAGATCTATGCAGTTAAATACATTAAACAAAAAATACAAGCAAGAGTTTCTCCATGCATCCAATGAACAAGACAAGAATGTTTTTAAAGAATTTTTGTATTATGACACTTGGGAAGGGAACATAGAAAGATGTTACCAGTCCCCCTCAATGGGATGGGTTCTTGTATGTCCTCATTGCTTCAGATCTAATATCTCTCTCTCTTGATGGTGTAGAAAACCCAGACAAAAATGGAACCCAAGGGGAGGTCACAAGAAAAAAAGTAGAAAAATATGACAATGATGGAGGATCAAAGTCAGAGAAAAATTATAGATCCAGAGCGATATTTAGGCAACAAAAGGTAGTGAATGAATGGAAAAACCCTTCTATTTATAACAAAATATTGAGTTATTCTAGATATTGGTGCATAATTAAAATATTATTAACCAAATCTAGATCCAACTTTTATGGAATATTTTATTATTTTGGTTGGAGGGAAAAGGAATTTGAATTTGGTCAAATCCATTTATTTGTAAATAATAAATAAATAAATGATTTATTTATTATTTTAAGAATTTGATTGAGTAATAATTAAATAAATAGTGATTTATTCAATTATTTATAAATGATCTAGTCAAATTTAACAAGGAATATTATTTAAATAATGTTTTAAATAATTATTCCTAGAAAATAACAAGATAAATAATGATTTATCTAATTAATTTTCCTGTTTTGGGTTAAATATGACCATGAATATTAATTAAACTGTGGTTTAATTAATTATCCCTTGAGTAAAATCAAACAAATAAGGATTTATTCAATTATTCCTCACGGGGTTTCCTGTTTAGACTATAAACAACTTAATAAATTATGGATTACTAAGTTATTTTTCATAGTCAAAGCAATTTTACTTGGGTAAAATTGGTCTTACATGGTGTACTTTGGTCCATATAATAGTAACAAGTTAGATGACCAAAAATTGGTGTAACAACATATTTTGAACCTTATGGGTTCTACCAGGTCATTGATGAGTGGTCCTTATGTATAGATCTCCAGGAGGTTGCACTTAAGCATATCATGGAGTGCAAATATAGTCATTAGATTTGGAAGGATGGTATTCCCCATTTAATGGATACCAAATTGAAGCATGATAGGAGACACCCACAGTTGGATGGATGGGTGAGGTTGATGAGTAGGGGGTTGGTGATCCACTTGCAGATCTATGACATAGGGCAGCAGGAGGCATGGCGGCGCTAGCTACTCCTTAGAGAGTTTGGCCATCACATGACATATCCTATGTCAAAGGGTGTGTTATGGTTTGGTACATTGCATGGCACTCATATGATATGGAAACAAAGAGTTTGGTTGTATGGGAAATCCTACAATTCAATCATCATGATGTTACTCCATGACTTGTATGATGATGAGATGAGGAGGCATCAAGAGTAATTGTTGCTTTGGCTACTCTTAGGAGAGTATGGGTTGATTTTATCCCTTACCTTGCATGATGTCTCAGGATTAGATTTTTCACAATCATGGTTCAAAGGGGCTACTTCATAGCCTTTGAGAATCAGAAGATACTTCCACATACGAAGGAGTCTTCCATATATAGTAGAGAGTTGGCATTATTGCATGCTTTGGACAACTCTGGGAGGTTTTGGATGGGAAAAGGCTTTGACCTCCATAAACTTCAATATTTTTCTAAGCACAAGCAACTACAAGGGAGGCAAAAATAGTGGAGTGACAATATTCTATAATGTGGCTTTAGCATTGAGCATGTCAAAGGACGTGTAGTGTGCTTTAATTTTGAGGAGGAAAAAAACCATTATGCAAGGTTGTTACAGTCACTCTCTTTTCCAGGAGAGATATGGGAGAGCTCATCTATGGACCTCATCACTAGTTTTCCAATAGTACATGGTAAGAGTTGTGTCTTTGTACTTATTGATCATCTAACAAATTATTTGCATTCTCTTGCCATTTATCTACATTGCATTGCTCCAGAAGAGGGCAAGCCTCTCTTTGGGCTTCATGGTATTCTTAAGACCAACATCAGTGATGGAGATAGCCATTTATTGTATGGATTTGGGCAAGTTTTGGTCTATTCTTGGTATGCTCAGTTTACACACAATGCCATTTACTACTTTCCAGTAGATGCGAAAACATGCACAACTAGCAAGTGGTTGGGAGACAACTTGCCACATTATGTTCAGGGGAAACGGGTAGCAAAAATGTGTTGTTTCCACTTAGGGAACTATTTTCACCATCCAATATTTCGTATGGCACTCAGTATATTTCTCATTTGGATTCCATATTGTGATGATGTCCTATTCACTATATGTGGAATGGATTGGGCAAGCAAGGTTCATAGAACCAAAGAGTGGATCCTTGAGAGTCCAGTTGCCTTTTGGCCTCTTGAGGGAAACATTATTGCAGCCCAAAATCAGTAGCAACTCTATACATGTCATAAACTGAGAGAGAGACAACATGGGATGGAAAATTTTGTCTATCATGTTCATCCATACAACCCATCTACATTGTAGGAGAAAGAGATGGAGGAGTTTTTCTATGAGCTACCATTTTGGAGGGTGATCCATTTTGTTTGGATGATAGCTTGGGAATTGGAACTTCTCATGGGGTTGAGGTCCCCAAAATTTTTCAGATCCCATGCCTCAAGAAGGCCTCCAGACATCATGTATTTTCCTCCATGGATATCCCACTTCTTCATGATGAGAGCCATTTGGTTTTACCACCAAAGGCTAACTTGTACACTTGGGAGGAGCAACTAGGGGACACATTTATTGGACAACATCTTGTTCAGTGGAGGAGCTTATCGGATAAGTATGCTACAGGAGGAGGAGAGGAGGCTTTGCAGTATCCATCCTTAAAGTTTCTTGAGGAAACCAAACATTTGGGAGGGCAGGATTGTAATATTCCTAATTAGCTTTCAGCTAGTTGGAATATTAATTTTTGCTTCTGATAAAAAGATAGGTGAATAAGAGGGTAGAGAGACCCATAAATCTCTTTATTAGGAATAAAACCACTTATCATGTGAATGTGGATAGTTTTATTAGCTGAATAAAGCACCTTGAGGTGTGAACAAGGGCTAAAGCATGTGGATAGGGTCAAAGTTGACCAAATCAAGAACGTTGTTATGGAGGTAGTGGAGGATTAATGGAGGACAACACAGTCATAGAGGAGGAGTGTATGCATGAGAGTAGCTTCTTTAATGAGTGGGACCTAGGGTGAGGAACCTCACCAAGAATATAAGGAAGGGGATGGAAGCCATAGAAGGCATTCAAAATATTGATATTGTATTGGTCTTTTATGACTCTTTGCATGCTTTAGCTGTTTAGCTAAGTCTGATGTGATGTTTAGCATAGGGGTGTTTCTGAGAGGGAATCCCACCTTCATCCTCGGGGGAATTTGAGTGCCTACTTAGGAGAGGTTCATTGAGCATAATTTCTACTATCCAACTTTGGGCCAAGATTCAGCCTTCATTCACAATGCAGTCTCCTTTAAGATTGTGTTGTTGTAATATTCCTAAATTAGCTTGCAGCTAATAGGAATATTAATTTTTCCTTTAAAGACTAAATGGATGAATAAATGGGAAAGGAGGCTCATAGATTGCTCAAGTATGAATAAAAATCCCTCATAGTGTGAAAAGGGGTCATGAAATAACCAGATCAAGCATCCACATGTGTGAACAATGTCTAAACTATGTGGACAAGGTCAAGTTTGACCAAGTCAAAAAAATTTATTCTCAAAGAGTGGAGCCTAAATAAATACAGCTCTATGTGAATGAAAATCAAGCTATCTTGTCAAAATGAAGACACCTGGAGTGTGAAAGAGGTTGATCACTTGACCAAGTCAACCATGATCATATCTACAGCACAGTATAGATGCATTGAACCTCTTTGAGGGACAACGCAGTTCTAGAAGGATATTCTACATGTGAAAGGAGCTAAACTAATGAAGTGGTTTAGGGTTTTGACAAGACTCCAATATTATAAAAGGAAGAGGAGAGCAACATGAAGAGGTTGTTGAAGATTATTATTTTCTAAAGGTATTGTCTGCTTAGACATCCCTTGTTGGGCTTTCCTGTTTAGGATTCCCACCTCCTTCCTTGAGCAGCTCTTGGAGGAGACTTGTTCCATCTTTTCCACTATCAGGCTTGGGCCAAGCTTCACTTTACATCTACAGCGCTGATCCTGTTGAGGGTTGGGTTGTCCTTGTGAGTTGCAGTAGTGGAAGACACTAGATCTGCTCAGATCTAGTATATACTAGTGGCTCTTCTCAGTGAGTGTGTCTTTTAAAATCCTGGAAGAGTGCATTAGCTGATTGAGCTTCAGATCTAGACCTTGGCATCAGGCCAAAGCATTCTCAGAGCCTACACAACAGTTTATCTCCCTAGACTACGTTATTTGCAAAGGAGAAGTTGCAACATTTTTGAGGAGAGTTCTCCGGTGTTAGGATTATTCCTATCATTGTGGTGATCCATGGATTGGCCATCCAATCCATGTTTGTTTCAGATCTGATTTTCTGTCCTATTGTATGATTTAGAAATTTATGAATAATTATGCAGATCTGCAACTTTAGATCTCAGATCTACTCTCTTTTCTTCATGTTTTGCACAAAACCCTAAGGGGAATGTATAGATGAGCTTTTCTTGTACACAGATCTGAATTAGATCTATATTTTTATGTACAGATCTGCTCTAGATCTGAGTATTAATAAACTGCTGCTTCAACCCCATAAAATAATGCTGTCAAGTTCATGCATACTTTTCTTATGGTTGTAGCACCTCATTTATGAGGATTTCTCCTGTATTGTCTTATTCTTTCTCTTGTACAATGTATGGGATGTAATGTAAATTTGATTTGTTGTTATAAATATATTATTTGAACCTCCATATCAGTCTATTTCTTTGCTTTAGTGGATTTGCGTTATTTCTGAAGTAGTCCTTTGCATATAGCTGCAACCCCTCTCTTTGGGTGATTTTCAGCTAGACTAGTTTGTGGGAGATCTGTTTAACCCACCTAGTTTGATTTGTTTTTTCTCTCATTTTGGGATTTAGATCTTAGATGGGCTGATATAAAGGATACAAGAGCCTAAAACTCATTTATGTGCACAGAATTCTCAGAAGTGCGTTATTTCAGCAGGCTTGCTGAGCTATTCCAATTTTGGAATATTACAGTTGTTTTGCAGGGTAGCAACAATGGAGGGTTGATAGACCCAATTTCTGAGATTGTTTCCCAGTGGAGGGAGAAACCCTTTATCCAAGAGGATATTAAGGAAGTTATTAGAGCTTTATTCCACCATTCAGCATCAAACCAATCAACAACATTCACCCACAATGTAGTCTCCTCCAGAAACTACGTTATTTTGCAGTGGGAGGTCAAGTACCCAAGTTCTTGACCCTGTTTTCCAGTGAGGGGATCAACCCTTCATCTAGAAAGGTTTTGAGGAGGGATATCAGACATTTTAATATCAGATCAACCAGCTTCCACTAGTGTTCCATTTGCAGAGCATTATTCAGCCCTAGGGCCAGATTTTGTATATTCTGCATTTTGAGTATTTCCAGAAACCCCTTCTGGGTTTTCTTGGAATAGTGTTAGAAAGCCTAGATATTTGATCCCAACATTTTCTAAGCACTATATCAGAAGATACATGTATTTACATTTTCTAGCAGCAGTTAACTTAGCAGAAACTATGCTTTCATAGCCTCCGACATTCTTGTATAACAGTTGTTCTTCATGTTTCATGTACTGGGTCTCTAGAGGCTTGTTTTGCCTAAATTGAGTGTCTTTTTCCTCAAGATATTGTACACATTTACTGCTATATTGTTTAATAAGAAGGATCTATGATCTGCTCATATTATATGTGTTGATGTATCACTACATTTTCCAACTTTATGTTCTATTTTCCTTTCTTTTCCATTTGGGATATTACAGTGTAGGTAGAAGTAGTACAAACCCTCTAGTTCTTGGTTGAGAAATTCATCTACTAGCACTACTTCTAATGTTTACTTGCACCCTTGAATAAATATTAGGTATTTTACTCTACCTTTGCAACTTTATCAAAAATTTATTTGGTGGGTGATAGAGTACCAGGGGAAGGTTAGGACAAATGCTACTTGGAATTTGGGGAATAGGATTACCTTGCATTGAGGTTTTCGATACTTCTTGAAACATTCATTCCATAAAAACATGCAATTAAACATATAAATCATTCTTGAGGATTCTTTCCTCCTCTCCATTGGAAATATTTCCCTTCTACTCTCGGGATGGGCTCCTATGAACCTATCTAACTTCTCGGGCGGACCCCTCCAATCATGTGGGACATATCTCAAATCCTCTCTCCACTGTCATCCACAATGCCTTTTATTGTTTGTGTATGTTATTATTTTTCTTCTCGAACTCCCATATTTCCCTCTCCCTACACTTCTTAATGATTTTCGCCCTCCAAAATGCTCTTAGATCTCTTAACTTGCTGGAACTCCCGTTGTCCATTTCCCTAGTCCCCCCTATCCCCATTCCGTAGAATTTATCCCTTAATTCCTTCCCCTAGTAGTGGGTGTTTAGGCTTCCATAGCGCGACAAAAATCCAAATCTATGCAATTAAAGACATTGAGCAAAAAACATAAACAAGAGTTGCTCCATACATCCAATAGATAAGACAAGAATTTATAAAGAATATTTTGTATTATGACACCTGGGAAGGGAACACAGAAAGATGTTACCAGTCCCACTCAATGGGATGGGTTCTTGTATGTCCTCAGTGCTTTAGATCCAAGATCTCTCTCTCTTAGTAGTTAAGAAAACCCAGACAAAATAGAGCTCAAAGGGAGCTCCTAAGAAAAAGTAGAAAAAATATAACAATGATGGAGGATCAAAGTCAGACCAAAAGCATAGATCAAGAGGTGATCACAAGGTGACAAAAGGTAGTGAATGAATGGAAACCCCTTCTATTTATAACAAAATATTGAGTTAGTCTAGATATTGGTGCATAATTAAAATATTATTAACCAAATATAGATCAAACTTACTTGGAATATTTTATTATTTTTGGTGGAGGGAAAAGGAATTTAGAATTGGTTGAATAACTTTATATAGAAATAATAAATAAATAAATGATTTATTTATTATTTCAAGGATGAGGTTAAGGAAAAATTAAATAAATAATGATTTATTCAATTATTTATAAATGATTATATCAAATTTAACAAGGAATATTATTAAATAATGATTTAAATAATTATTCCTAGAGAATAATAAGATAAATAATGATTTATCTAATTAATTCTCCTGTTTTGGGTTAAATATGACCAACAATATTAATTAAACAATGGTTTAGTTAATTATCCCTAGAGGAAATTCAAAAAAATAAGGATTTATTTAATTATTCCTCATGGGGTTTCCTGTTTAGACTAGAAATGATTTAATAAACTATGGGTTATTAAATTATTTCTCATAGTGAAAGCTATTTTACTATGGTAAAATTGGTCTTACATGGTGTAATTTATTCCATCTAATAGTAACAGGTTAGATGACTAAAAATTGGTGTAACACACCATTAGAGGTTTAATCCACACACGAATTTTTTTCAACAACTTCCCTCGCAACCCAGACTTGAAGATATCTTCTACTTTAGCAAAATATTGATGACATTTAGTCGCAAATTCTATGATATACCCCTCTACTCTGTACTGAACCCAAAAACTTACTTCTTGCGTTAGCTCAGTATCCAATCTATGTAACGCTGTCAGATATAAGTGTGTCCAGTTGTGAGGAGATTGTCTTAATGCTTTAGACTTTGATTTCACCTGAAGCCTTCACAACCAATTGTAGAGCTCTTCAGGAAACTTTCCCCAAAATATCTCATACAAATCACTTGCTGATTTAGAAAATAGGACCTGATATTTGATATTCCTTTCCCTTTGATATCAGAGCTCAGCTTGTTGTGATATAAACCGATCTACATGATTATCCAACCAACTTCATATTTACCTCTCATAGAGCCTTGACACCATGATTTAGTTCTCAGATATAGTTTCAGGTCTCGGCAAAAAAACCATTTGTTGGAGAAAGAATGACTTATGGGAAAGACCTAGGTTTAGGCTTAGAGGCCAACAAGATACTTGCTATAGTATAGGACAACACTGACATTTTCACCTTGTTCAAAGGAGAGCAAAGAGTCTCACTCGAGGCGTGGCGTGACCTTACTGAGATAGGAGAACCAGAACCACAACATAAATGCGAAGATAATCCTCAATCACCTAACATCAATACACTATGATTATGCCTAACACAAATCTTATTACATACATTAAAGAAGATATCATCCATACCGAATACCTCAAACAAAGCTTTTGAGAAATTTTTTGATTAATCCCATAAAACACCATAAATAGTAAGACATGCATTCATTACACAAAACCATGACCACAACGAGAATCTCTATATTATATTCACTTCCATTACATCATATTAAGTTCAATATCAGAGTCTCAACATAGCTCCATTCACAAAACTCACAACATGACCAACCAAGTCCTCTGTTCTCTTTCCTGCTTATCTACCATCTTCCCTCGCACTGGAAATCCTCTCTTTTTTCCTGCTTGGTTGCCTTGCTGTGCTCCACCTTCCTGATTCTGTTCCACTCTTCGTTCTACTTCTCAGAGTGTTTATCCTTGTTTACTATCAGCCTTTCCTCACTCCGCCACCTACCCAACAACCATTCGCGACCCTCAATGGCTCTCTGCGACTCGCTGTCTCCACAACAGACAGTCTGCAACTTCAAAACTGGTTTCATGCTTTGTCCAAAATAAAGGCCCCAACAAGTGATCATGTGGGAACTTGTTAGCTTTATGGGGCCCTGATCTAGGTTCAGATAGTCTACGTAGTCCTAGAAAACCAAATATTACCGGCCCTTTCGGCAATGATCTACTTGCGCAGACTGAAGTCTTACCCAAGGCAATATAGGGGGATACTAGAACTAGTTTTCTGCATCTAGAGGGATACATGATAGTGGATTTAGGTATTTTCATTCTTATCAAAACTCTGGAGGTTAGATCTATCAATATTACGAGCGTTGTTCAACACAACTATTGAACTTACTCAAAGACTGCACAATCTTACTTATTCATGCATTAAACATAGTAAATAATTATAAGACGAACTTCTTTATTCAGTTACAGAAAAAAAGCCCTTATTCAACATAGTGATTCATAAAAATTAAGTAAAAATAAAATACATTAATATAAATAAGATATTCTCAACATTTCATTCATTCATATCCATATTTGTCTCATACAATCACTTTCTACCCTGTGCACACAACTACAATATTTCTTAAGGTCTCCGCATACACAGGTTAAGGAACCTTTTCCTCTAACCCAAAACATAGACTCTAACTAAGTCTTACATCCAAATGCATCGAAAAATATATATCATTCAAGCCTATCATTCATATCATAGCTAGACTCGTTATATAGATTTAACGTTTACAATACCATGGTCCAAAACCATGGGCAAAGTCCAATGTTCACCAAAAATCCCATCCTGTAACATAATTAAGGGGCTTTGACCCACCTCAAAGCCCCTAAGCTCACAAAAATACTTCGTGCTGCGCACTTTGTGCCTTGATCTGCGGAGTCTTGACTTGGCGGGGGATCCAGGCTCCAACATGCCCCTGTTACACAGCAATTTGTCACCATCCCTGCAATTCCCCATCCCGCACAATTGGAGGGCTCATTCCGTGACCTGTGAGCAGTGAAATGACTTGAAACCACTTTCATGACATCCCTCTGAACATGAGCTTTCATTTCCCTAAAGACAACTCCTTGTGAAAAACCCTAAAAACACCCATTTTTACATTGGCGCAGGAAGACAGTTCAGTACCCGCGCCAATCGGGGAAATCCTTCAAATAGGGCGCACCAATTGGCTCTCTGTCTCAGAGTCGCACTCACGCCAGCCATTTTAAGGAGTATTTTTTAAAAATAAATGGTGGAAGTTTCGTCCTAACCAATTCATAAACTGGTATCTAATTTGAGTTGGGAGGTTTGGCTCTGGATCTCCATATAGAGGAAGTGGTTTGCCACATCTCATGGAAGCTTCCTTGAGGATAGAGCCAATCCCATGATTATAGGGATCCCAACTCCCCTTCCTCCATCTATAAAAGCTTGCTCATCTCCTTTGCAAGCTAGTTCCCAAGAGCCATCAGAGCCTTATGCTACGAGAGCCTTGATTCATTCCCTTAAGGCCAAATCCAAGCAAGGAGATTATTGTCGAGATATCTGAGGAGAGAGGCTTGTCCCATCCCCGACAGGATTTTTCGAGACGTGTTCTGCTGGCGACCTTCTGAAGGAGAATTCAGTGTCAGAGCCAGGTTGTATCCTCCTTTGATTGATTAATGATAAGCGACTATTGGTTATGGTTCCACTTCTGTTGTTGATTATGAGGATGAGTTATGTCTTCTCTGACTGACATATAGTTGCATATACTGGATTTTACGCTTGCGTTTGTTATGTTTCTTGCGTGTGTAGGTGTCTGGTCACGGAGATCGTGAGGATCATGATCTGCCAGAGCTAAGGAACAGAAGCGCTACTTTCTCTACAAGCGACAACGTTGGATTCCAGGTAAGCCTTCATCGCTGGTTGGTTTATTTGCAATTAGGAACCTACATTATAGCGTGTGACTATTGTTGCTAGACTCGGTCTGGGCTAGTAGGTATTGCCTCTGTCCGCAGAGGGGATTTACCTCTTCAAAAAATTAGCGACTCCATTGGGGATCGTCTAGCTTGTTGTTGTTCTGCTTTGTAAGCTACAGACGGAGCCTGAAGTTAGCCAGATAGCCTTCGAAACACTATTTCTCTGCATTAGCAAAGTAGATCAAAGCTGCTTCAGTCAATCTCCAGTTTAGTTTATGAACTGAACGCTTGGAGTATTGTCTTGTCTTTTCGGTTGTTTCTCGATTCTGCTTGCTTGATCGGCTCTTTTGGCTGGCTCTTTTTGTGATTTTGGCTTTTGGTCAGCTTGATCATCACTGGTCTTCTTGTTGGATTGCCTATTTTTATTTTTCCATAGCAAACTTGACTGGCGCGCTTTACAGCCTGACAGTCGTGCCCATTGGCGCAGGTTTCTAGTGTATTACCCGCGCCAATTCTTTATTGGCACTAGTTTGAGCCTCACAGTCGCGCCAATCCTGTGAGGTACTAGGGTTTGCTCTGTTATGACCTTCCTGAGCTTGATCAGTGTGTTTGGTCTTGTTTTTTCGACTGCTTGAGTGTTCTGGAGCCTTGTTTGACTAGCTGTGACCTTCGTCCTTTGGTTTTTTGCCCGTTTACATCGATTTCACATTCTAGCCCTAGGGCATCTAGGTGCTCTTGTGTGTCGAGCCTCCCTTGGGAGTTTTTGGTTTCTATTTGTTCAGTCAACCTTTTGATTTCTCCTCTGCATTCATTTAGCAGTTGTTTATCATTTTATTGCGTTTTTTGGGTGATTGTTCTCTTTTTCATTCGAGTTTCGCTTTGTCTCGCTTTGGGCCTAGATTACATGGTCCATTTGAGTCTTTGGGATTCTCCTGGTTTTGAGGGACTTTTTTGTTAGTTTGGAGATCTGATTGTGTGTTTGCATTGAGTGAAATTTGGTTGTTTTGCTTTTTCCTCATCACTTCTCAAATTGCTCTTTTCATTAGTTTTCATTTTGTTTAGTACACTTTGCTATTAAACATTGAAAATACAAAAAATCTCTTTTGCTTTCAATTAGTTAGTGAAAATTAAAATGTTTTCGGTGTTATTAGTGATTAGTGACTTTGAGAGAAATTTTTTTGGTTTCCATTAGCTACATTAGAGACTTTGTTGGTTGTTCTCTGATCATTTTATTATTTTGTGAAAAGCTCTTAAACTCTCTTGTAATTAGCTTTCATCGAATAAAATGATATATTGTGGCATATAGTGTGCATTTAGGAGATTTCGAGACATAACACTCGCTAGGGCCTGAAAACTGAAACGTAATTGAAGATAAACATTAAAATTTATTCAATTTACACTAAGGCAGCATTGAAACATTAACGCAACATTTAGTGGTCTAGGCTAGAGACGTGTTCCGACGTCTTTAAACCTAGTAGCTGTCGTTCGCCTCTTGGCTTTAGACAGCACTAGTACGGACTTGTGCTCCCCGTATTGTTGAGTATATAAAGGGAGACCCCACTAAGTTTCTATCCTTTATCCATAGGAAGCTGAGTCTGCCGCCCTATACCTGTGATACACCGGACACAGTATTCGGGGAGATTGCCTGCACGTACGTTAAGTCCTTGTTTGATTTCTCTTTCATTTTGAAACCAAGGTGTATATTGCAATTCACGGTTATTTGGTACACCCTTTGCCTAGATTACCAGAGTAGTCATTTGATCTTTTCTGACTCTTTAAATTTGAAAGGATCACCAAGCGCTTGTCCTTTCACGCTTGCTTCAAAACTGAAAGAGATAGAGTCACATTTCATCCGTTTCTCGACTCTTAAAACATGAAACGATGAATTTTATAAGTTTCAATGTGGTAAAATAAATCACCCGCGATCACACGCCCTGTTAGATTTTGCTTGTTGGCCATTTGATTGTGTCTTGAATCTTTTTCAGCCTGTGTGTGTTGTGCTTGATCTTTTGTCATTGTTGTCACAGTGGCGGAACCTTCCGTTTCGTCTACTGGTAGTCCATATACAGACGATTCATCAGAGGCTTCTCAATCCTCTGCTGAACCTCAGTAACCCATCGTTTTCAAGTTTCCTGAAGGGGGACCAGTTCTGTCTGAGCTTCCCTTTGGAGGACCAGTTCATTTCAATTGGCCCTTTTCTGACCCTTGGTCTGGATTTGGAGTAGGGGAATATTTCCCTCCTCTTACATCGGGTTCACCTTTTATAGCTGCTGTTATTCCTCCTAGTCCTCGCCGTCTGTTATGAGATTTAACGGCAGGTTCAAATATGAGTGATTCTCCTAGTGAGGAAATCCCCACGTCTGGTGAAGATTACCAGTTATTCCCTCGACAGTTATTCCCAGAAGACAACCCTGAACCATCTGTTATGTCATCACCCGGTCCCTCATTACCAGCAGGGTATAGATCTTTGGGTCATATTATTGCCGCCGCTACCTCTATGGGGGTATCAGCTCCTTCTATGAGGCTGGTTGTTCCTTCATTGGGGATGTCTCCATAGACACCTGTCACGTCATCCCCTCAGGTCACTTCTGTACCCATCAGGCCCACTGTTTGTGTGGCTACATCTACACCTGCTGTTACCACTCAGTCCGTAAGGACCACATCGCTTCCATAAGGCGTCTATATAGCATCTGCTATGCGGGAGAACATCTCTCCGGAGGAGTGTCTATTGTTCTTACAACAATCGAACCCCGAGGTCGGACAGTCCTCTCAAGATCCCAACCGCTCGTATTTTTCGCATTATGCTCAGGATGGTACACCCGTGTACGTCTTTCCATATCAATATGATGAGCATGGGAACCCTTTACGTTTACCTGCTCCTGAGGCTCAACTTCACGCTCAGGGTTTACCGTATAATCAGGCTGGACAACCTTATAACCCGCAAGGACAACCTTTTCAAGGCCAACCTTCGGGCCAGCCTGGCTATCCTTATGACCCGCAGGGACAGCCCGTACAGGGCTACCCTCCAGGCCAGCAAGGGCCATTATACGGTCCGCAAGGACAGTATTACAACCCTTCAGGTAAAATCATGCAGCCTGTCCCTGGAGTCCCACCTGGGCAACCTCAAGGACTCACAGATCAACCGGGGTACCAACCCAGGCCGGTATACGGTCCTGGGGGGCAACTCCAACCTTCTCAACCCATGCAACCTCAGTATCCTCTTGGTCCCAACGTTGCACATCAGCTAGGACCATCTTATGGTCCTGTTGCGGGTAAAATTGGTTATCAACCACCACCTGGCTCCATTCCGCCACCAGGCCAACCGGCCAATCCGACACAACCTGGTGTTCCTCCACTAGGCCAACTGGCCCATCCGGCACAACCTGGTGCTTCTCAACAGCCAGGTCAACCTGCACAACCGACATAACCTGTTTATCCGGGTCAACCTATTCAACCAGGGCAGCCCGTTCAGCTAGGTTAGCCTGTCCAACCAGGCCATCCTGCACATCCTGTCAACCCTGCCCAACAGCCGACTTATTTAATGCCGCAACCAAATCAGCCGCTGCACCCTAATTATCAGGCTCAGCAGGGTCCCACCTATCAGCAGCCATCTCAACCTCAAGGCGGTTACTATTCTCATGGTCAATACCGACCGAATTATAGCCAACCCCAAGGTTCTAACTATTACTCTCAACAACCTAGCTACACCTATGCTCAGCAGCCAAATCCACATACTGCTCATACGGGGCCGACATATAATCAAGGTTCATACTCTGGTTATCAAGCTCCGTACATTGGTTACCAGCAACCAAATCAGACTGGTTATACGCCCTATACCCCCTACGGTCAGAATCCTTTTAGACAGAACCCATGGGGGCAGGGATATTCTCAACCAACGTGGAGTATAGGTACTGGTCCTTATCGAGGGCCAGGCATGTCGTTCAATCCGCAATTTCCGTTCTTGGCTACCTTGGAATTATCGGATGTTTCGAAATTAACTAATGATCCGATTCTGCACAATCCTTATTGGCCTCCGATTCTGACCAAGGTACCTGGCGATTGCCCAAAATTTGAGGGTAAAGCTGGAGAGGACCCCCAAGCTCACGTAATGACTTACCATCTTTGGTGTTCGTCGAACTCTTGGGTGGACGATTCGATTCATCTACGTCTCTTCCAGCATACTCTTACTGGCGCTGCTACCAAGTGGTATATTGAATTACCCCGTGGCATATTTAAATATTTCAATACGTTAGCCATGGATTTTTTGACTCACTTCCAGTTACCGGTCCGTTACGAGGCCGGGACGCATCTCCTGACTTTGTTGAAGCAGGATAAAGCCACCCACATTTCGGATCACATTCATGAGTGGCGACGTTGTCGTAGACTGATTAAGTTTGATATACCTGATCAACTACTAACTCATTGGTTCACCACATCCTTCGTTAACAAAATTGCTCAAGATATTGCTATGGGGGCATGTGTGACTGAATAACAAGCCATAGCGCGTGCTCAGTATCTTGATCTGGTATACTCTCAGTCTGGCACGCTGTATGATATTTTTACTGATGATCCACGCCCAGGAACCTCTAAAGCTCCACCTACCCCTGTGGTGGATGGTGTTATCGGTTCTGTATCTCAGAATTCTCGAAAATCTTCGAATGGGAAGCAGAAGTCCAATTCTTCCAACAATTCTACTTCTCCCACCCCTCCAGATTCTGGCAAAACTGCAGAGGTCAATCCCGTTCAGGCCAATCCCACAGAAAGACCTCCAAAGGGAAAAATAAGGGCAAAGGTAAATCAAAATCCGATGCTTCGAAGCCAGAGTCTTCCAAACCTCGGACTGAGGACGGTTCTCAACGTAAACCGAAGTACCCCTGCCTTATTTGTGAAGGAGATCACTATACCAAGGATTGTCCCCGACGATCCAAAGTTAGTCAACTTCTCAAAGGCTCCAAAGGAACTCTGGCAGTTCTAAAAGAACCGTTCCCATCTCAGCAGACCCAGATGGTTGAACAGCCTTCACCATCTGCACCATTTGGGTCCCAGGTCTTTATGATGAATGGTGCTGCACCTATCTCCATTGCTACGCATTCGAAGGATTGTTTGTGCTCAATCTAGTCTCCTAAATTGATTTCATTAATTGTCAACCAGGGTCAGTAAACTGCTGAAGTGTGGTGCACTATATGTGCCTAGGTATCTATTTCCCACTACGTTGTGTTTAGTGTTTTCTGATGTTTTTGGTTTTATGGTTTTATTTTGAAAAGGAAAAGAACTAAGTGCTAAATGAAGGGAAACTATTGGTCAAAACCGAGTGAAGCCTAAACTATGATGGTAAACAAATGCAAATGCTGAAACAAAACAGAGTCTAACTATGACTAGCAACCAACAAATACAAAGCTTGATAATGACTCTATTGTAAACTCACAACATGAAATTGAAATGAACCTGAAAAATGAACAAGCTAAGTGTAAATGAAGTTTTCTCCTAAATCACTAATCAAACAGATAACTTACAATGTACAACATCTTTATCCATGAATAAAGATTTATTGGAAAATATGTGGAAAAGAATACTTGTAACAAGGTAAAGTTTCTACTCTAAACTAGTTTCTACTTCTGTTTTGCAACTCAATTTAACACCATTAAACCTTTCTCAAAAGTTATAGATTTCCCTTCAAAAATAGTCTTTGAGAAAGAGGCTTGTTTGTGAAATGATAAAGAAGCTGCAAAATACTCCAGACCTTATAATAATACTATCTTTTGTCCAGATAATTGTGTATGAGTATGAATTTTGAACAAAAGAAGTTTTGTAAATAATTAAGCTCGTGAGATTGAATTTATCAACTAAGACAAAGTAAGCTACAATGGACAACAGCTAAACTTGAAGTGTTAAAGCAATGAGTTAAAACTAAACTAAGATGCTATTAATCTACAATGAACAGTATTAAACTAAAGAGCCATTATCATACTTGAAAAGAAAGGACAAAGCTGAACCACATGCATTCTACCTCCGGAGTATTCTATTGAAATTAACATGCCATTACTCTATGAAATTACACAGTCCATCTTGTTCATCATGAATAATATGTTGGAAAATTTTATTAGAACAATTCTGGTTGTATAACTCAATGCAATTGAAACATAAACATAAGACTGAAAGTAAATACTCATCTAAACTGTGAAAACAGAGCTAAAATACTTATCTAAATTATAAAAACAGAGCTGCACAGGAGGTAGGGGCCCTCCACCACCTGGTAGCATGCAATCTAACTCAAAATTGACTCAGATCATGCAGCAGAATGATGCTTCTTTCATTAAAGGAGAAAATGACTGAAAACAGAGTATTCACGGTTCTGAAATCTAGCAGAAAAAGCCAAAAAGCTAACCAGCGTTGCTTGGTCTCCCAAGTCATATTTATAATTAAATTACATAACAGAACTTGAGATAATGCAGGGATTACTGTCTTTCCCATTCCTATTCGAATTAAAACTCTTATTGAAGGCTGCGTACTTTGCTGCAGATAGCTGTAGAGTTTGTGTCCCGGTAGAACTCTACCTCTTGGTTTTGGTTTCCCACGTGCATAACCACATGTAGAATTGTGTTCAGACTTTGTAGGGAGCAAGGAATGATGTGGATGATGTCTGGAATTTGCCCATATGCGCCTTTCTTTGAGACGACACCTGTAACCCACTCAAACTGTAAAACAGCTGCGGAATGCGGGATCAGCTACGGAATGCGCGGTCAGCTACGGAATGCCTGTATTCTGTAGCTATTTTGCAGAAAATTGTTAAAATAGAAAAAATCATGAAAATACAATATGTTAATCAATTTCATGTAACCTTTAAGCAATCCTAATCATTCCTCATTGATTTTAGGCTTATGAAGTGATAAAATAATGATGAAATGAAGTGAAGGTTTGTAAAAGAGAAGGCAATTCTAAGGCTCAACAAGGATTATACTGGATCACGCCAGGCAGCTGGGAAGGAAGTTGTGGATGGCCCACCTCCCCCACCTGTCTCCGGTCCGTTGGAAATTGAGAAGCCTACTGCTGAACTTGTTGTGAGGCCGCCTTCTAAAGGTGTTCTACGAAGATCTTCCTACAACCCAAATGCCCGTGCCGCTTAGCACTATAGTATTGTTGAGGATTTGGCATAGGCGCCTTCTGCTATGTCTGCATTGGAATTTCTTCAAAGTTGCTCGTCAAAATGGAAAGCTTTATTGTCTGCAATCGGTGGGATCGATCCCACTGATTCTAATATTATCACCTTCGACTTAGAAAATTTCACCCCTCGACTTCCACATCAGATCGCTCTTGTTATTCAAGTCGGGATCAACGGTCTTAACATTCATAGGGCCATCATAGATGAAGGTGCTTCTACCTGTGTCATGTCATCCGCCTGCTGGAAGGCCATTGGCTCTCCAGCCCTTTCATCATCTCCCAATGCCTTAGAGGCATTCAATGGTCGGGAATCGAAACCCCTAGGTGTTCTCGAGAGTTTACCAATTACCTTACAGGGGAAGATAGTCAACGTAGAAGTATAAGTGGTTGACGCCAAGCTTAACTACAATATACTTCTCTGCCACAGTTGGACTCACGCCATGCTATGTGTGCCATCCACCCTCTTTTGACTTCTTAAGTTCCCTCACGAGGGAAAAATTGTTACGGTGGATCAGTTTTCTTTCTTCACCTCCACCTCCGAGAATAACGTTCCTTTCGTGGATCAGATCCCAAATCCCCCTGATAGTGTAGGACCCAGTCTCTTCAAAGACCCCGTCCTCATGGGTATTTTTCCCACACCGCCACCGTACACTGCTCAAGTTAATATGATCTCTAGGTCTGACGACCCATGGCTCATCCCTTCGCCTGAGCAGGTGTTTGATTTTAAAGAATCGATGCCCTTAACTCCAGTAGATATTAATTATTGTGAAATCGTCGCCGCATCTAATCCTCCCCCTCCTCAGCATGCTCCTTCGAGCATGGCTTTAGATTTCTACTCTCAATCCCCCTGGCTCAGTGAGGCTGACTCGCCTGATCCTCTTAAAGAGACTTTTCCTTCTGATGAAGCCATTGTTGAAACCATGTCTCTTGAAGAGTTGCCTTGGAGCGATATGCATCATCGTTCCTCCTTTATGCCTAGTCTGGGGGCAATGTCAGATTGTCTAGAGCGTTTTCCATCTCAGGTTCCCACTCCACCTCTCCAAACGCCCATATTGATTCATGAGGTCCTTTCAGAGGGAAACTTGAGCAACATTACTCAAACTATTCCGATCGACATCTCTGTTAAACCGGGGATAGTTGAGAACATACACGTGGGAGTAACTTGTTCTCCTGATGAGATACGAGTTTGTACTGATCTTTTTCGAGAATTCAGAGACGTGTTCGCTTGGTCCTATGAGGAAATTCCCGGGATTGATCCCAGCATAGTAGTCCACGAGATTCCTACCTATCCTGGTGCGAAACCCATGCGCCAACGCCTACGCCCGGTGCATCCTCGCAAAGCCGCTGCCATTAAAGCAGAAGTTGAAAAAATTCTGAACGCAGGCTTCAGTTACCCAATTCCCCTCACAGAATGGGTTTCAAATATTGTCCCTGTAGATTAGAAACAAGGTACTATAAGGGTCTGCATTGATTATCATGATATTAATCGCGCCTGTCCTAAGGACAACTTTCCTACTCCCTTCATAGATCAAATCATTGACGAATGTGCCGGGAGTGAGATTTATTCCCTAATGGACAGCTTTTCCGGGTATAATCAGATAAATATTCTACCTGTTGATCAACACAAGACTGCATTCATCTGTCCATGGGGTAATTTTGCTTATAAAAAGCTCCCGTTCGGCTTGAAGAATGCTGTAGCTACTTTCCAGCGTGATATGTCTTACGCATTCCACGACATACGCCATATCGTTCAGCTGTATCTGGACAACTTGCCAGCTCACTCAGCTCGGCGGGAGGACCATCCTGAACACCTCCGCCAGATTTTCCTTCGCTGTCGATGCTATAATATCTGGCTCTACCCTCATAAATGCGTCTTTTGCGTGGATTCTGGCCGTCTTTTGGGGTTCATAGTCTCCAAGGACGGGATTCGCCTCGACCCCCTAAAGGTCGTGGCCATTGTCAATCTCCCATCACCATCTTCGTTACATCAATTGCAGAGTCTGCAGGGAAAATATAACTTCCTACGACGCTTTATACTGAACTACGCGGAAGTGGCCAAAGGATTCACGTGTCTTTTAAAGCAGAATGTTCCCTTTCATTGGGACGACATTGCTTAACAATCCTTTGAGAAGCTTAAGACGTTACTTGTTAATGCTCCGTTGCTTCAGCCTCCAAACTATCACCGTGATTTCACTCTATACTTGGCCGCTACCTTTAGCACCATAGCTATGGTTCTGGTGTAGGATGACGATAATGGCAACGAAAACATTGTTTACTATCTATCACGAAATCTTCTCGACACATAAACGCGTTACGCTCACGTCGAGAAGCTAGCTTTAGCAGCTGTACAAGCTGTGTAGCGTTTTCGCCACTACATCCTGCTGCGTTCTGTAACCGTGATTTCGGATTGCAACCCCATGACATATATTCTATCTTGACAATTACTGGGGGGAAAATACTCCAAATGGATCGTTATCCTTCAGGAGTTTGACTTAGAGTTTACCACTGCTAAGTCGACCAAATCACTGGTTTTTGCGGATCTCATTTTCTCCTTCCCGACAGACTCCACACCCTCTCACTCTGAAGATCATATCCCAGACGAAACCCTCTTCCTTATCAGCACCTGTGACCCATGGTATGGCGATATTATTGTGTATCTTCAAACATCGACGTTCTGGTCTGATTTTAACAAAGATGCCGGACGTCGGATTCAGCATCAGTCTCAACCCTACCGTATTGTAGGAGATACTTTATACCGCGTTGGAGTAGATTCAGTGCTCCGCCGGTGCTTAACACTGGAAGAGGCTAAAAGAGTCTTGAATGAATGTCACAGTGGCGCCTGTGGTGGTCACATGTCCAAATATGCCACTGCCCAGAAGATTTTGCGTGCGGGCTACTTCCAGCCGTCGCTATTCAAAGACTGCATTGTTGTAGTTCGAAAATTTCATGTGTGTTAGGTTTTTCAGTGCAATATGCGCATGCCGCCTCTCCCTCTGCACCCTATCATTACCGTTGGCCCTTTCACAAAATGGGGCGTCGATTTCATGACGTGTAACCCTCATTCGGCCGGGGGGCGTGCATATATAATCATCGTTGTCGACTACTTTACTAAGTGGGCCGAAGTGATGCCTACACTAGTCGCCGATGGTAAGACAGCTGCCCAGTTTATTTTCAACCACATTATTGCACATTTCGAGGTCCCTCAGGCCATTTTTACCGATCATGGTACCCACTTTCGAGATTACATGATGGCCGAGCTGACATCAAGATTGGGCTTACGACATGATAGCTCAACGCCATATTACCCCCAGGAAAATGGCCAGGTTGAGGTTGTGAACAAAGTTTTGGTCACAATGCTTCAACAAACAGTTGGAATTCATAAGTCCAATTGGCACCTCCAATTTTTCTCAGCTCTATGGGCATATCGGACGTCAGCAAAGAGTGCGACCGGATTCACACCATTCCAATTGGTGTATGGTCTGGAAGCAACTCTTCCGATTGAGTGCGAAATTCCTTCCTTAAAGTTGGCTGTGGAAATTTTACCCGACACTTCTCCTGAAGAAGAGCGTCTCTTGTATTTGGAACGGTTGGATGAAACCCGCCACTTGGCTGCCTTAGTTATTGAGGCACAGAAAAAGCGGGTCAAAGCACACTTTGATCAATCAGTCTCTCCACGTTCCTTTGTCGAAGGGGACCTTGTCCTCCTATACGACCAAGCGCATGACAAACTCGGGGCAGGAAAGCTCCAACCCATGTGGCATGGGCCCTACATGGTAAAACGAGTATTGAAAAATGGGGCTTATGAGCTCATTGATTATGAAGGAGTTCCGTTGGCGCAGCCTAGAAATGGGATGTACCTTAAGAAATACTATGCTTGAAGTCATTTTTGGTGTGGTGTGTGTACATAGGTGTGTATATTCATTTGTGTGCATGTGTGGTGTGGTGTGCATGTAAGCGTATTTCTGCTGATCGGGTCTTCCTGATTGTGCAGATGTCTATTACTCCATTTGTGGGTTTCGCGGATGGTGCCTCTCGCAGTACCAGGAATCTGTCTTCGGCAGCCTGGGTAATCTATGATCCTACTGGTGAATTGGTTGACCTGCAAGGTGTGTGTCTAGGTCCTGCTACAAATAATATCGCGGAATATAGTGTTTTATTGGAATTATTAACTGAGGCTGTGGACCTCGGAATTCGTGAATTACTTGTGTATCTAGACTCACAACTTGTAGTATTACAACTTAACGAACATTATTCAGTAAGAAATCCATCCATTTTACATCTGTATCTACGTATTCATCTGTTGGAAAGAAATTTTGACTATATTACATATCAACATATACCCAGACATATGAATACATTAACAGATGCAGTAGCTAATTTGGTTCTAGATAGACATTTGCACAATTTATAAACAAAAACATCATCACATGTAAAAAGATCCATCCATAAACAGGTATGTATATATATATGTGTCGAAATGTTTACATAGTGTGCATCACATAAAATAAAAAAATATACATGTTCATCTTAATACATCCGGAGACAAAATGTCTCTCAAAAAATATGCATGAAAGAAGCCCCAGGTGTCTAATCCACATGGTGCTCGTGGTAACATGCTACCGCGCGCACTAAGCATCTCAAAAGTCGGTGGAGGCGACTAGGCACTCCCACCGTATGTCTCTGATACACCATCGGGACATCTGCCAGCCGGGCGTAGTCTGGAATCCTCCGGGCGATCCCCTCAAGGTTCTGGATCAAATCTCCTCCCTCGGCACCCTCCGCCTGAGGATCAGCTGCGGGCTGAGTTCTTCGTGCAATAGGAGACATACCGGAAGGTCTCTTTGGGCCGACATCTGCATACATATAAAACTATTGTTAGAATGGACATGTATTACCAAAAAATCATAAAACATAAAAAAAAAGAGTATCATACCCAACTCCTCATCCCAATCCTCCCCCTCTGGGAGCGGAAGATCGGGATCTCCGGTGAAATCGGTCCCAGCGTAGGGCCAGTCCTCGACCATGATCAACTGACACCGTAACCATCCAAAAAACTTAGGCCTCCAAGACATCTGTTGGCCTCCTCCTAACCTGGGCATAAGTGCTGTGTAGGTTTTAACCCTGAACAACAATTATCTACACACGAATCTTATAACATAAAATAAACAATAGCGAGAGCATAAAACATAAAACAGATCAAAATAGAGATTTTCCCCTGGATCCCAAATCGGGACGACCAGCTTGATTTTTCATTATATTCCTTTTAGTGTTACAACACACATATATATACATGCCGAAGCATACATAAACCCCAATCCATAAACCCTGGATTAGAACATAACCGTAGTTCCCTTGACCGGATCTACAAAAATACCAGGGGCCGAAAACCATCGTACCCCAATACCATGTGCAAAACCATGCACAAAACCATGGACGCGAACTACCCGCCGGAAATTAAGGACCGTGGGGAAGCTTCTGGGCACGGGCGTCGCCTCGACTCTATTGGGGCGAAATAGTCATGGAAAGAATATAACACATACCCAACATGCTGCCCAACGAGCCATCCTCGGATCTCGTGGTACCGGCTCAACAAAAATGGCCCCTTGGCCCTGGAAGATAGGTAGTCGTTCCTGGATGAACGATACCAAAATGGAACCATAGCCAAACTTCTTTAGTTTGACTTGCTTGCATCTTTTCAGCTGCCTCTTGATATTGGTTGTCACCGTTGTAGCCCAATCAAATAAAGGTAGGACTCATACACTCAGTGGCTAGGAGGAGTTCGGCCTTGGTTGCCTCATGTGGAACTTGCGATCCTGCAGCTCATGTAATGGTGTGTAGCACTACTCTGAGTGCTAGATCCTGGATAGTGTGGATGTCCACCTTCCCGCTTCCTGATCTGGTCCGTGCCCCTGGGCACACCCTCGCTATTACTTGCTCCATTTTTTCCCCAGATGGTCTACTGCCTGTCAAGATGGGCACCGGACCTCTGCGCGACAGTCTGGTTATGAAATATACGTCGGAAACCTCAAGTTCCAACACTTGGTCCCGAAGCTTAAAAACTTCTTCATTTTCATCCCATATACTGACCAAGTATTGTAGTATCTCTGGTTGAGCTCATAAGCAGGGCGTTAGGAAGAAATTTTTGAGTCCACTGTTCTTAAGTGCATTCATACAAGCTTCATTCTCCATAGCCAGTTCATCCTCTTCCCCATGCTCCCTCTCCTTCCATTCGATAACCATTATGCCTGAGTAACCTGCATCAACATGATCAAAAAGCCTCGATTAGATCTATGTTATGCTTGAAATTTCATTTGGATCGCTTGAAATTCAAAAATCTAAAGCGGAAAATTGAGTTCTGCCATTGGCGCGGCCCCTTTGTAAGCAAAAGGCCATTACCGCGGGTCCATGCCCGATACCCGCGCCAATGGGCGGAGCCCTAAAATTTTAAAAATTTTCCACAGAAGTCTAATCCGTAATGGAAATATCTAAAAAATGGATTGAAATTGAGTTCAAGGAAGCGCCCCTTACCTGGAACAAACGGGGATCTGAATGGTAGCTCGGATCAGTCACAGTCGCCATCAGAAGTTTGCACACAAATGGACCATTGTTGCTCTCCAATGAGGTAAATAGTAAAAGTAATTTTTTTTTTACCATTTGAGACTTATTTATAAATTTTTGAAATCTAATTAGGTTTTAAAAGTCATTTTTTATTAATATTTTAATATATTTTGTCAAAAATGGATTTTACACTTGCCTTTATGTGCAACAACAGGTTTTTACGCAACTTAAACGGTGACATGAGTTGTATTTTATACTTTTTTGGACTCGGTAACTACATGAAAAATTCACTTTGGAGTCGTATTTCAGCTTTTTTCTGACTCTCTAAACATGAAAAGATTGCCAAGGCCCTTGTCATTTCGATCTCGTTAAAGTGGCCACGAAACAACATCTACCCAGTATACGTTTACCCCTTTTCCTAGCCGTATAGATTATTTACGTAAAGGAATACCCTAGCCTATTGCGAGACTAGGAGGTTTTTTGAGACAAAGTTTTCTACCTTTTCGGATCCGAGGAAATATTTACGAAAAGGACCATTGGAGTTTAATTTTTCGCTGTCTTTTCAAACTCTCTAAACATGAAAAGATCACTGAGTTCTTGTCACTCCTTTGTCGACTCTGCAACCCGATGACATTGGATCTTGGCCGTAATGACGATATTCTAGTTTCTCCTTCCTAGGGCTTGTTAAATGTACTAGGATGGATTCGTCTGAAGGACAAACTTATACAAAGGAGCATATGGTATCCTCTTCAATATTGTGTAAAAATAAAGAGCTACTCGCCAGAAATGGTGGGGAAAATGGAACCAACATCATTGTCGTGTCGGCAGTATGTCGCTTTTGAACATGGCACTTGTTTGCATTCGTGTTGGGTTGGGGATATCTCATTTCATTTTTTCCACTTGCGTCCGTGGGTTTGGGTGATCCCTTTTGACCTCTCATCTACTCTTTTCCTTGTCATCATGACCCTTGATCTTTTGATGTCAAATACTGCCAAATCCACTGTCGTGCCACCGATATGTTCAAGAGAAGTTGACCTCTGCAGATTTCAAACTTCCTTTGATTCTCATCTGATCTTGATTCACAAAGACATTAGGTTCCTCTGTCTTGTGTCGATGATGTGGGAAACACTATGGCCCACCTTCGATCAAAGTCACTTCCTGTAGACTTCAGCTCATTATCCAGGAAGATGATCTAGAGACTCCCTTCTGGTACCTTGGAGTCTGCATGCCTCAACGACAGGTTATTTGCATTTGACGTGAGGTTTTCATCATTGGCCTTCGATCGAGTGATTCTATGGGTGTTCAACGCTAGCTCATTGATTCAAACACCGTGGATTGTACCTATAGTACCTTGAGGACCATTGTCATTATTGGTGGTACCTCTCGCGTCTGTTAACAGCTTTCATCATTGGCTGGTAATCAGGTGATGTTCTTGCATGTTCGACTTTAGCTCACATATTAGCATGCTTGAACTTGTACTTTGTTTGGGTCGAGATGGAGCGCAAGACCCTAGATTCCTGTCTGTTATAATCTAGGCTGCAATTTTGTGGATTCTTATGATTAGTTACATGACTCACTGATTGGATGGCTGCGACCATACCTGAGTCTATTTATCGATCCTCACTGGATGGCTGCATCCATACCTTGGATCTGGATTATTGCATACTCTGTTATGGATGGCTGCGCCCATACCACATATATATCATGTATTTGAGATATCAGTTGTACTTCTCTACGTAGGTTTTCCGACGCCGGTGTTTTCAGTTGGACACGTTCTCGTAAAGCATTTCACCCCTCTCTCTCTTTCGGGCCTCATGCTTTAGGGGGCATCTGTTACACAGAAATTTGTCACCGTCCCTGCAATTCCCCATCCCGCACAATTGGAGGGCTCATTCCATGACCCGTGAGCAGTGACATGACTTGAAACCACTTTCATGACATCCCTCTGAACATGAGCTTTCATTGCCCTGAAGACAACTCCTTGTGAAAATCCCTAAAAACACCCCTTTTTGCATTGGCATGGGAAGACAGTTCAGTACCCGTGCCAATGGGGGAAATCCTTCAAATAGGGCACGCCAATTGGCGCTTTGTCTCAGAGTCGCACTTGCACCAGCCATTTTAAGGAGTGTTTTTAAAAAATAAAAGGCGGAAGTTTCTTCCTAACCAATTCATAAACTGGTATCTAATTTGAGTTGGGAGGTTTGGCTCCAGATCTCCATGTAGAGGAAGTGGTTTGCCACCTCTTATGGAAGCTTACTTGAGGATAGGGCCAATCCCATGATTATAGGGATCCCAACTCCCCTTCCTCCATCTATAAAAGCTTGCTCATCTCCTTTGTAAGCTAGTTCCCAAGAGCCATCAGAGCTTTATGCTGCGAGAGCCTTGATTCATTCCCTTAAGGCCAAATCCAAGCAAGGATATTATTGTTAAGATATCCGAGGAGAGAGGCTTGTCCCATCCCCGACAGGATTTTTCGAGACGTGTTCCATTGGCGACCTTCCGAAGGAGAATTCAGCGTCAGAGCCAGGTTGTATCCTCCTTTGATTGATTAATGATAAGCGACTATTGGTTATAGTTCCACTTCTATTTTTGATTATGAGGACGAGTTACGTCTTCTCTGACTGACATATAGTTGCATATACTGGATTTTACACTTGCGTTTGTTGTGTTTCTTGCGTGTGCAGGTGTCTGGTCACGGAGATCGTGAGGATCGTGATCTGCCAGAGCTAAGGAACGGGAGCGCTACTTTCTCTACAAGCGACAACGTTGGATTCCAGGTAAGCCTTCATCGCTGGTTGGTTTATTTGCAATTAGGAACCTACACTATAGCGTGTGACGATTGTTGCTAGACCCAGTCTGGGCTAGTAGGGATCGCCTCTGTCCGCAGAGGGGATTTACCTCTTCAACAACCCCCAACACAAAACCGTGACTCGTGCCAAGTCACAATGGAGGTGTGCCATCTATCTTTGATCTGATGTTGATAAAGGCATCCTTTAATGGAGGAAATGTATTAATACACTACTTTGCAAAATATCAGAATTCTCCGAGCAGTGGTTCTGTGATGGATTTGGCTACCTTCAGCTCCAACCCCCTCTGAGTTATGCATATCTGTTTAAGCTTCTACTCCACAGTTTGGAAAAACTGACTTGCTTCACCTTAGCATGAATTCATCTTGGTGATGAATAACTGCTCTTTCCAGCGCAACTCTTTAATATGTTCCTGTAATACTCGACCCTCTTGGAGATGGGTAATTATTTGAATAGGTGTCAAGGTCTTTGTAGTGACCTTGATTTGATCCAGCTGCTCCTGCTTCTCGCGCACCTTGGTCTCAATATTATGCACTTGTGGGTCCTCTTGCAGTGAGAACCACACATCTAGAGCTTCACCAAATATTCTCTCTCACTCCTATATGTGAGACTCAATCTGTGCTTTTGAGGCCTTCAACTCTGTTGTGCGCTACTGTCGAAATTCTAGTGGGGTAGTAGGTTGTAACTTCAACTGTAGCTCGATGATCTCCAGTTCCATCTTAAGTTATACTTCGTCGATTTTGGACTTGGAGTCTCTGACAGCTATAGCTAGCTTGGCCAATTTATTTTCAGGCACAGCAATAGCCTGAATCTCGATCTCTGGTAGCTCGCTACACACCTTCGAGATTGATTCTTCTAACAACTTCCGTTGTGCTGCCTCAACGTTGTGTTCTTGAATAACAACCTATTTCTCTACAGCCATGCTTTGGCATTCTTGCTGTGCGTCCTGAATAACCAAAAGGGTGCGCTGCTCTCATATCTTTAGCTCCTTGACGATTTCTTGATGGAAATCATGCAATGCTTGCAGTGGCATCCTGACAAGATTTAATGTTGTATTTTGCCAAAGAATCATCGACTTCCTTTGCTTTGCCTTATCGAAAAAAATTGGACACTGCGCGGGCATATGTAGTTAGTGCCAACTCACATGTGGAACCGTGCTTGATTTTAACACGCTTGCTTGCACCTGAAAATCATGTAGCCCCTTTTACACATCCTTCAACACCTTCTTGTACTTCTCTTCTATGTTACCCCAAAAGGCCTCGTTTACTTTGTGCACAACATCCCCAATCTCATCAATGTCCCCCTCAGTGAGGATCATGTCTTGTGGACCAACGGATCTGTCAAAATTAACCTTATTTCATGTGCCACCCTTCTGTGGCTGCCTTATCTTTATGGTAAACGAAGAAGAGGAGCTAAATGGATCTGTGCCTAGATCACCACCAATAAAATCATCCCCACCAGTCTCTAGAATCTCTACTTCAATATATTTTTTCCCAGGTGGCGTAGCAGGCTTCACCCCACTTGTTCCTACTGTGGCTGTACCTTTCTGCCGCGGAGTTAACCAGTCATCCAGCCAACGGCTAATGATGGTTTAGACGCCTTCTTATTCGACCATGTATGGGAGCTTGTACCATACCTCCTTGAGGTAATTTTTCACCTGTATGTGGATATGGTGGAATTCCGGTTTGAACTCTGTAATCTGTGGATATTGTTCCACAATCCTTGGTGACAACCAGGGTGTCTGGCTAATCAATGTCCTTAAGCCCATCTACATTCCGACCCATAAAAAATTCTTATACATATCCCTCGACGTTTCTATTAAATGCCATAGTGAATCATATTGGGAGGCTTCGTAGAGATCAGGGTCCACAACATTGAAATGTGACCCGTAAGGTTCCCTCCATTCCATCAAGGAAATAAGAAGTAGGAGCCACATGTAGTGGAACTACTTTCCTTCTTCCAGTGTGGCCTTGTAATCGTCGAGGAACTCCTGACATAAATATACCACCAAATTGTATGCCACACCATTGGCGCACTCCACAAATAAATAAATAACAGGTGCGAAGCATCCTCTTCGCGAATCTTCCTCATGATTTTTCCTGCAAGGATGTGCGCAACGAAGCACACAGTTCTGTTAGAAATGGAGTTAATGAGATAACCCCTAGTCCCCTTGGTTATATCATACTCCTTCTTCATCTTATATACCAACTTATTGTCTTGGATTTTCCCCACAAAAGCCTCCGCAGGGTCCAATCCTTAACAGGGAAGGGCCATAATTCTCCTGATCAACATGTCCATAATGGGGATCTTCTTCCCCAACCATAAACAACTGTTGTGCACCAAGCCCAATAGCTAGTGCACACAAATGTTATTGATGGTACTTCACCCATAATGTGGCACATAAATCATGTTGAGTATTCATGACTGTTGGATACCCTTCACCCATTTCATCGGCTCTAATCGCATAACTCCATGTGGGTAGGCCTATGGGCACAGGTACCTGCTGTGTTTAAATTGCAGGTACATTCCCCGGTCATTAAAATCCCAATCCTAAATTATGAGCTCAGGCACCTTGGCCAAAAATTCTCCTTCCACTGACACCTTATCTAGAATCAAAGGTGTAAATACCTTGTACTTTACTGCGTCGTGATAATTCACTAGCTTCTTAGCCTCTAGCTTCCAGGGTAGAATATAAGGAGGCAACCTAGAGAGAGACATAACCTCCTCAACATCAATTTCCTCTAGTTATTCTTCTTCTTCTTCTTCTTCTTGTTCCTTTGATTCGATCTCCACGATGTTTTTGTTATGCCATTCTTGAGCACACTTACTCCACTGTTCCTTCATAAGTTTCTTCTGGGGTGAGGATCAAAAATTTGGTTTCTTAGACTTTGTACGTGGTGCTGCGGCTGAAGTCTTCTGTCCTCTTGGAGACCTCAACCCTGTGGAAATTACTGGTGGTATGGCTGTCATTGTGCGATTGATTCCTAGCAAGAATGTGTGGCTAAGCTTAAATTTTATCAAAGTTTCTCTAAATACCTCGAAACTATACTCCGACATGCAATAGCTTGCTCAACACTCTTGCAGACAACAATTATCTCTTATAACACTTAGCATGCAAAGTGTTCTAATTGGAGGTGGGATCCTTGATTTATAGAAAATTTCAAATTAGAACCTCATCATCGCCCTTAGACGCTCCTCATAAATGCTGATTTGGCAGCGGATTTGGCTAGATATGCTCATTAATTACGTTTTTCCCGCTCCTTCTAACGGCCAGGTTGCTGTCCAATCAGTTTGTATTGTTCCTCTTTGGCACGGTCCTACCTCCCTAGGCATAATAACCTCCAACTGTGCTTGTAATCCATCTTCCGCATAGTACCCCTACTGCGGTGGAGCCATACCTCAATAAAATTGGTTTGAATTTGTTCCTCATGAAATCCACAAATCTCCTCCCCCAATAGAGTTTTGGGAATCGTGTTCCTCCCAAAAAAGTGTTGGCTATCCTCACAAGTATTTTCCCATTACACAACCCGATTAGACTATATTAGAGTCCTTGGTTCCTTAGCAATCTGGAAGACACTTTGTTGGGAAAAATACTGAGAGGGGGGTGGAATCGCATTTAGGCAAACTAATTTTACTTTTCCTTACTTTAAAACCCATACACTACTTTCCTGAAGACAACTCGCATATACACGCGGATATCCTTAATAAAACATGCGTATGCACAGAGATCTTATTATGAAGATATTTCTTAACTTAGATCTTTGCAACATTCATTCATCTGATGTTTAGTTAACAGTAAGCATGTGCAGTAATAACAGAATAAACCATCACACATAATCATCACACATGAACACCAGGATTTAAGGTGGAAACCCAAGTCGGGAGAAAACCACCGCTGTCGTCATCTCAGTCTTCAATATTATATAAAGAAAACATGTTACAACCATGTGGTCAAGCAGACTACACAAAGACGCAGTTCTCGTACGTAAGGCTACAACCTGCTCTCATTTACCAGCCTCTCCTGGAAGGGAGCTACGACCCCCTGCTCTCATTTACCAGCCTCTCCTGGAAGGGAGCTACAACCCCCTGCTCTCGTTTACCAGCCTCACCTGGAAGGGAGCTACAACCCCCTGACTAAAGGCTATGACCCTCAGCACCACCATGGACCACGTTTCATCAATTTTCATACTAGATCCAATAGCTTCCATAGAACACAACTTGCAGGCCACTTTTCATCATATTTTCAGACTGGACCCACTCCACACATTTAAGCTCAACCATACATCAAACTGAAACTGATAACTCCATCAATTAATTCATCGAATCATCACCCAATTAATCATCAACATGATCTTTCATCAATATCATCAGCAACATAATCATCATTCAAACAACCCAGATCTGTATGAATACATCACTAATAGATAGTAGTAAAACATCAGAACAAATCAGACATCTCATACCACAAACTTCATCAAGCCTTAGTTTTAATACGTGCTTTACTTTCACTGATCCTGCGTATATACGCGCTTCCATTCATATCAACCCACGTATACATCTTCACATACTTCAGAACTGGTTTCACATTCCATACGCGCTTTCGCTGAATTAAACCCGCGTATATACGCGCT
This sequence comes from Pinus albicaulis, assembly GCA_034641835.2. Taxonomy (NCBI): domain Eukaryota; kingdom Viridiplantae; phylum Streptophyta; class Pinopsida; order Pinales; family Pinaceae; genus Pinus; species Pinus albicaulis. The sequence continues at coordinate 521,851,846 of CM076584.1, read as the reverse complement.
TCCTCTGCTGCAAACAAGTGTATAGATCTTCAAAGATTATGGGGCAGCACAATTCTTCAGAATAGATATATATCTCAGATTTTACCCTTCACTTCAGACAGATGTTCGCCAGATCAAAGATCTAATCATTCCATAAACAGATCTAGAAAATACATATACATTTCAGATCTAGAGATCCCTCTTCATCATTTTCTTCATAGGTGCATCATAGATTCAAATCTATCATCAAACTGTTACCCTTTCCATTCAGACATACTTCAGAGTGAAGTATACATTGAAACCCAAACTCATGCACACGAATTTCACAATGAATTTCTTCTCCTTAAATAGATCTAACCTTTGACAATACCATGAGCCAAAACCACATAACTTCCGATGGTATTCCTGGACGGGATCACATAGACAATCCAACGCTCAATACAATGGGTCAATACCATGGTAGTAACCCCTAGTTTTATTCTTTTAGAGCGCAATTGAGCATACCCGACTTGGCACATACTTTTCCGCGTGCATACGCTACTTCTCCTAAACAAACCCGCGTATGCTTTGTGTCACACACTTTTCATCATTGTTCTGGCCCTTACTGATATTTCTTTCTTTGATACTTCTGAGCTACTTGTATAACATCAGATTTACATCATTAATAAAATCATCAAGCATCAAGAACAACTTCATTAAGTAGGTTTCCATTATCTTCATCAAGTGGGTTGCCATCAAGGACAACACTCTGCATCATATTGCCAACAATCTCCCCTTTTGGACTTGATGGCAACCACGATGGTGTTTTATCACCACAACAGATAGATACATTAAGCATAATGATATTTTCCCCTATTCAAACACCATGTCACTCTCCCCCTTTGACATCAAGGGAAAAGGGCGGATCAAAACCAACACAAGGTTGTTTTCTCCTCATGTAGATAGAAGAGCGTTGTAGATCTGATGTGCACTGAAGTTACCATGCTCCCCCTGAGTTCATGCTAAAACTTTTCAAGGACTCTATGAGCTTCCTATCACCAAGGACTCATACTTACATCAAAGATCCAACCAAGTGGATTTACATATGAGACTCAAATACCCAACCAAGTGGGTTTACACAATTTGACTCAACTACCCAACCAAGAGGGTTTACACATTTTGACTCAAGTACCCAACCAAGTGGGTTTACATATTTTATCAAGTCCTTACATGACTGAATATTACAATTTTACATCATAGGTCTCAACATGACCTTTTCATCAAATTACAAATATGACTTTTTATGACCAGTACCAGAAAGACCTCAAGAGAGAGAGATCTTATTTCAGAATCATCATAATGCCAACAATGCATTATGCTCAGCAAGGCTAATGCTCCCCCTGAAAATGTGCATCCAAGCATCCTTTCCATATGACCAAGGCTCCTCCTTAGCTTGTGCAATCTGAAACTCTTTCAACAGCAAGTTATCAGCAACAATCTCTGCATGATCTGTCCTTATCTCTGAATCATAAGACTTCCATCTCATCCATGTGTGAAAACAAAGAATACTCTTTAGCAAAAATCAAACAGGGCTCATCCATAATCTCATCATAAGAAACCATGTATCATGTCATCATCATTTAGAACTGAGAAATAAGTAGATACAGTGCCAATAATACAATCATTAGTAGTCAGACTGATGCTCCCCCTGAACCTGTGCTCCTGATCTTTAGCTTGTCATACTATTTTTCTTGTCATAAATTCATACGCGACTGTCTCCACTGTAACTCGCGTGTATACACGACTTTAGTTCACAGAACCCGCGTATGTAAAGTGAAACATTGAAAACTTCCCATTCCTTCATCTCCCCCTGAGTTTGTACCACCTGTACCTGTATTCTTCACATCAGATGCTCTGTCAGAAATAAACATAACCAGAATAACCAAAACCATCATGGGAATCACCATACATCGCTCCCCCTGTGACGATACATTACTAATCCCTATAATGTATCTCACATCACTCCTGCAGTCATTAAGAGAAGTAAGCTTTAGAAGCGGATGACTGCAGTAGGGTCAATATTCCCTACGTTTCTGACCGGTCCTCCTTATTTTTCCAACTTTGCTTGAACTTTCTTATTGTGTGCTGGAAGTTCTCCAATTTTTCAGATCTATTCATCCTGCACTCTTTTTCTACATGTCCATACTTGTTACAAGTATAACATCTTATGTGACTAGAAAAGTAAGCATAAGGATCATAATGTTTTGTTCTATTCTTCCTTCTATTGCAATCAGCTGCTTTATGACCATACTTGCTGCATGAAAAAAAATATCCCTTGAAGAAGCCAGAGTACCTTTCTGTGTAGAATCTGTTTGTTTGTGACTGAAACAATCTGCTTCTGCAATTTGCTGCAACATGCCCATAATTATGACATTTAAAGCATTCAACATTATTGAATGATTTCCTTTGAGTGTTCATGATTGTCGGTTGACTTCTTGTTTCTTTCAATTCTTCAGGTTTTGCATTGACATCCTTTGAGTCTTTAGCACTTGTGAACTAGATTCTCCTTTAACAGTTTCATGAAAACCAAGATCAAGTTTAATAGCAGGAGATCTTTGATTACTAAGAATATTGTCCAGAATCTTAGTACTATCTTGAAACCTCAAGAGTTTATCCTTTTCTTCTAATTTACCTTTGAGAATGTTTACCTCAACCTCCAATTTTTGGCATTGCTTCTTCATGCTTTCTTCAACCCTTTTTCCTTCTTCTACTTGATCATTCAATTTTAAAATTTCTTCCTTCAACCAATTTTCTTGTTCTTCACATGTTTGTAGCAGTTCTTCATTCTTCTTATTTTATTTTTCCAGATCTTCTTTGAGAGAGATGATTTCTGCTTCAAGTCCTTCCTTTTCAATTGGTAGGGGTTCTTCATTCTTCTTATTTGATTTTTCCAGATCTTCTTTGAGAGAGATGATTTCTGCTTCAAGTCTTTCACTTTGATTGGTTGCATAAACATACAACTTTTGATACTTGTCTATCTGTCCATTCAGTATTTCTTTCTGCTCATTCATTCTAGAGATCATATCTTTGAGGATAGATTCTCTCTTATGAAATTGATTCCAATCATTGCTTTCATCATTGATCTTGAGATTTGCTTCTAGACTTATACTGTTACTTTCACTATCTTCACCATTGCATGCACACGAAAGTGAATCACAAGAACAACAATCAATACCTGTTTCATCTTCTCCATTTTCTGCTGCACATGTTTTCTGAGATATTTCCTTTCCTTGAGTAGCCTTCTTCTTTTGCTTCTTTGCCATGAGCACTTGTAGATCTTGGTCAGAATCTTCTTCATCCTCATCATTCTCTTCATTTGTATAATAACTCTTTCTCTTTTCAAATTGTTTCCCTTTTTCATGATTTTCTTCATAAGGACATTTAGCAACATAATGACCAACTCTCCCACAAGTAAAACACTTGAAGGGTAGCTTACCTTTGAATCTTCCAGTACCTGGTTGGAGTCTCCTTACAAAATTTGCTTCTTCTTCTTCTGATATATAACTTGATTCCTTGACAACTTCCTTTTCTTTTCCTTTTGCACATGCCTTAAAAGCAGCTTCTTTGATTTGAAAGGGACCTCCTTGTATCATTTCATAAGCAGTCAGAATACCATGTAGTTGAACAATAGTAAGAGTTTGCAGATCTTGCCTTTCTTCAATAGCCGACACTTTTGACTCAAATTTTGAAGTTAAAGACCTTAAGACTTTTTCCACCAGAGTAGTATCGGTTATGGTTTCACCCAAAATTCTCATACGATTTACAATATCATCTAGACGTAAAAAGAAACTGGCAATACTCTCATCACTATGCATCCTTAAATTTTCATATTCAATTCAGAGAGTTTGGAGTTTTGCACTTTTTACCTTTGTATCTCCTTCATAGCTCAGAATGATTTTGTCCCATATTTCTTTTGCTGAATTTAGCTGCATCACTTTAGAAAATTCTGGTTCAGACATGCTTCCTAATAAGACATTGACAACTTTGGCATTGATTTCATATTTCTTCCTTTCTGCTGCATCAGTAGGAATACTTGCCGGATACTAAGAACCTCCTTCCACGATTTCCCATACTTCTGCACCAAGACTTTGCAGATATGCTTTTGTTCGTATCTTCCAGAACAACAGATTATTTCCATTGAATAGAGGTGGCCTTATAGACATTATCCCTTCATGACTTCCCATTGCGACAGATCTCCTTCAAGCGATCAAGCTTCTGCAGAAGGACCTCCTCTGATACCAATTGTTGGGAAAAATACTGAGAGGGGGGGGGGGGGGTGAATTATTATTTAGGGAAAACTGAAATTTTTTTACTTTTCCTTACTTTAAAACCCATACGCTACTTTCCTGAAGCCAACTCGCGTATACACGCGGATATCCTTAATAAAACATGCGTATGCACAGAGATCTTATTATGCAGATATTTCTTAACTTAGATCTTTGCAACATTCATTCATCTGATGTTTATTTAATAGTAAGCATGTGCAGTAATAATAGAATAAACCATCACATAAGCATCACACATAACACCAGATTTAAGGTGAAACCAAGTTGGGAGAAACCACCGCTATCGTCAGTTCGGCCTTCAATATTATAAAGAAAATATGTTACAACCATGTATCACACATCATTACCAAAGACGTTGAAAGACCCAATTCTGTGGAGGCCATAACCTTCTCTCGTTTACTGCTCCTCTCCCCGGAAGGGAGCTATGACCGTCTCGTTCACTGTGCCTCTCCGGAAGGGGGAGCTACAACCCCTGTTTGTTTACCACCACTGAAGGAGCTACAACCCCCTGACTGAAGGCTACGACCCTCAGCACCACCATGGACCACGTTTCATCAATTTTCATACTGGATCCAATAGCTTCCATAGAACACAACTTACAGGCCACTTTTCATCATATTTTCAGACTGGACCCACTCCACACATTTAAGCTCAACCATACATCAAACTGAAACTGATAACTCCATCAATTCATTCATCGAATCATCAACCAATTAATCATCAACATGATCTTTCATCAATATCATCAGCAGCATAATCATCATTCAAACTACCCAGATCTGTATGAATAGATCACTAACAGATAGCAATAAAACATCAGAACAAATCAGACATCTCATACCACAAACTTCATCAAGCCCTAGTTTTAATACGCGCTTTCCTTTCACTGATCCTGCGTATATACGCGCTTCCATTCATATCAACCCGCGTATACATCTTCACATACTTCAGAACTGGTTTCACATTCCATACGCGCTTTCGCTGAATTAAACCCGCATATATACGTGCTTCCTCTGCTACAAACAAGCGTATAGATCTTCAAAGATTATGGGGCAGCACAATTCTTCAGAACAGATATATATCTCAAATTTTACCCTTCACTTCAGACAGATGTTCGCCAGATCACACATCTAATCATTCCATAAACAGATCTAGAAAATACATATACATTTCAGATCTAGAGATCCCTCTTCATCATTTTCTTCATAGGTGCATCATAGATTCAAATCTATCATCAAACTGTTACCCTTTCCATTCAGACATACTTCAGAGTGAAGTATACATTCAAACCCAGACTCATGCACATGAATTGCACAATTAATTTCTTCTTCTTAAATAGATCTAGCCTTTGACAATACCATGAGCCAAAACCACACAACTTCCGATGGTATTCCTAGACGGGATCACATAGACAATCCAGCGCTCAATACAATGGGTCAATACCATGGTAGTAACCCATGGTTTTATTCTTTTAGAGCGCAATTGAGCATACGCGACTTGGCACGTACTTTTCCGCGTGCATACACTACTTCTCCTAAACAAACCTGCGTATGCTTTGTGTCACACACTTTTCATCATTGTTCTGGCCCTTACTGATATTTCTTTCTCTGGTACTTCTGTGCTACTTGTAGAACATCAGATTTACATCATTAATAAACTCATCAAGCATCAAGAACAACTTCATTAAGTAGGTTGCCATCATCTTCCTCAAGTGGGTTGCCATCAAGGACAACACTCTGCATCATATTTCCAACACACTTGTTGTCACTTTTTGAAGAGTTTCATTAATTTGTTCCCATCCATCCACTAAGCTATATGTCAAAAAGAACCCTTATACAATTTCATCCCAATCCGTCGTTCCATGGCACAACTCTGTTTCAAGATACCATTGCTGAGGTATCGTCTCGAAATAATGAAAGAACATGTGCACCCATTATGGTTGAGGTTATACTCCCTAATATGCGGTCCAACGAGCTAAATACTTGAGTGGATCCTTCTGGCCATCATACTTCTCTACGATTCTTGTGTCAAGCTGACCAAACCTCAACCTTATTAGTTTGAAAAATTCTTTCCATCCTCCTAAAATTTCTCTGTGCACACCCCACCATCGGACTGGAGTGGATCTTAATGTGAAGTCCATAGCCTCGTACCTTTTTTCCTCCGACACTTTCTGCTCAAATTCCTCCAAGAACAAGAAAAAATTCCCCATTCCATCATAAAAGGGCAAGTTGTGCACTTTTGACTTGACAAAATGAAAATATTTTGTAGCTCTTTTACAATGATTTGTGGTTACTTCATGCAATCTATTCTTCCAGTGCTCAAACTCTTCATCGGAATGAGACACACACGAACTATCGCGCTCCCAACATATTCTTCCATATGCGGTGGGATTAGTCCAGTCTTCGTCCTGTGCAATAAGATGATAAATTTGATCAATCGTAGCATCTCCATACTCATGCTAGACAAGCTCTGTATAGCACGAACCTTCAGAAGGGTCTAATGGCACAAAAAATCGGGTACCCATTAGGGGAATTTTGAGGTCTAAAATGGGCCTCCTAAGGAAAATGTACAATCAAAATTCACTTTATGAGAACCAATCACATTTTAGGGGATGACATCATCCCTAATGGTTGAGGTGGCATTTCTTGAGTTAAAGGTACTTACTTGTCACATTCTCAATGGTGGATAAAAACTCATGGTTAACCATGGTAGTGCTTTAAGTACTTTTAAAGTCAAAGTAAAGTACTCATAATAAATGTCATTTCACACTTTTTGAATAAAATTCATACATAAAATAATATGTTACATTTATTATATTATTTTTATATAGTACATTAATTACATGTTATTATACAATTTAAATAGTATAAATTTTAATTAATAACATATTATATAATTAGGAATTTACGAATTTATATTTATATTTTATTTTAATTTATTCAAGTACAGAGTACAAATGCATTAGTTGTTTAACGATAATGACTTTTTCTTGAAAACTCATTCTTATGTATAGTCACATCAACACAATTTTTTTATTAATTTTATTTTGGTACAACTTTTGAATTGAATTTAACTATGGTTACATGGATTGTGGTGAAAAAACTGAATTGCAAATTCATAAATATTATTTTATTGATTTAGCTATTATTTTATTATTTCCTTAGGAGGCCCATTTTAGACCTCAAAATTCCCCTAATGATTCTTTTCAAACACCATCTAACGATTATTCATATTTATTATAGCATCCATATCATACGCCAAATCAGATCCTAACAACGCAGGGTAAGGATTACTATCATTAACAATCTCGATGACCTCAAAGTCGACTAACACCCTTGCACCATCAATATCTATGTTGACTCCCTTTAAGCGCCCCATAGGAATGATATTTAGCTGATTTTCCATCCTTAGATGAACAGGAAACCAGTGCAACTTCGATTTTCCCATCCGCTTCCATGTCTACTTTTGTAGAACATTGGAATCTGATCCTAGATCCATAATGAATTGATCCATCTCATAGTTTTCGATCTGCATGGTTAATCACATCTCTCGACCAATTCTATTCTTACTCTTGTTTACTGCATGCTGTTCCATATGCAACTCTTATTTACCAGCGTAGTTATCAAGAAGCTCCTGAAATCCTTCTACAACCCTCTCGTCCCTTAACAAATTCATGCATGTCTTTAGTAAAGACGCTAGGATTGATGGATCGACGTCCTTCACTTTAGAATTCTCTTCAGGCTTATTTTCTACCGGGAAAAACTATCTCTATGCAGTCGATGTCATAGCCTTAGGATTCATAAATAATTTCTTCACTACCATGAATGTCTACTTTTCACGCCATACATCAAAACCATCAATCTTATCTTCAACCTTCCTTACATGTTGTCTCTAGCACATATCTTTACCCGTATGTGCAGTTTCCTCTAGTATTCATGCCACTACGCATGACTATGCTAACACATGGATCTCCATGGTGCGGTTCATCCTTCAACATCTGTATGTTCTGCGCTGGCTGCTCGTTGCACTTCTCCTGCATTTTAGCTAAAAAAACGGGACACTCTTCTATTTCATGACCAAATTCCTGACAATACTTACATGAAACAACAATAGCATTTTGGCAATCTCGAGCAAAGTGTCTAGGTTTTCCATAGTTGTAACAAACGACCTATCCTCGGCCTCGACCAACGCTTCCTCCTCGGCCACGCCCTCGACCTTGAAAACCTCCTCGCGCAGTTGGTGAACCTGTTAGGGTCCTATAATTTATAGGATCTCAAGGTGATTGAGTATTTTATCTCAGAAAATTCATATTGTAAATAATTTTTAATCTCCAAATGATTTCAAAAAAAAATATATAAAATAAAAAGAAAAGAGGGTATTTTATAAAATGAATAAAGAAAAAAAGAAAAAGAAAGAAACATTGAAAAAGGAATAAAAATGAAATCAGAACCCCACAAAAAAAAAAAAAAAAAAAATAACACTGAAAGTGCTACAAATTTAAATGCCACTACTGATATATAGTTTCTTTCTGTCAAATAAAATAAGGTTGTGTGTAGCTTGCTCAAAATTCCACAATATTCAGTTATTTTTTTAATCATACAACTTAATCATGGTTAAATAAGCTCAAATTTTTGTAAATTAGATTAGAGAATAAATATTTTCCAAACAATTTAATCTTGGAAAATAAATAGTTAGGTAGAAAATGACATTGGTTCAACTATTTAATCTGAATCAATAGGAGAAATAAGTGATAGGATTGAATAGATTTTAATCTTTCATAAAAAAAGGGGAATATGGGTTTGTTAGTCTAAATGCACCCCTTGAAGAAGAAATAAAAAATAATAGCTTAGAAAAAGAATTTGAGTTTAAAAGTGTAGGTATAATTACTTTGTTTCAAAAAATATTGAAAAATGCACTTATCCTAAGTTTTAATATGCATTATATAATCAAGCGCAAAAGGGGATATGTGTGTTTTATAAATAATTTAGCCTAACTTTTTGATTGAAATGAAAAGGTACATCCTGACAAAATTGTTTGTCGCATATGGTTAAAATGTTCACAAGTACCCGCCGTATGATCAATCCACTCTTCAGATCGACGGCACACATTCAATTTCGCCCCCCTCTCCATCCTCTCTTTACCGCTCGAGGGGGGGGGCGGGGGTTCAAAAGGTTGTATTCCCCACCGGGTCCCAGGACTACATGGCCTCCCCTCCATGTTTCGCACACCCCTTACCTAAAATTCTAACAAATCCCTACCCCCTGGGAAAACCGCTTCCCTCTCACTCCATTACCAATGTCCCTACCCGATCCCTCTGCCACTACCCTTTCGCCACATTTCCTAACCATTTCCAATAAAATTATTTCTTAGGGTTAACCGTTTAACATTTAATTCGCCTAGATAACCGTTAATCTAATAGACCCACGCCAAGTTTCAATGAAAACCATGCAATTGTTTTAAAAATCCTGAAACTAATCCCTTTTCAACCTTTTCTGTCACGAATTCTCTGCAAATTGTTTTTGATTCAAAGGTTTTCTACTGCGCCCATAGTTTAAAAAACTGATCAACCTATGATCGAGAGTCAGTCTTTTGTCTCCATCTCTTAATCAAATATACACCTGCAAATTCACTCCCGATAACCTTTCTCCATAATTCCAATTAATCATTCAGTGATAATCATGCCTCTAAAGAAGAAGAACCAGGAGAATCCTATGAACCCTTTAGTTCATCCTCATAGATTTATATCACATTCCATTAGCATATAGAGATTACAAAATCGGCGAGTAACAATGTGAGTTCGAATTGTTCGAACTCTACTGTGGGCTTGAGGATAACTATGTTGATAAAAAATATGAAATTGGACTCTGGGAGTCCAATCTCCCGCACTGCATTTTCCCTTAGACCTTCCATGCCCCTGAATTCACAAGAAAATGTCAAGCATGCTATGTTCCCAATCAACGAGCCATTATAGCCCCTATTGGTGAAATCCTCTTCATCATTACTGCCCAATCTCTAAACCAGATGATGCAAGCTACCTCTGTGTAAAAAATCAGACCATTTTCTTTAGAAGCCCTCATAGAACTATACCAAAAAATTGATTTTGCCAATACATCTAGGATTTTTCATATATTCTTAATAGAAAATACCCAATTTCCAAAGAAAAATCCTCCATACCCTTCCTCAATCTTCCCTGTTCAAGAAAAAAGAATCATAACTGTAATTTCATATATTCTTGGTTATTATTCCGATCAGTGGGTAGATGAACCCATTCTAGGCTTCCTCTCCATTTTTTCAACAGATAGAAAACCTTCCATTATCTTTAATTCCAGTCAAATCCTAGATGATAACATCCATGAGTAGTTTCTTAAATTTCAAACTGAAGAAGTGGTTAAATACACTTCAATTTTGGTCTATATGTTATTGTATTATCAAGTAGACAGGTTCAATTTTTCCATGCAGAAGATAGATGAAGAGGGAAACCAACAATAAGTTATATTTTGGACTTCTATAGTGATGAAGGAGCAACAATAATTCTCTTATAAGTAGTTCATTGAAAAATTTGTGCACTTAGCCATGAGTCTGCTAAATAGTTTAGCAGAACCCAAAATTAATGAAGACATCAAGATAATTTTACACTTGACAGATTAGGCAAAGACTGGAGATTGGTACTTGTACTAGAATTACATAGAAATAAGAGTTTATGGATGCGAGTTAGCACCATAGAAGCTTCCAAAACACCTCTCCATGTGGATTTTTGCACTTGAGTACATCAGAAAAATGCTGAATTCTGATGAAATACATTTTGTGTCAGCTAAAAAGAAATCAAAGTTCAGAATAAAAACATAGATTGGGTCTTTAAGTTGTAACAACAGGTCAGCAGGAGAAGAGTCATATAATATTCTTAAGGAGATGAAATTATACCTGAGTTTCACATGGTATTATGAACCTCTGGGTATCATTTCCAAGATGAGAGTAGAAAAAAAAACTACTCCATACATTCATACCCAGAGGCCAAAGATAGAGATACGTGAACCAACCAGTATGGGCAGAGAATAAATTATAGGAAGCCGAGGAGGATCTTTTTTCTACATCAACATCACAAACTCCTGTTCCATATGAGAAAGCAACCAAAATAAAAATGGAAGGAGTCACCTTCAATGACTGACAGTGCATGAAAAGAGTTCAAAATCATGTACAGGAAATGAACCAAGTTAAATACAAAGGTAGAAACATAAAATAATTCAGAGCAAGAGGTGGCTATGGTTATAAAAGAAACACCATCTTCCTCTCAGGCAAGTAGCCAGTTTGCTGCATCTCCCACAACATCTTCAGTATCACAAGATCAACAAGAAAATGTCCAAACGACTAAAATTGTTCAAGGAGACTAAGAGAAGACAACGTTTGACATATTCAGAGAAATGAAGCTTAAGAATGCGATTCTTAAGAACAATACTTTTTCTCAATTCTGGAAGTAGACTTCCATCTCCCAAAGCAGACTACTGTAAGTTTTTGACTTAGAGAAGGGAAATATGTAGATGGCCTTCCTTGAGGCCCAAATTACACATGCTAAATCAACATCGGATTAAAAGAAAACAACATTCAAGTTAGATATAAAAGGATATTCATCCCATTGACCAAATGGAGATGCATAAACAGATAGGTGAAATGATTTTCTCCACTTTAACTAACACCACTATGACTGTTTCTAAACTGCAGGTTTCATTGTCTAATACTCAGTCACAGTTAAATATAGAGAAGATTTTTTCTCTTGCAAAATAAACAAGGGTTAAATACTTAGAGGATTTAGTTGTCAAGATGGGGTATGATCCTACAAACATGAAAGTTGCAGAGGAATTAATCAAGAAGAAGAATGCTGACATAGCAACATTAAGGAAGAAATTGAAACTACCATCTACTGAAGATCCCCTTACAAAGGAAATTGAAGAAACAAAGAACCAGAAAACTGACATGATGAAGTTGATCATTGAACATAATGCTTAGATAAGACAAATGGAAATTGAGCTAGAGAAAATGATAAAGGAAAAGGAGAAAAATGCTAAACTAGCCATCATTCCTTTGGATGTTGTACCTCTTACAATCGTTCCCACAACAACAAATAAAAGCTCCACTACACCTACTACACAGTCTCTTGATGGTGCTGAACAGTGGACCAAAGTTGTGGAAAATATGTCAATTGAGACAGAGGAAATCAAAAAGTTGCAGGACCAAGTTAAAGCATTACAGGACCAAAAGACTAGGAGTGAAGCTTCACACTCTGTTGAAGCTCAGAGGGATCATAAGCTGATAGAGAGATTGCAGAAATCTGAGAGGGAATAAAAAATTTGACATACCTTGGCCCAAGCCAGGGAAATCATTTGGACAACTATCATGAATTCAATGGCTGAAATCTGGTCCTGTATTCAGATGATCTTTGCACAAAAAGATTTGATCAAGAGAGAAACAAAGGCCATAAAAGAGATTAAAGAAAAGTTGGGAGAAATGCTTGCTACAACAACAAATATCATTAAATTCCTAAATTCTAAGAACAACTATGAATTAGATGATTTAGGATTTTATGATAGAATAGAAACAATTTTGGAGGTAAAGATGATTCTCACCAAAAATAATCTGGTTGTTCAGTTAGAGGAGAAGTGTCATAGTTTAGAGATAGCAGTAAATAGATTTTTCACCAGGATTGGACCTCTAACTCAGAAGGGACTACCTAGTTTATTTGTAATTAATGACAAATTAATTACTTATGAATATTATGTTATAAAATTGAAGGAGGTAGCTAGAGACAACTCAAATTTTGTAAACATCAAAGGCAGCATGACAAGCAGATATTTCTTGGAAGCAATGGGTAATGATTTATTCATCCAACATCAAGTAAATCATAATTTTGTGGTAAGGCCCACATTTTCCAGATATACCGAGGTTGATGAAATTTACTCGAAGGTAAAAAGTTAACCATTACAGATGAAGATAGATGGGAAAAAATTTGTGAGTTACATGACTGAGCAATAATTCAGATGCAGCAAGAACACAGGGCAGCACATAAGACAACACATAAGCCAGCACAACATAGGAATAAGCCCATTCAGCAGCTGAATCCTCCAAAGTAGAGCCACCTCTCCATGCATTTTTCCACCTTTCCTATTACTTTGCAGAGATCGATTTTATTGTTTAGGATAGTGCTAATTATACACTATTGGTTGAGACAACGATTTTGTAAATGATTTTGTAACTTATTGTATAAATACTTCACACTTAGAAGTATTCCAGGTTTATTGTTGAGTATAATTTTCTCTAAGTATTGTAATTTTCTTGTTGTTGGATGAATCAATAATACAAGGAAATTCCTCACAGGATTCATGTGGAGTATGGATTGGTGATGTTTTTCTTCTGTTAATGTGTTTATTCATTGTTTCCTTTCTCTGTAATTTCTTAAAAGACTAATTACATAAATGAAACTATGAAGAATAGGATATGTTATAAAGAGCACCATATTCTGGATGTTTGTAATTTATATGTTTTCTGTTGAAGTCAAATTAAGGAAGACTTCATTGCTCCTTAGTTTCTACCGAGCCTTACATTTCTTCTATTTCATAATTCATTTAAAATTCTGAAACATCCAAATAGTGCAACCTAGCTTGCCCTCTAAAACTCCTTCAAAGTTTGATGCAGATCCAGTTAATCTTTAGACTCCATAACCCAATGTAATTATAACAATGTACTCAACCAAACAATCCAAACAAATCATAAACAAACAAACAATCAACACAATAATAACTAACCTAAAATTCACATAAAACATAGCTAAATTTTATAGAGAGATCCCTCTCTGAAGCTAGCAGGGCTAGATCCCAACTTCCAAAGTGGTTTTCATGTTGTCCTCTGTGTTTACTCTCACAATCTCATAAATTACAGAATGATAATAGATTCCATAACTTCACGACCTTCTTCTTGCATTCGATATGTGCCTAGAATGTTATACAACATTATATCATAGCTCCTACAATGTTTTTCATCATGCTCAACCTAACTACAGAAGTTGCAGAACAATTTCTTCGTCAATCTGACCAAATTTTGTAATAAGAGTAAAAAATCGGTGGAATTTTGGCCCGCAAATTCACATATACTACACCATACATTAGGCCCTGCACTTGGCCCTCCTCTTGATCTAGGTTTTAATAGATTCAACATCCCAACACCCACATAGTCTCTAAAAACATCACACTCATCCTTATAGTGACCCTCCACCTTGCACTTGATACACTAGATTTCTGGGCAAACCTCCTTTCCCTTCTTTAGATCCTGAGCTCCATGTGAACACTTTCCAAGTGAGTCTGAATTTGTTGCACCCCTATGCTTGCATCAACTACTGGCGAAGCCTCCAACTTCTTCATGATATCTAGTGATTTGACCTGAGTTGCGATCTTCTATTGTGAAAATGGAAATTTATGATTCGACAAAATCGCAACAATAAACCACTCTTTACGTTGTTCATCTGGGATCCTAAAGCTAAGCTTACTCATCAATGTCTTAAATCTTTGATCTACCTCCCACAAAGTCTCTTTAATCTCAATGATACACTGTGATTGCGACTTCGATTTCATTAATTCAACATTTAGCATGGTCTTTTTTTCAACAAATAAAGCATTTGCATTCGTTGTAAAAAAATTCATGTACCAGGACAAGGCTCAATCTTGTAGCGCAATAACCAACTTCACTTTCTTCATTTCTTCGTCTGTAACATTCCGCGAACTCCATATCCTTCTATTGCAAACCAGAACTGTTAAAGGTCATATTTTCCCTTGAACACATGCATCTTTGGTGGTTGGGCCATGGGGGGAGGTGGAGGTGGAGGAACAAAACATGATGGAGTGATGATGGGGGTGGAAGTTTGATGAATTTCCTCAACACTTTGTTGACTTTCAGATCTCAATGACTGAATTCATGGAGTAGCGGGGTTGATTTCTCCTTTCTCATATTTTAACAGTGGCCTATATTTAGTTTCAATCATTAGGGGCATTTTGAGGTCTAAAATGGGCCTCCTAAGAAAAATGCACAACCAAAATAAACTTTATAAGAACCAATAGGATTCAAGATGATGATGTCAACCATGGGGGATGATTCACCATTTTTTAAGTAAAAGGGTAAAAAGATTATAAAATAATAAAATAATAAAACTACTTTTTCAACTCGTATTTTCAACTTATATCCCAAATTTTTTACTCAAATTTCGAGTGGGATTACTTGTTGGATGAAAAATTTAATTCCTCATTCAAGGAGTACCAATGTTGCATACTTTCGATGGACCTTGCTACATGAAAAATGAGAAATACATGGAAAAACGTGATTGAGATCACGTTTTTCATGTATTTATCATTTTTCGTGTAGTAGGATCCATCTAAATTATGCAACATGGGTAATCCTTGGATGAGGAATTAAATTTTGCATCCAACGAGTAGTTCCGCTCGAAATTTGAGTAAACAATTTGGGAGATAAGTTGAAAAAGTAGTTTTTTCTTTTTTCCCTCTAAAATTTGATGATGTAATAAAATATTATTTTATTATTTCCATTATTATTTTATAATCCTTAGGAGGCCCATTTTAGTCCTCAAAATTCCCCTAATGGTACGTACCCCAACCTGTTCAGAATCTCTTACCGCTTCGTGTAGCACCAGGTTCTCTTTCTTCAACCATCAATCTGAGTGCGATCACAATATACCCTTTTCAAAAAATATCATTTTAATCTAGAACTTCAGTGAATTCAAGTACTTACCTCACAGGCCTTTGAAAAAGTTGCACTCTGCCACACTATATGACATAACGGTCTAGATCGCTAACTCAGTAATGAATCCCCCAAGGATCCTATCAATCTAGTAATCAACAACTCTCACGATATCGTTATCAGTATTTTTCAGTTTCTCAATTAGATATGGGGTCTAGAAAATAGGTATATTATTGAAATACACCCTTTGCATAACTATCCTTGAGATCCACTCGTGCAGATCGCTAGAAAACGATGCAAAGAAGAGCTCGTACTAATATGTATAGATATACTTCTGTAACCAATGTTAAATAAAGATATGTGAACTTTTGTTTTCTTGCACAACAAACTCATGTTCTTTCAAATCTATCCAATATTCAATCTCTTTCTTAGACGAATGTCACATCCAGCTATCCCTAAGTCAGATTTTGGTCCTAGAAACAAAACCATTTGTTGGAATTATGGGGCCCTAATCCAGGTTTAGATAGTCTGCGTAGTCCAAAAAAACCCACTATTACTGGCCCTTTAGGCAATGATCTGCTTGTGCAGACCAAAGTATCGTCCGAGGCAATATAGGGGGATGCTAGAACCATGCTTCTGCATACAGAGGGATAGAGGACAATGAATTTAGGGATTTTCCTTCTTATCATAACTCTGTAGGTTAGATCTATCAATATTACCAATGCTTTTCAACACAACTTTTGAACTTACTCAAAGACTGTGCTATCTTACTTATTCATACATTAAACATAGTAAATAACCATAAGATGAACTACGCTATTTAGTTACAAAAAAAAAACCCTTATTCAACATATTCATCATAAACAGTAAGTAAAAAGAAAATACATAAATATAACTCAGATATTCTCAACAATTCATTCATTCATATCCAGATCTATCTCATACAATTACTTTCTACCCTACGCACATAGCTGCAAGGGTCTGCGCCCACAACTGCAGTATTTCCTAAGGTCTCCGCACACACATTTGTAGGAGCCTTTTCCACTAACCGAAAACATGGACTCTAACTCAGTCTGACATCCAAATGCATTGCAAAATATATATCATTCAAGCCTATCCTAGCTAGACTCCTTACATAGATTTGGCTTTTACAATACCATGGTCCAAAACCATGGGCAGAGTCCAACATTCACCAAAAATCCCATCCCGTTACATAATTAAAGGGCGTTGAACCACCTCAAAGCCCCTAAGCTCACAAATATACTTCACGCTGCATGATCTGTGCCTCGATCTGCCAAGTATTGAATTCGTGGGGGATCCAGGCTCCAACAAAACCAAGTGGGATATCACGTGGGTGCCATGTGGTGGAGAATGATGATGTGGAAGGATTGAAAGGGAAAAACATTAAACGACCATAAATTTTGATTCGGAAGTTGGTTTTTGATAAATTTTATATCGCTAAAAAGCTCTCAAAAAACCGAACCCAATGGTGATGTTTTTTTAGGTTTTGAAGAAGTTCAAAAATGAGGATTTTTTATGACCCCATTTCCATGACAAGACTATGGAGGTCAGGTTAATTGAAATTAACACCTTACACTAGGCTAGTTTAGGCTAGGGTGGTGAAAGGGAGTGTTATAAAGTGGTATCAAATATGAAGTTTCAATTCTTGGACCTATGGAGATAAAGGTTTGGGTATTTGATGCTATAGTGTAATATACTAAGGTCTGTTACTGAGTCATGTCAGAAAAGGAGGTTCAACATTTGAACTCTGGAGATGAAGTGGAGATCTAGCATAGAGTGTAATGAATAAATGTGAATATGATTGTATGCTACTTATAACATTTGATTTTGGATTGCATGTTGACTTCAATGATGTTTCTAACATGTTTTTTTGACAGATGCACTGAAATTGAATGTGGTTTCTATATTGAATCTTGAAGGTCTAGACAACCTATTACTATGACCTGGGATACTTTCCATTTCTTTAATAGTTTTAGGACTGCCTGCATGTATGTATGTATGATTGTTTGTAGTGCACCAACACCATTGGTTAAATGGTGTACCTTTAGATAGAATAAAACATACATACATATGATATAAGGGATTTGTGGAATCCCTATGTTGCTTTTACATGCATAAAATTTCTTGGTTTAGTTGAATGCTAGGCGTGCATATATATCACTAGTACATATGGTCAATTTTCCGATACTTTAGTTCTGACATTTTTGACGTATTGTCAGAAAGTTCCCCAATTTTTCTTAATTTTTTTAATCCCACCAACAACGTCACTCTAGCGACGTTTAGGGAGTGTCGTCAGAATAGCGAAATTTAGGGGTATCATCGGAAGTATGACGTTTATGAACCAAGCGTTAGAATAGCGACGTTTATGAAATAAGTGTCGTAATAGCGACATTTAGGGGTATCCTCGGAAGTGTGACGCTGATGAATGAAGCATTGAAAGTGCGATGTTTATGAACGAAGCATCAAAATAGAGACGTTCATGGCACCCAAGTAAACACATTCGGGTCGGGTCTGGTTGGGTCGGTTCATGCTGTGTGAGGGCGCCCAAGAAAACACGATGTTCAGGCGGGTCGAATCGGGTCGGGTCGGGTGAAGGAGCCCAAGGAACCCATCCTGGTCGGGTCGTGTTGGGTCATGTGAGGGTGCCAAGGTAACATGTTAGGGTGGGTCGGGTTGGGCCTGGTCAGGTCGTGTCATGTGAGGCCACCCAAGGAAACATGTTCATGTGGGTCGGGTCGAGTCGTGTGATGACACCCAAGGAAATGCATTTAGGTTGGTTCAGGTCAGGTCATGCCGTATTGTGAGGGCGCTCAAAAAAATGTGTTTGGGCGGATCGGGTCGGGTTGGGTCGTGTTGTGTGAGGGTTCCCGAGTAAATGCGTTCAGGCGGGTCATGTTGGGTCAGGTCATGTGAGGGCGCCCAAGGAAACGTGTTCGGGTGGGCTGGGTCGTGTGAGGGCACCTAAGGAAACACGTTCATGCGGGTCGAGTCAGGTCTTATGAGGGCACCTAAGGTAACACATTTGGGTGGGTAAGGTCGTGTCGTTTCGTGTGACGGCACCCAAGGAAACACATTCAGGCAGGTTGGGGCAGGTCGGATCGGGTCGTGTGAGGGCGCCTAGGGAAACATGTTCGGGCAGGTCGAGTCGTGTGAGGGCACCTAGGGAAATGCGTTCGGGTGGGTCGAGTTGGGTTGTGTGAGGTCGGGTCGGGTCAGGTCAGGTCGAGTCATGTGAGGTCAGGTCATGTTAGGTCGGGTCATATGAGGTTGGGTCATGTGAGGGCACCCAAGGAAATGCATTCAGGCGGGTTAGGTCAGGTCAGGTTGTGTGAGGGTGCCCAAAGAAACATGTTCAGGTAGGTTGGGTCAGGTCAGGTCCTGCTGTGTGAGGGTGCCTAAGGAACCGCATTCTGGCGGGTCAGGTTGGGTCTGGTTGGGTAGTTCCATGTGAGGTCACCCAAGGAAACACGCTCATGTGGCTTAGGTTGAGTTGTGTGATGGTGCCCAAGGAAATGCGTTTGGGTCGGGTTAGGTCGGGTTGTGTCGTACTGTGAGGGCACCCAAGGAAACATGTTTGGGTGGATTAGGTCAGGTTGTGCTGTGTGAGGGTGCCTGAGGGTTGGGTCGGGTCAGGTCATGTGAGGGTGCCCAAGGAAACGTGTTCGGGTGGGATGGGTTGGTGCAGGTCGGGTCATGTGAGGGCACCCAAAGAAACAGGTTCGTTCGGGTCAGGTCGGGTTGTGTGAGGGCACCTAAGGAAACACATTTAGGTGGGTCAGGTCAGGTCATTCCGTGTGAGGGCACCCAAAGAAATGCATTTGGGTGGGTCAGGGCGGGTCGGGTCGATTCGTGTGAGGGTGCCCAGGGAAAAATGTTAGGGTGGGTCGGGTCATGTGAGGGAGCCTACAGAAACGTGTTCAGGTGGGTCGAGTTGGGTTGGGTCGGGTTGTGTCAGGTCGTGTCAGGTTAAGTCATGTGAGGTCGGGTCGTGTGAGGTCAGGTTGGGTCGGGTCAGGTCAGGTCGTGTGAGGTCGGGTCATGTGAGGTTGGGTTGAGTGAGGGAGCCCAAGGAAACATGTTCGAGCGGGTCGGGTTATGCCAGGTCATGTGAGGGTACCCAAGGAAACACGTTAGGGTGGGTCGGGTTAGGTCGGGTTGTGCCGTGTGAGAGCGCTTGAGGAAACGTGTTCGAGCGGGTTGGGTCGGGTTAGGTTGTGTGAGGGCGCCCAAGGAAATGCGTTCAGGTGGGCCAAGTCAGTTTAGGTCGTGTCGTGTGAGGGCGCCTAAGGAAATGCGTTCGTGCGGGTTGGTTCGGGACGTGTGAGGGCACCTAAGGAAACACGTACGGGTGGGTCAAGTCGAGTCGTGCTGTGTGAGGGCACCCAAGGAAACATGTTCGGGCAGGTCAGGGCGGGTCAGGTCAGGTCATGTGAGGGCACCCAGGGAAACTCATTCGGGCGGGTCGGGTCGGGTTAGATCGTGTGAGGGAGCCTAGGGAAACACATTTGAGCCTAAGTTATGACCATTTGTGTGCCTTGTATTGCACATTTATGTGATCCATTTTCCGTTTTCTCCCTCGTACCTTCATTCGGGTGGGTCGGGTCATGTTGTGTGACGGCATCACAGCAAAAAAATTCGGGTTGATTCATGTGAGGGAGACCTTATAAAAAATTCTAAGTTGTGACCGCCCATTTTCCTTGTGCACGTTCATGCGATCCGTTTTCCGTTTTCTCCCTCGTGCCTTAATCTACATTTGCACGTGTCGGGTTAGGTCGAGTCGTGTGATGGCGCCCAAGGAAATGCTTTTGGTTCGGTTTAGGTCTGGTCATGCCGTATTGTGAGGGCGCCCAAGGAAATGCGTTCGGGCGGGTCGGGTCGGGTCGTGTGAGGGCGCCCAAGGAATGCGTCCGGGTCAGGTCGTGTTGGGTCGTGTGAGGGTGCCCAAGGAAATGCGTTCAGGCGGTTCTGGTCGGGTTTGATTGGGTCGTTCCGTGTGAGGCCGCCCAAGCAAACATATTTAGGTGGGTCAGTTCGGGTCATGTCGTGTGAGGGCGCCCAAGGAAATGCATTCGGGCGAGTCGGGTCAGGTTGGGTTATGTTGTGTGAGGGTGCCCAAGAAAACACGTTCGAGTGGGTCGGGTCGGGTTGTGCCATGTGAGGGCACCCAAGGAAATACATTTGGGTGGGTCGTGTCAGGTCAGGTCATGTGAGGGTGCTCAAGGAAACACGTTTGATCAGGTCGGGTCGGTTCGGGTCGGCTCGTGTGAGGGTGCCCAAGGAAACACGTTCGTGGGTCGGGGCGGGTTGTGTGAGGGCACCTAAGGAAACACGTTCGAGTAGGTCAGGTTGGGTCATGTCGTGTGAGGGCGCCCAAGGAAACGTGTTCCAGCGGGTCGGGTCGGGTCGTGTGAGGATTCCCAAGGAAATACGTTCGGGTGGGTCGGGTAATTTGGTTGGATTTTTCTTGATTACAAACAATGGTAAACAACCTGCATCAATGTTTCTTTCCTTTATGAAACAACCAACATGAATAAGAGTGTGTGCTAGGGAGTGTTAGCAAGTTCTAGGTGTGCTAAGGAGGGAGTGACAAGGTATGCTAGGTACCCCTAACCCATTTAACCCCCTAAACCCTAAACCTATAAAAACTTTACCCCAAAAGCCTTAAACCTGCATCAATGTTTCTTTCCTTTATGAAACAACCAGCATCAATGCCTTCCAAAAACAACTCAAAATAGAAGCAAACAAGTCTCCATTCTTATCAAGTCATATTGGGGCACTAGGTAGCTGAATATAATCTATAAAATAAAACACCTCCAACATTTCAGAACGAAGTATGAACAAAATGAACCATTACTTAGACTGCATTGTAAGCCAAGAAAACAAATTTATCAATGCAAGGATCTACAATCCCCGATCCTAACACATTTCCTTGGGTTCCCTCACATGACTCAACCTGCCTGAACGCATTTCCTTGGGCACACTCACAGGGCATGACCCAACCTGACCTGAATCGACCCGCCCGAATGAAGGCACGAGGGAGAAAACAAAAATGGGTCGCACGAGTGTGCACAAGGCACAGGGGAGGTCACAACTTATCATTTTTGATACGACCTCCCTCACACGACCTGATCCAACCCAACCTGAATGTGTTTCCATGGGCACCCGCACATGACATGAACCAGCCCTCCTAAATGAAGGCACGAGGGAGCAAACAAAAAATGGGTCACATGAATGTGCACAAGGCACACAGGCGATCACAACTTAGCATTTTTTATATGATCACCCTTAGACGACCCAACCCAACCCACTCAAACATGTTTCCTTGGGCGTCCCGACACGACCCGACCCGACCCGACCCGACCCACCTGAATGCATTTCCCTAGGCATGAGGGGAATTTTGAGGTCTAAAATGGGCATCCTAAGGAAATTATAAAATAATAGTGGAAATAATAAAATAAGGTTTGATTACATCATCAAATTTTAGAGGGAAAGAAGAAAAAACTACTTTTTCAACTCATATTTTCAACTTATCTCTGAAAGTTTTTACTCAAATTTCAAGCGAGAGTACTTGGATGCAAAATTTAATTCTTCATCCAAGGAGTATCCATGTTGCATACTTTCGATGGGTCCTACTACACGAAAAATGTGAAATACATGAAAAACATGATTGTAATCACGTTTTTTATGTATTTCTCATTTTTCGTGTAGCAGAGTCCATCGAAAGTATGCAACATGGGTACTCCTTGGATGAGGAATTAAATTTTTCATCCAACGAGTACTCTCACTCGAAATTTGAGTAAAAAATTTGCGAGATAAGTTGAAAATACGAGTTGAAAAAGTAGTTTTATTATTTTATTATTTTTGAATCATTTTAACCTTTTGCTTAAAAAATGGTGAATCATCCCCCATGGTTGACATCATCATCTTGAATCCTATTGGTTCTTATAAATTTTATTTTTTTGTACATTTTTCTTACGAGGCCCATTTTAGACCTCAAAATTCCCCTAATGCGCCCTCACACGACTCGACCCACCCCGACCTGAGCCGCTTGAACGAGTTTCCCTGGGCGCCCTCACACCACCCGACCTTAGTACCCTACCCGCCCAAACGTGTTTCCTTAATGGGTGCCCTCACATGACACGACCCGACCTGACCCTCCTGAACGCATTTCCTTAGGCGCCCTCACACGACTCGACCCACCCGAACATGTTTCCTTGGGTGCCCTCATATGATAAGGGGATGGGAAAATAAGTTTCAGATAAAGGGAGACTTTGGGCTAGAAACAACACTATTTTTCAATGGCTTGGTTGGGTTCCCAAGTCGCAAAAAAAGTAAGGCTATCTATGAGGGCATGACAACAAGGGAGTGCCAAGGTGTGCAAGGAATCTTAGAAAGTTCTAAAAAATGCTAGAAAGTTCCAAGGCATATTGTTAGGCATTCCAAGATGTGCTAGGTGCTAGGGTGTGGCTAGGGAAATAAAAAGGAGGACTAGTTTCAATTGCATGGAAATGTATGAATAAGAGTGTGTGATAGGGAGCGTTAGCAAGTTCTAGGTGTGCTAAGGAGGGAGTGACAAAGTATTCTAGGTACCCCTAACCCATTTAACCCCTAAACCCTAAACCTATAAACCCTTAACCCCTAATCCCTTAAAACCTAATTCCCGACCCTTAACCCATTTAACCCCCTAAACCCCTAAAACCCTAACCCATTTAATCCCCTAAACCCTAACCCTTTAAAATCCTTAAATGCTAAATCCCCTAACCCCCTAAACCTCTAAACCCCTAACCCATTTAACCCCTAAACCCTAAACGTCTAACCCCTTAACCCTAACCCCTCAAGCCCTAATTCCCAACCCCTAACCCATTTAACGCCCTAATCCCTAATCCCTTAACCACTAACTCATTATTCACCTAACCCCTAACTGCACCTAAATCCTCTAACCCCTAAGACCCCAATCCCTAATCCCTTAACCACTAACTCATTATTCGACCCCTAACCCCTAAATGTGCCTAAAACCCCTAACACCTAACCCCTCAATCCATAACCCCTTAACCACTAACTCATTATTCCCCTAACCCCAATCCCTAATCCTTAACCACTAACTCATTATTCCCCTAACCCCTAAATGTGCCTAAAACCACTAACCCCTAAGCCCCCAATCTCTAACCCCTTAAGCACTAACTCATTAGTCTCCTAACCCCTAAACCTTAAAACTCTAACCCATAATCCGCTATTCTCATAACCCCTAATCCATAATATCTTAACCACTAACTCATTATTCCCCTAACCCTTTTAACAATCCTTAAAACCCGTTGGGATTATCCATTCCAAACAAGAGCAGGTCTAGTTGGGGCCTACGATTGGGTTAATTACCCCTTGTTGGAAAGGTGGAATTTTTTCCCTGTAAAAAACCATGTAGTCCTTAACCCCTCTAACATATACTTAAACACTCTTTTTTTGTAAATGTGACACTTGACTATGCCATGAAAACCGTCCAAAAATTCTTAAATGATGGGAATTCCTATTCATGCGTGAAGCTAGTGGAATGTGACAAGTCATCCAAGATACATCCAATATTTGATTTTTTCCTTGGGGAATGTGAAAGAATGGGGCAAGGGGACATAAGGGTAGCATGGATGGGTATAATTCAGAGGTGCAAGCATGGTTTACTATGATCTATAATCCTATCATTAGAGAATGAGAAGAGGGCTTAGGAACTTATTTCATAGGGTTAGGGGACCTAGAGGGAAGGTAGCGAGAGAAATATATAGGGGAAGTCCCAATAGTGGTGATAAGGGGATTAGGAGTCCAATTATCATAAACCATAAGCCCTTAACCAATAACCATTGAATTCCATATTCGATTAACCCCCAATCCATAATCCCTTGACCCCTACAATCATAACTCATAACCCATAAACCCCTTGACTCATTAAATCTTAAGAAACTAACCCCTAACCTATACTCCATGAACCTCGTAAGCCATAACTCCTTATCCTCTTAACCTGTGACCCTTAACCCCTAATCCTTCACCCTTAAGCACCTTAACTTCTAACCCCTTAAACACCTAAATCCCCTAAATCTTAAGTCCTTAACCGCTAAATCCTACGACCCTAAAGCCCTTGGAACTTAACCCTCGACCCTTGAAGCCCTTAACCATGAAGTATCCAAGGCTGTAAATAACACCCCAAACCAACACTTTGACCTCCTAGGAGAATCCTTCACCTCTAAATGAGCATATTGGAAACATTTGATTTTTAGAGAACCAAGTATTGGTTATGAGGGTATGTGTTTGTGGGTAATGCCATTATTACCATGTATACCAAACATAGAAAAATTAGATAATTTTCCAAGCCTCGATCTGAATCGCTCACAATATCCAAACTTCATGTTGAGATGGGTCTTGTAATTCTATCTCACATAAGGAGTTGGAAATGAATAGATCACTCACAAAGACAAGGCCTCTCTAGCAATAATGCAAAAGGAGTGAAATCTCAATACAAATATTTTGTTTTTTAAACAAACTCAATTTTGTCAATGTATAATACTATACATAAGAGAAAATAAAATGATATTATCCACCCCAGTGCTTGAAATAATGTCACATTAGCCATGAGTAGTGAGCCAAAGGGTGAATGTGGGGCAATAATAAAGTTACATCATGTTTAAATTCCTTTAACATTGTGCGGTTGTTATCCAATAGGGTTGAAGAATCATCACAAGGAAGCACGAAACATTTTTTTGGGGGAGCGATTAAATTTGTAACACAATTCAAGTGATTTAAACCTCTAATGTAAATGACATCATTGTATGTTTGTGTCAGGTTGTTAGAAAGCTTATTTATAGAAAATACATTCAATGTACTTGTAATTCATCTCTTTAGGGCCTAGACTATAATATGTATTTTGTAACAGGAACACTTCATGCAAATGAAAGGGGGCCTTTTTGTTTAACCACATACGCACAAGAGCATTTGATGTTGCCCTTCAGACCCCCCTTGGTGCATTCAAAGTGGGTTTACATTCACATCAAGTTGAAACTAATCATAATGACCTTACTTTTCTTAAATAACATCTGTTAGAATCTCCATATTTACGAGATCTAATTAAAGGATCACCTCATCTGTAGATGACCCCATTTATTATGAGATTCAAGGGATGTTCTATTTTCTTTATCAACATTTGGACGGGTTGTTATCAACATTATTTAAATACATGTATAGATATTTTTATGAGGGAAGTATTTGGATTTAGATCTTTATATAAGGCCTTATGTGCCATTACCCTTTAGAAATGTTCCAAGGGGGTCACCTCCTTCCATATTGCCTTGCCTACTTAGGGCCAAATTGAGAAACCAAGATTAAAACTTCTTCAACTACCAAATTAGTGAGGCATAATACCTCTTCTTGACCTCGAACTCAATGAGACATCTTTCTTCAGAGATACTTTGAGGATTTCCCACCATATATATATCACAAGTTGGATGTCATAAGATCTGTTACCCCATTTTCTATATGGGCTTTTAGAGGATATTTTAAAATTTGATTTTCATCTCAACCCCTACGATTCCTGTCACATTGATAATTTTCCATCTAAGGTATATGGATCTATATGTAATTCATGAATGTATCATTGGTTTGATGACACCTTACCTTAGCCATATAAGACACTATATGTAGGAAGAAGTTCATTTAGCTACCACATTTAGTTGGATATGTATGATCCATGTGCATATGATATTATGTCCAATGTGTACTATTTTTATTGTGTTCACTTAAAAAATATGTTCTAAATCTTGATTATTTGGCTATAAGTTGTTCCATGGTGTTTCATAATCTTGCTCAAAGAAGAGTGTCATCTTGATGGTTTGGATATATTCTTGGTGATTTGAGTAGGTGCTATACATTTATTTTTTCATACCCCTTATTTCCTTTAGTCAAAATTTATCCCATGTCTCTCTTAACAACACATGTGAAGGCCTTCAAAGCTATGACTAGCTTCTAATAGGGTATTTTTAAGCTCTAAGCGAACTTCCTAAAAAATAAGGGGCTACCTATAGCTAATTAAATTTATTGATAATAGTATTCATAGATTTAAATATATTTTTGACCTCCTTAAGGGTTGATAGATGTTTCCTATGTCCCTTTTCCCTCTTTATATGAAAATTATTACTTATATTAGGGAGGTATAATATAATTTTTATTAATAACCTAATTAGACTAACATTATTACTTTTTATCAAACTTCAACATCATTAAATATAACCTCTATGTCAAATGAGCTCTCCTTTTACTCACATAAAAATAAAACTTAATTAAAACCTAAGTGGCCATATAAATTTATTTGAATACCTATTAAAATCTAATTTGGCGGCTACTCTAAGATCTAAATTGACCTATTCAAATTTATTTTCCCACTGCTATTCTCCTTGCTAGGTTTGGGACAGAGTTCGGTGATAATTTCGCTGAAGAGTGCTAATTCTGCTGAAAAAGAGTTCGGTGCTAATTCTGCTGAAGAGTTTGGGACAGAGTTGGATTTGATGCAGTCGCTAATTCCACTGAAGAATGCAGAAAACCGAAGAGGGACTTTCCAATAGGCATACTGGTCATCCTATTTTCTTGTTTAGTTTTGTACATTGGAGTTTGCTTAGTGATGACAAGCATGGTTCCATACAAATCATTAGGTGGAGATGCACCTTTGACTGAAGCATTTTCTGCCAAGGGCCTAAAATTCATTGTTAGATATGGGTTCGCTCTTTTTCGAGCTCAATATGATGTATCTCCTTCTAACATGAGAGACGAAGCAAATGCGGAGAATAATCTGAGCCTTGAACATGGAAATTGTTCACAATATAGAAGATTAAGGGGATCAATTGGTAAATGGATCGAATTAACAAACACTGAATCTGTAAACGCCATCGTAAGTGAGTTGGCAAATTATTCTTTACTGATGGAAAAGTTTCCTTTAGGTATAGTATAACAATCAAAGATATCTTATGGAGGACCCCAGGTATACAAAAATGAAGTGGGAAACAGACAAGCTGTGGCTGTGGCATTGCTCAAATAGAATGGGAATGGAAAAGGAGAAAAAGATAATATAGAGTATTTAGGCTCTGGAAAAATTTGATCTGAATCTGGCATGGCAGAAAGGGCCGCAGCATGGGGACTGGTTGTTAAAATAGATGTAGGGACAGGGAAACCTCAGGGTGTGGGTGTAAGAACATCAGATGAGGAAGTACGAGGTCAAACTTAAAGGGGATTAGGAAGCTCAAAGAGGACATCTAATGGATCTGATCGTGGGAGTGAAACATATGTTTAGCAGGTTTCAAAGGACTTAAAGGAAGAATTTTCCAAGTTATAACATACATTTGTTGTATCAGATTGAACCAAACCAGATTATCCTATTGTATATGCTAGTGCTGGATTTTTCAAAGTAACTGGCTACTCTCTAAAAGAAGTTATTGGAAGAAACTGTTGTGCTTTTCTTCTTGCTCCCTATTTCTATGTATGTGTGCCTCTGTCTTTCATTCTCTTTCTGTGATTAGATATTCTTGTGAGGATTAATGTAATATCTCCGAATGAATTAACATGGGATACTTCTAGAATTTTGAAAAAAGGCTCACAAAATTCATTAAACATTATTATTGGAGCTCATGTCCTTCATTAATAAACAATCTCATATCATCACAAAACAGTCCACCATATTCCCCATGGTAACACATACATACGAGATCCATTCTAATATGTGAGTAGAAATTGTAAATTTATCTTAAAACCATAGCATATGATGGCAGTACCAATTTCCAAAGGGAAATAAAAATACATACCATATAGTATTTCCTTCTTAATTCATAGAGATGATGATTCTCAGTGTCTAACTATATTATCCTTTTTGTCTTACTGGAGACAATTTTTAGAATGAGAACTAAAAGGAGGTGAGGGAATTGCAAAAGTTCTTTCCTGTATTTTTGAATTTTATTTTGTAACCCAAATTGCTAAATTAGTCTATAGTCTTTAAAACCTATGGGATGAAAAAATTACAAATGCACACTAATTATTGCGACAAATTTTTGGAACCTCACTTCAACATTTGATATACTGAGTTATTTAGGCTTTCTTGTTGAATGCTCCTGCAGTTGATATCATGAAGCAAGAAACCACATTTATCTTGTTTAATGCAAATATTGATATGGTTAATGCAAATATTGTTATGTTTATGGGTTCAATGAGACTTGTTGTTAATAAGTGGGGAAAAATTGAGGACTCCATAGGGCATGGTCCACCACCGGAATCCATAGGAAACTTCTCTAGCTTGCAAATCCTTCTTCTTAGTGGCAATGAGTTCATCGACAATGTTCATCAACATATTGGTTGTTTGAAGCCGTTGTCCAAGATGGATTTCAGCAATAGAAAATTCTCTAGAGTGATACCCCGAGAGATAAGTTACTGTAAGCTCTTGGCCTTCATATGTTTGATTTGGAGTGAGCACAATGGACCCATAGCCCCATAGATAAAGAATATGAGGATTATCAATATCTCTAGAAAACATTTGGTTGGAGCATTCCTTTAGAGACTGAAGGCATGTTAAGCCTCACATCTGTGGCCTTCATAGATTTGAGTAGGAATGAGCATAGTGGATCCATACTGCATATTTAAGAGGTAGAGGTGAAAACCAAACTTATTAGGTTAGGTCACTGATTGGATGAGAACTACTTGCTTCATTCGTTTAGTAGAATTAGTCAAGGTAGGAAGGATAAGGATGACGTGGAAGTAGAGTTAGCTTTGGAAATAGCTCTGAATAATAACAAGGTATTGGAAAGCTTCTCATTCTGCTAAGGGGTTCAATAATTCTCTTGGACCTCTCCCTTTTAAAGAAGATACATCTATCATGTCCTTGGTTGCATCACGTTGTTGAGCAAGAAAATACCCTCTGTTGACAGAGGTGATCCCTCTAGCCCTAGGGTGGGTCTAGCGACAAGGGAACATGCTGAATTCCTATGTTTCTAGTTTGTAAATGAAATATAGAATGGGATAAATATCCTACCTTGGTCCAATGCTCTTATCGTGACACACAATAGCAATATTTCGATCTTTTTCTTCACACCTTGCACTCCGTTAGTGATGATGTCCATGCACCTACACAATGATCAAGCAAACGATGAAAACGTACAAGAATATACATTCATCTAAAACTATTCAACTGGTTAAGGAGAGTTAAGCACTTTTCATGTAAATGGAAAAAACGTTGGAACCAGAAACCAGTCATGTGTTATTGATATATGAAAAAGAAGTTTACAACCTTATGCCTTGATGTTGCAGATCTCCTTCGACAGGTTTAGTTGGGCACGTTTCAAGCATTCGTTCATCATTCAACTCGATGAAGAAATGAGTTTAAACTCTCTCTCAATGATGGATTCTTCTCTGCTTTCTCCAACACACTAGATATAACTAATGATTGTTCAACTAGCTGAATCAATGTGAGGAAGAATGATTTATAGGATAGGAGGAGGAGGTTTGGGATTCCACATAAGGTGGAGGAGAGGTTTATCCCTTTTGGGATTTGCACATTTGTAGGAACTAATAATCCAAAGGGAGAAACTCAACTTGATTCAGTCGAACAAACCATGATGACTCCGCTCATAAAGCTGTTAAGCATAGAAGATTCATTTCTATTTTGAAAAACTTTCCAAAAGCATCTCAGCGTGGGTGCCCTTATGAGACAGAGCACCAATGGGTGCGAGGCTCAATGCTAATTTCTTCATGGGCACGAGGCCATAACTGCCTACCAACATGAAACCAAAATCATATGTTTTTGAAGGTTTTCTTGAGGAATGATCAATGTAGAATATGTTCTTGACATGCCAAGGGATGAAATGACATTTATGGTAATGTATGACAATACAAAGAAGTCATTGAAATGGTCCTCCAATGTTTGGGATGGGGATTGCAGGGACGGTGAAAAAATATTGTGTAACAGATTCCCCCTAAAGCATGAAGTCTGAGAGAGAGGGAGGGGTGAAATGTTTTATGAGAACATGCCCAAACCAAAACGTTGCCGTCAGAAGACTTGCAAGATCAAATACAACTAATATATCTGATACATGAATATGTGGTATGGGTGAAACCATCCATAATAGAGAACATATAATAAGATCCAAGGTATGGACACAACCATCTAGTAAGAAGGATCATCGAATAGAATCAGGTATGATCGCAACCATCCAATAAAAAGAGTCATGCATATAGCCATGATAAACCAAATCGTTTCACAACCTAGTTTTCATCAGACAAAACCAGGGTCTTGCACTCCATCTCGACCCGAACAAGTACAAATTCAAGCATGCGAATGAATGATTTGAAGTCGAACATGCAATAAAGTCACCTGATTACTAGACAATGATGAAAGCTGTTGACAGGCATGAGAGAGACCACCAGTAATGACAATGGTTCTCAAGGTACAACTAGTACAATCCGTAGAATGTGAGTAATGAGCTGGAGTCGAACACTCATGAAATCACTCGATCGAAGGCCAATGATGAGAACTCGTCGTTGAATGCGAAGATCTTGCCATTGAGGCATGCAAGTTCTAAGGTACCAGAAGGGAGTCTCTAGATCAGCTTCCTAGATAATGAGATGAATTCAATAGGAAGTGACCGGTCAAAGGAGGGCCATAATGTTTCCCACATCATCGACATGAGATAGAGGAATAAGATGATAGTGATTCAAGACTAAACAGGGGATTAGGGGTTGAAAAATGTAGAAGGAACTTCTCTTGAACATATTGGCGGCACGACTCTGGAATTTGGAAGCATTTGACATCAAGAGATTAGAGGTCATGGTGACATGGCCAAGAGTAGATGAGAGGTCAAGATAGATAACCCAAACCCATGGAGGAAAAATGAAAAATGTGGGATTTCCCCAACCCAATAGGAACTATAGAAAAGTGTCATGTTTAAGAGTGACATACTCTCGACAAAATTGAGAATTGGTTCCATTTCCCCCCAGAATTTCTAGCGAGTACCCCAATTATTTTTGTAAACAAGCTTGAAGGGGACAACATATGCTCATCATGTAAGTTTTTCCTTCGGAAAAATCCTTCCTAGTACATTTTACGAGCCCTAGGAAGGAGAAAATAGGTAACGTCATGGTGACAATTTCCGATGTCATTTAGCTTTAACGAGTTCAAAAAAGGGAAAACTCAGCGTCTTTTCATGTTTAGAGAGTTTGAAAAGACACAAAAAATAAAACTCCAACAGGTCCCTTTTCGTGGGTAGTCTCACAGATCCGAAAAGGTAGAAAACAATATATGAGAGAACCTCTTAGCCATGTTCAACTAAGGTATTCCTTTTTCATAAATAATCTGTCCCAACCCGAAAAAGGGGTAAACGTATACTGGGTAGATGACATTTTTCAACCTTTAATGAGTTCAAAATGACAAGAGTCTTGACAATCTTTTCAATTTTTGAGAGTTAGAAAAGAGCTAAAAAATGACTCCAGGGGGTGACTTTTTTCGTGTTTTTACCGAGTCCGAAAAAGTAATAAAATTGTTTCGGGGATTTAATGACCTCGTAGAAGGTGGAAATTCAACCTCCATGAGAGAAGGGCATTATTTAATCGTAGACTTATTATCGATTTCATGCAGTTTAAACATGAAAACGAAATAGAGCAGAATGAGAGGTTTACCCGTTGGTCCTACGTTTGAAGTAGACCCACGTGGAGTTCAAACTCCCTGCAACCGTCCTTCCTCTTTCACCTGAAATACAAGAAGAAACCAGCACAAAGGACAAGTTGTACAGTATATTTCTACTCTATATGTTAGCGAGATTCATATAAAACATTAAATAAATCATCATGAATGCTTGTATAACAAATATTCTTCATACATTAAAGCATACACTAACACGTTTACTTCGGGAGCAGCATGATACTTCTGTATTATAAAAAATAGTACGTACAAAAGTAAGTGGAGAGATCACCTGATCCTTCCAAGGCCTTCGCAGACCGTCGTCCGGATCCGTCCAGCCCTTGCCTCGCTAAGACTCCTTCCAAATGAGGCATACGAGACAGTAAATATATAGTATATTGCATTCCGCGGAAACAAGGGTTTGTTTTAGAACTAAAAGGCAAATGAGCAAAGAGGCATGGGGAATCGACGGATAGTGAACCATCGTAGTATAATAATACTACCCTCCTCCTTAGGCCATGTATAAGAGGTCCCTATAGTCCCTCCAACAGTTTCTAAACAAAGGAAACAAGCAATACGGGCTGGGGTAGTTGAACTACCTGAGTAACTATCAACCCAGCGCGAAATTAGGGATTTTTTTATATATTTTTTAATCATTAAAATGGCATACGCGGAAAAGTCTAGCTGTACTAGCGTATACACGCGGAAAACACGGGCATAGTCGCGTATGAAGGATTTTCCACTGTTTTTAAGTGAATTTGTCCAAGTCTGTAGGAATGGGTGCCCATAAAGCCATGTAGCAATCATGAATCATGTCAAGGTGAGAAATGATGCTATAACAGATGCCCCCTAATATATGAGGTCAGAAGGGGTACATGATGGCCGAAATGTATTATGCACATGGAAAGAACTTCGCAAGGACAAGAGAGGACTTCACCAGATTTCAGCCTGCCAAAAACCAATGAAAGAAACCAGAGAGTCAACACATGCTGAGGCGGGCATACCCATGCTCAGTCAAAAATACATCATATATATAGAAAGTACCGAATAGATCCAACATGTATACAAGTATAACTGAACTGAAAGTACATAGTGAATCATCTGAGCAGGGCCCGGAAAGACAAATCTGTATCAATGTCCAAGTATCACATATAGAAAGCTGATCAAAGATAGTGCAACTGGATGTCTGATCAAGTAACTGAATCTCCAAGTACCGGATCATAAGAGGCGGATCAAACTGTACAATCACGCAACTCGGGGATCAACATATAAGATGCTGCTGTGCTGAACTGCAACATATAAGGGTGGACGGCAACACTGGCAGAAACTGAGAGAACTGTCAACAGTGAACCGAGAAATGCTGATGCAACCCGAGGTCTTCACCGATCACAACGGCACAATTCTACACACCGGGAATAAATGAGCTGAAGTCGACCATGTGAGAAATCGTTGGATTACCGGGCAATGATGTTTCCCGTTAACCAACGCGAGACAACCCACCGATAATGATAATGAGTGTCAAGGTGCCCCAGTACAATCTGAAAAGTGTGAATGAATGAGTTGAAGTCGAACACTTGAAAGAATCTACCAATCAGGAGGCAATAATGAATCCCCACTGTCGATAGCGAAGAGTCTGCCACTGATGACTGCAAACCCTAAGGTACTGACAAAAAGACTCTAGATCTTGTTCCCAGAGCAATGAGTTGGAGTCGATGGGAAAAGATCCGCTGGAAGGAAGGCATTAAGGCATCCCACATCAGTCCAGCGCGAGTGTAACCCGCAGGCCAAGATTTGGAAGGAATCGGACGAAGGAGAGTGATGGAACCAAAACCGAAGTACGTTTCCGACGTGCACAAGATGAAGCTAGCGCACGGAAGAAACCCTCTGAACCAACCAATAATGAAAGCCGACACAGAGGCGAGAAATCCACCGATAGGGTCAAATGGAAATCCAGGTACTGCACGAATCCCAAGTGTGATAATGTGTGCTGACGTCGAACACAGGGGAAACCACTCAGTCAAAGACCCATGATGATGATCAAATGCTGAGCACGAGGTCATCTATCAATGATGGAAATAGGCCCAAGGTGCGGCTCTAGGCTTGCTCTCAGAGCAATGTGTCGTAGTCGATAAGAGACAAACCCGCCGGCAAGAAGTCAATGGGGACCTTCTCAAACCAGCACGAGCAGAAGATCAAAACATCTGATGTGATAGAACATGATACTGACAAGACCGGGAAGGCCGACCGAATAATGAGTCAAGAGACACCGCAGAATGGCCGACTCAGGCTAGACTTCCCTTGAACAAAAGCACGACTCTGTGATGACCATGGCAGTAAAAAATGACACTGTATAAGTCTGTCCTGCAGGAGGCAAAACAAACTCTCCATATGATTGGAAGAGATAACCAACCGGGGGAGAACTGACAAGTGAAACATGGTAAAGGCTGAACCTAGGTCAAACTAGAACCATCCAAAATGAAGGAAATATATATAAGTATATGTGCTTTGTTCAAGGGCGACAAAACTGACTCTGTACTGCCATCGAAATAACGAAGATACATCCCGTTCCCGCTCTTTTTGTTATATTTAATTTTTTTTTTGTCTTTTTCATAATAAGCCTGAAAAAGAATAAAAGAATGCTATGATACAATGGATAGAACGAGTATCGAAAAAAGCAGATGCACTAGTTCCGGGGTTTGGAACAATCCTATGCTCAATGCAAGGTGGCGAAAACTGGTCAGTGATACTCAGAGGAACGTTCCATCCATGGGTACAAAGGTGTCAAGTCGTGATAGCTAAGCGCATGCAATGGTTAACTTGTACAGAAAGTCAAGGTCAAAAGTTGGCTTAAACATCGAGTCCAAATGAAGCCGGCTAAAGGCCAGGGTAAACAAGTAGCCAATATGCAATGCAGTAATACAACTTAACGACACCAGGGAGCCTCTAGGGTATAAGCCAGAAAAATGATAAGTGATGAAGGAGAAGAATGAAGCTTCAACACGAAAGACATGGCGGGACTAAAGAGGACTCCCGAGCCTACATAAAAGCAGCATGGGCAACAAGTGATAGCGAGGAACTAACTAGGAAGCCCATGTAAAGGAAGGCTCTACCATCAAGTCATGATTTAAAAATCGGCGAGTGAAAAATGGTATAATACTCATGACCTGATGGGATCGACCCTAAGGCAAGTGATCAGTATGGAGGCTAGAATGCAAGATGCAACGGAAAGTAATTCCCTAACCTATATGCCAGTGAAGATCATGTACCTGCCGTGAAGAGTCTGAACACATGGGCCAAAAACCGGGAAAAATCTCGAAAATGTCAAAATGTACCTGAAATATACCAAACTGGGCACTTCCAAGCAATCGAGTTATACAGCATAAGACAGATCGAAAAAATAAGCACAAGGAAATTTTTGCGAAAATTTTCAATTTTTTAGCCATAAATACACAAATTACCTCTCAAATGGTTCATTATTGCATAGCTAATTTGGAAAAAGAGCTCTGGAGCTAAAAACTTGTTTCATCAAACCAGCAACAACCGACCGTCGGAATTCAGCGAAACTTCAGGTAGGCTCCTTATTCATCCTGTTGATTCATTTTGTCCGTTTAAAATTTAAAATTAAGTGGATTTTTACCTGGAAACCCTTATTAAAAAACGCGTACCTGCGCATACGCGGGTTCAAAGAAGGAAAGCTGCGTGTACACGCGACTGTGCACAGCGAAACTAGCGTATGCGCAAGTCCGAATTTTAAAAATGAGTTTCTAATGCAAATTTTAATGAATTTCTTCAGGATGACAATTTCATGGAGGGAACGCGAGCATAGTGCAGTGGACCAAGAGGTCATGGAAGACCGCGCAGCACAAAATGTCCTCCGAAACTCTGGATTATTCAAATTTTTCAAAATGCCCAATATGAAAAGTAATGTGAGGTTGCTTGAAATGCTGGTAAATTATTGGGAACCGGATCAGGATTGTTTCATCATTGATCAAATGCCACTACGCATAGAGGTGGAAGATATATACTTCATCACCGGACTCTCCAGAAGGGGAGACCCAGTGGATTTGCACGGAAAGCCCCTGGGAGGGTTAACCGTGGAGGACTATGTCCAACTCTATTGCATAGAAGATTCCAAAAAAGTAGGCACACAGATTGCAATCAGAGATATCAGGGACTTGCACATGAAGATCCTCCCGTTCACCATCGGCAGAGTGGCAGGATCTGCCTCACTGCATCAGGCGTCCAGGGCGCACATGAGCATAGCTGTAGAGTGCTTAATTCATGTGTATGATTGGTGCACTGCCCTGCTACTGAACATGAAACAACAACTGACCTCGATTCGCAAAACACATACAAAACACTTTGGCTATGGAACCATTTTGACTACATTCTTCTTCGAGAGAGTTCCAGCTTTGAGACCCAAAGTCATCTCAACTATCAGCAGCCCTCGGGACCCAAGAATTGCCCGTTGGGCAGACATGATGAAGAGACTGGGGGGCAGCGAGGTACCCCGAACTACCTGGGATGATGAGTTCTTCTTATGGTGGAGAGAACAGATCATCGCAGTAGATGAATATCCCTATGCCGGGATGGATTTCCGAGGAGATCCAGATCTAGTACTTCCACCCGGTGCAGCATGGGGAGCAGTCGGTAAGTTTTTTTCAAAAATTTTAACTTATATGATTTTTTTTTTTGGATTTTTCAAATATGTATGAAAAATGAAAAACAAACATGTTTTTGGATTGGATTCATAATGACTGACAAATAAAAATGATCATGTTTCAGATGTTGGACTAGTGCGTCCTGAGGGCCTAGCACGTCACAAGCACCGTAGAGGTGAAGCAGAGACAGCGGATTCTGACAGGACCCTCCAGGCCGTGCAGAGAAACTTGGAGGGACTAACCCGCCAAATCCCTCTGGCTGCTGTGGAGGACTTGCCAGAAGCCGTCCAGAGACGGGTTGTAGGAGTACCCCGGGACTGGGTTAGACTGCTCCGCCGTGTGGCCACTGCAGTGATGTTCTATAGGAACGCTGGGCAGGGTCCTCAGGATTAGACAGATTTTCATATTGGATGACTGTATATTTTTGAGACTGAACATGATGGGGCATAAGCCCAAGTTTTGTACGGCATTGATGGATCCAAAATTTTGTGAAGTTTTTTGACATACTGATGATATATATACATCGATATTTTGATGTGATGTGATAAATGTATCAAATGTATGATGTTTTTGATGATTTAGATTTTATTGTATTGAATGATTAATATGCCAATCTAAAGCTTGATTAGCCAATGAGTCAGCAAACCAATTGTCAGCTCGAGGAATATGAATGAATGTTAAAATTTGAAATGACCTTTGTAACAAACGTACCCTCAAGAACAATCGTAATAAAATTGGATCTCGTACCCGATAAGTGTTGTTCAACTGCGACACCACCAGCTGGGAGTCCAAGAAAACTACCAACGAATCAACACCCAAAGATATTGCTTCCGAGAGTAGATGAATGACTGCAGTGTATTCTGCTACGTTATTGGAAGCAGGACCAATGCAGACCCCTCTTGATACCAACAACTGACCGGAAGGATAATGAAGCACCCAAGCCGCGGAAGCTAAGTTCCGGGTGTGTCTACTAGCACCATCGGCGAAACCATAATGACTCATGACATCAACACAACCTGCCAAAGCAGATCAAAAACATCACCATCCCATCAAAAATCGAAAATCAAACAGACATGTACAAGACAAAAAACTACTATATACAAAGCAAAATGCCAGGCCAAAGCCTAGGCATAATACTTCTTCAGATAGAGCCCATTTCGGGGCTCCGACAACTCATTTCCTTCGAAGTCAACCAAGGTATACGCTCCTTTCTTAAGGACCTTTTTGACGATATAGGGGCCATACCACATCGACTTAAACTTTCCTGCCCCCAAGGCATCTTTTTCTTTGGCATAGACCAAAACGAGGTCACCTTCGGAAAAGACCCTAGGCTTAACCTCCTTATCGTACTGGACTTTGACTCGGTTTTTATGCGCTTCGTTCAACGTGGCGACATCTCGACGCTGCTCATGAAGATGTTCCAGATGAAGAAGCCGCTCTGCCAGACTAGAAGTGTCAGGAAGAAGCTCAACAGCCAGTTTATGGGAAGGAATCTCGCATTCAATGGGAAATACGGATTCCACCCCGTGGACTAACTGAAACGGAGTAAAGCCAGTTGCAGTTTTAACTGACGTCCTGTACGCCCAGAGTGCAAGATATAGCATAATGTGCCAGTTGGATCTATGTTTATCAATCGTCCGTTGAAGAATTGTCTTCAAGGACTTATTCACGGCTTCCACCTGGCCATTGGCCCGAGGATAATATGGAGATGAATGCTCCTGCCGGAAACCCAATTTAAGAGCCAACTCAGCCATCATACTGTTCTGAAAGTGACTGCCATGGTCAGTGACAATCTCTCTAGGTATACCGAAACGAGCAATGACTTGGTTGAAGAAGAAAAGAGCTGCAGTCTCACCATCGTTCCCAAAAGTAGGCATAGCTTCGACCCACTTCGTAAAGTAGTCTACTGCTACGATAATGTACTTGTGACCTTTTGCCGAAGGCGGGTTACAAGTAGTATAAGCCATACCCCACTTTGTAAAGGGGCCGACAGTAACGACTGGAAAAAACGGAGCTGGATGAGCGCGCATTTTTCGAGTATACACTTGACAAGGATGACACTTCTTGACCGATTCAATACAATCTTTGAAAATCGAGGGCCAGAAGTAGCCAACGCGCAAAATATTTTGGGCTGTAGCAAGCCCTGATAAATGACCCCCACAAGCTCCACCGTGAGAATCATTAAGCACAGCCTCAGCTTCTTCGAAAGTTAAGCAGCGTCTTAGGATTGAATCAACCCCTCGACGATACAAAGCATCACCAATAATCAGATAACTTTTAGCTAAGTGACGCAGCTTACGACGCTCATCTTTCGAAAAAGAAGAGGGAAACTTCGCAGTCTGGAGATATACAATGATGTCCCCATACCAAGGATCTTGTGGAGAGATCAGAAACAAGTGTTCGTCCGGAAAGGACTCATCATAGATCATCGTCTCTCCACAAGGCAACTCGGAGATCAATTCCGCAAAAACTAATGACTTCTTGGATTTGGCAGACATGAACTCTAGATCAAATTCTTGTAAAATCACAATCCATCTGTTATATTTGCCCCCAATCACTCGCCTGCTGAGGACAAACTGAAATGGATTGGCAGCTGCCAAGACATAATTTTTGCGAAGAATAATATAATGCCGGAGTCGCTGCACAGCATGAACTGCTGCTAAGGCTAATTTTTCTATCGGGGTGTATCGCAGTTCAGGTCCTACCACTCCTCGACTAAGGTAGTAAATAACATGCTCAGCCAGAGCATCATCCTCCTGAACCAGAACCATACCAATGGTAGATTCTGCTGTAGCCAGATACAAAAGAAAATCTCCGCTATAATCGGGTGGACTCAGTAAAGGAGCAGAGGTCAATGCCTTTTTCAAGGCATCGAATGAGCGTTGAGCATAGTCGTCCCAAAGAAAAGGGACTCCTTTCTTCAACAGTCTCATATATCCCTTTGTAATCTCAGCATAGTTAACGATAAATCTCCGAAGAAAGTTAGACTTCCCTTGGAGACTTTGAAGTTGACGGATTGAAGACGGGGGAGGCAACCGAAGTATTGCCTCAACCTTGAAGGGATCTACCCTTATCCCTTCATTAGACACGATAAATCCCAACAGCCGACCGGATGTTACCGCGAAAACGCACTTGTTCGGATTCAAACGACTTTTATAAAAACGACATCTCTCAAATATTTGCCGGAGGTGTCCTGGATGATCCATCCTCTTTCGAGAATGAGCAGCTAGATCATCTAAGTATGCCTCGATAATTTTCTTGATGTCGTGGAAGGCGTAGGACATGGCCCGCTGAAAAGTGGCTCCAGCATTTTTCAGACCAAAAGGAATTTTCTTATATGCAAACGTACCCCAGGGACAAATAAATGCGGTCTTATGTTGATCTTCTGGACGGATAGTAATTTGATTGTAACCAGAAAAACCGTCCATGAAGGAAAAAATTTCGTTACCGGCACACTCATCAATAATCCGATCAATGAAGGGTGTGGGGTAATTATCTTTAGGACACGCCTTATTCAGGTCTCTGAAATCGATGCACACTCGAATTGTTCCTTGCTTTTTATCAACAGGATCGGGGTTTGAAACCCATTCAGTCAGAGGAACTGGGAAAATGAATCCCGCCTTAAGCAGCTTTTCAACTTCAGCTTTGATAGCTGCTGCCTTCCTAGGATTAACCGGACGAATTTTTTGCCTGACCGGCTTAGCGTTTTCATACGTCTTGATCTCATGCTGGACAATAGATGGATCTATGCCAGGCATTTCCTCATAAGACCAAGCAAAAACATCCCTATACTCTTTCAAGAGCTCGGTATAGATTTGAACTTCTTCACGGGAACATTCAGCTCCAATGAAAACGTTCTCAATAATGTTGGGATTCCTGGAGATGTTCACCGGGATAGTCGGAGAGATCACAGCCATGTTCCCTTCAGCATAAACCTGTGCTGGTGCTAAGGGGCTCAAGACTGGGTGAACAGGTCCAGGAGACCGAGGACTTGGAAAACTAGCTTCGACTTCGCTCAAGTCAGGTAGGAAGTAAGACCGATGATGCAAGTCATCCCACGGTCTCTCTATACCTGTCATTGCTTCCAGGATGGCCTCTTCAGATGGAAGAGTGGTATCTAGACAATCCTGGGCAGAAGAAGAAGTAAGCGTCCAAGCCGGAGCCACATCACCATCCAACTCTTCCGGCGAAAGAGGAGCTGGATCAGACTCTGCAGTGTCAACAATAGACTGATATGCAATCTCAGCTGCAGAAATCGGGAATGCCATTCCACCCACTTGCCCTTCCTCCAAAGTGGCAGTTGGGGAAGGTAAGGTCCAAGGGTCCGAAAAATAATGAGTTCGAAAGAACTCTCTTCGAAGGGGAGCCTTGGAGGATGAAATAGCATTTATAGACACCTTAGGAGGAGGAAGATCAAAAGATCCCATCAGGGAAGAATACATTCCAACTCCCAGATTCTCGATAGGTGCCTTAGTATTGTCCAACTTAGGGACAAATGAGTCAGGAGGCGCATCCAGGTCTACAGGAGGACAGTCCAGTTGATCCACCGTAACTATCCTCCCTTCGTGGGGGAAACATACTATCCGAAATAGTGAAGATGCAATGGCATCCATATCATATATCCAGTTTCTCCCCAACAGAAGGTTGTAGTCCAAGGCCGCATCTACTACCTCAACCTCTATGTTAACGGTTTTGCCCCCAACACAGATGGGCAAAGCCGGGACAATACCATGGGGCCTATGAGAATGGCCATCGAATGCAGTAAGAATAGTGCTAGATGGAACAGCTTTGGGAGACCCTAGTGTCTTCCAGCATGCGAGAGACATCACGCAAGTAGAAGCACCC
The DNA here is from genome assembly GCA_034641835.2 of Pinus albicaulis. Taxonomy (NCBI): domain Eukaryota; kingdom Viridiplantae; phylum Streptophyta; class Pinopsida; order Pinales; family Pinaceae; genus Pinus; species Pinus albicaulis. The sequence goes on along the minus strand of CM076584.1, from coordinate 521,809,601 downwards.
TCATCAACGACCGTGCGAAAGATATTAGTCTTCCGGTACGATGATTTAATATGGAAGGCCATATGATGAGGAAGTCTCTTCTTAAAATTCTTCATATCAAAGGTAATCAGAAGAGATTTTTTCGGATCTATAGCTCCAATGGCAGTGAGCAAAGCACTGCGCTGAGCCGGACAAGACTGGAGTACCTCTAAAGCTGACATAGCACAAGGACTCTGCGCCAGATCTTCTACAATCGAGTAGTTCTGCGCAGCCCTCATGTTTGGATTAATCGTTGACCGCTTAGAGGATGCCTTCGGTATCCGAGGCATAGACTCGACAGTTGGCTTCGTGATATGAAGCGGCTCAGTAGCATCAGGAACTTCCTTAGCTTTCGAAGATTCCTCTCCGCCATAATCATGGGATCTTGTAGCGACATCCACGTGAGCACTCATCATAAAGATATTCGATGGAATTTCTCCTTCCTGAGGACCTCCAGAGGAAGCCCCAGGATTTTGATTCGCGCCAGCAATTAATTGCTGCCCTTGGGGAAAAGGGTTTGTTAGCACAGCCTGGGAACTAGAAGAACCCTGCTGAGATAACAGGCGCTGAGCATCCTGAATTTTCGGGCAAAGATGCGTGAGATGGTCTCCAGCACAAAGCTTGCACGGAAACTTAACTTTCTTTTTCTCCTTTTGCCCTTCACCAACACGCTCGTTGGTCTTATTAGCATTGCCCTTCCCATTCTTGCCCTTCTTATTGTTATTATGTCCCTTCTTCTTCCCATCGGACTGTTGATTTCCTTTGGGTTCAGAAGATTGGACATCATTAATGGACAAAGACTGGGAAGGTGAAGAATCAGCAGGCACAGCCTGACCAGAAGAAGCAGATTGTAAAGACAACTGCTGCAATTGAGAAAGCAGGCTGGCTGCACTACTACTGACCGATCCGACAAGTCCATCACCATGCGGACCAGGTTTAGGTTTCGATAGATCCAATTTGGAGCGAGGAGCATTAGGCAAATACTTGTAAAGCATGCCAGACTGAGAATAGATCAACTCTAACTGCCGGGCCCTAAAGATGGCCTGCTCCTCGGAATATACCCCTGACATGGATACATCTTTTGAAATATCTGACTGAAGCGACTTCAAAAACCACTCGAGAAGGAACTCACCCGGAATATGGGCTTTGATAAGCCTCTTCCTTCTCCTCCATTCCTGAATATGATCAGAAATGTGAGTTGCCTCATCCTGCTTAAAATTAGCCAGGAGTTCGGTCCCAGCCTCATATCTGACAGGCAACTGGAAATGGTTAAGAAAAGTGACAGCCAGTTCTCCAAATGTGGCGAAACTGCCACCAGTAAGCTCTATATACCACTTCGCGGCGTTTCCAGTTAAGGTGCGCTGAAATAATCTCAATCTAATCGAATCGTCGATCAGAGAGTTGGATGAACACGATAAGTGGAATGTGGTGACATGGTCTGCCGGATCTTCACCATTCTTACCTTCAAACTTAGGAATGTCTGAAGGAAGTTTGGTTGGAACCGGAGGCCAACCCGGACTATACTGAATCGGGTCATTAGTTAACTTCGCCAAGTCTGGCAAGTTTAACGTTGCCAGAAATGGTAATCGCGGCGGAGCCTGAGAATTCCATCCTTGATGGGATGGATTTCCCACATTCCGAAAAGAATAGCCTGGATTTGATGAGGCACCAGGCTGCCAGAAAGGACCCGTAGAAAACGGAGAAGAACCTCCTCCCCACGCCGAGTTACCAAGACCCAGACTAGTTCCCCCCGCCGAAGTATTGACTGAAGATGTAAGCCCCTGGTAGGGGTTCCATGCATTAGATAGAGGAGAAAAAGACTGATAAGCACTCGATGCAGGGAAAGAAGCATTCCCCGGATGACTCGCGATGAACTGATTCCCTGCCCCCGACGTTGCAAACATAGGATTCCATCCTGTAAAAGAAGCCGAACTTGGCCCCTGAGCCCAAGGATTAAAACTTTGGGTCTGGGACGTAAAAGGAAATGACCCTAAAGAAGGATTAGGACTAGGAATATGCCCAGTCCCAACGGGGAAACCCTGAAAAGAAGCTGATCCACTAGCCATGTTGGACATGGGCGTAGATCCAGCTGCACCGGCGGTAAAGGAAAAAGAGGGATTTCCAGCAATGGACATCCCCGAAACAAAGGGACCAGATTGAGAAGCATATGCTTGGGTGAACCCAGAGCCAAACATAGCAGTGCTAGAAGCACTCGAAGATAGAGCAAGAGTGCCCCCTGCCTCGACAGAAGCAGGGGTCTGAATGTCCGCAGCACTCACGGTAGAAGCCGCGTTCCCAGTCGTGGCCATCGAAAGATAAGAAAGATAAGGAAGATCCGGCGGTCTCTCAGACTCCGGTCCGATGTACTTTATAACAAACGGATGATCAAGAGGAAGAGGAGATGGACCTGTAGCTGCAGGCTCAGGTATATCTTCTATCTGAAAATCTTCCTCCTGAGGAAACAATACCCTCGAGGTGAGCGAAACGCTCCTCTCGGAACCGACACCGGAATCAGCAATGAAACCTTCAGACCTTAGTGGAGGATCTCTCTCCACAGCGTCAGACTCTACAGGGTGAAAACCACCCGCTAGATCGCTCCTACGCCTTCTCGAAGAAGGCTCTGCACTCTCGGGAGATAACCCCCGGACTCTCCTCGAACGTCGAGGCGCTTGATCAGCCACTTTTACAAATTTATTATAGTAGACTCAAGAAAAGTGAAAAGCTAGGCAAGCTAGGAGCAAAGAGCACTCACTAAAATCAAAACCCTGAGAAACAGCAAGCAAACAGCCTCCAAGTATTTCCGCTCCGGGTGAAGAGGACCGGACACCAAAATACAGGAAAGCGAAGTATAGGACCTTCCGAAAGCAGTCTGGGATGATTAGGGCCCAGAACAACTAGCGAAGGTATCAGAAACAGTTACGCCGACCTCCTAACAACAGCCTTTGTCGGCTCAAGCACCCAAGCTTCGCAAGGGCACCCCCCAGAAGTACTGCTGGAAGTGATGCGACGTCTGCCTCAGGTACCACGGGTATTCCCCCCCGCAGTCACCCGTGTGGAACCTAGGAACAGCAACTATGGACACCAATCCGTATCAGAAGCTGGGCGGAACGGTCTTGAGGTTAGATTCAGCTAATCGGAGGGGGGGTATCCCTCTTCTTAACCTTCACTTCCCCTCGCGCTTGACTCTCGGATGAGAGCTTTCCCATTCCACTTCACGGAGTTGGATTTCGCTCAATTAGTAAACTTCTATGTCTGTTTGAGCGGCCTTGGAGAGTTAACTCTCCTCTCTCCTATTCCAAGGCCCTACAACCTAGCTAGTTGGTGATTGACTCTAAATAAAACTTGCTAGTTGATTTTAGATTTAATCGCTTATTTTAAGGGCCGTTGTATTAAGTCACAAGGATATGGAATTGAAACCAATGATGTTCTGACGCAAAAGAAATTAATAAAAACCTGACTACATGCACATGCAGTTCTTAGTCTTTCGATGAAGAGCAATTTCTATGTAAGTTCTACGAGGCTAAAAATGTATTTTTCTTTTCGAATTACAAACTCACACGCACAAAAATTAAGAAGCTAACTAAATGATTTAATGCACCTAATGCAAATGACCACTAACATGTAAATTCTAAGATGCAGAAAGTCCCTTGAAACAAGGTGAAATTTCCCAAAAGGCTCCTTCAGTTTCAACTAATCTTTTGATATCCAGAAAGCTAATTCTTGCAAACAAGAACTCTTAATATAAGATACCAAAATACTCAACAAGAAAAAGAAGAAATCAAAAGACAACCTCCCTTCACAATTAAGCGGGAAACTAGAAGCAAGAAAATTCACTAAAGTCCCAAAAGATGAAGCCAAACGAAAATGAAAAAGGCAACAACAAAAACAAAAACAAGAAACAATGTTTTTTGAGTTTTTGATATGAAAAAACAAAAAGCAAAACAAATGTTTTTGGGCTTTTCAGTTTTATAAAACAAGAGCTTCAAGAAAACCAAGAACAACTATCTCAATCCAAGCCAAAATGAGACCGAATTTGAAGCATAACCTCCAACTATGCCCCCAAACCTTATAAAACTAATGATAGCAAGATCAATAAGGGCAACGGAAAACTAAAAACTCAATCAAACAGCCAAGAGAAATAGTGCAAATTTGTTGCAACACAAAACTCCAAAGAAACAAGAAAAGATCTTCGAAAAATGCAACAAAACCCTAGCTTACGAAACTCAAGAAAACCAATCAAAAACAAAGCAAAGAACGCGATGCAAAGCACAACACAAAGACAGGAGCGAGTCAGTGAGCAAAAGCTCTCTGTTCTGGTAAAACAGAACAGCCAAGAACGCTCAGAAAGCGATCTTGGAACTCAATCCAGGAGTGCTAGCACCAACAAGAACACTTCGCCAAAAGATCAGTTTTCGGGCAAACGAAAGAGAACCAAGACTTAAAACCACTTCTGTCACACTCCGGTAAGTACAAAGACACTGCAAACACAGGCCTCCACAGCCAGAAAAGACCAAAAACACCAGAATCTTGAAATTTCAAATTCACCCTAGGTATACGCGACCTTGCAGTTATGCAACAGGCGTGTATACGCGTCTGTGTTGAGGGAAACCCGCGTATACGTGGTTCCTTCTACACAAACTCGCGGGTATACGCGACTGTGTGCAAGAAAAACTGCGTATACAAAGAAAGATAATGAAAAATAAAAAGTACAAGCCTGGAAAAGGTATCAAAGCGTCAAACTGACTGCAAGAAAACAAACTGGACTGTAAAAGACAGAAGAAACTGTTGGCAACCTACCAAACAGCTCAAACAACCCAACAGGAGAATCACAAAAATGTGATCCCCAGCGGAGTCGCCAGTTCTGTTTCGGGGATTTAACACCCTAGAGGTTGGTTGGGATTCAACCTCCACAGAGCAGGGGCGTACTATTTAACAGAGACTCACACGATCATGCACAATCATGAAAACGAAATAGAGCAGAACGAGAGGTTTACCCGTTGGTCCTACGTTTGAAGTAGATCCACGTGGAGTTCAAACTCCCTGCAACCGTCCTTCCTCTTTCACCCGAAATACAAGAAGAAACCAGCACAAAGGACAAGTTGTACAGTATATTTCTACTCTATATGTTAGCGAGATTCATATAAAACATTAAATAAATCATCATAAATGCTTGTATAACAAATATTCTTCACACATTAAAGCATACACTAACACGTTTACTTCGGGAACAGCATGATACTTCTGTATTATAAAAATAGTACGTACAAAAGTAAGTGGAGAGATCACCCGATCCTTCCAAGGCCTTCGCAGACCGTCGTCCGGATCCGTCCAGCCCTTGCCTCGCTAAGACTCCTTCCCAATGAGTGCATACGAGATAACATATAAAGGGATGTGTATCTCAAGGAAACAAGGGTTTCCTGAAATGAACTGGGAAAGTGCAGGAGGCACGGGGAATCAGACTTGGATAGGGAACCAACAGAGTATAATAATAATAATTCTCTCCCTCCCTTAGGCCATACATATGAGGTCCTTTTATAGTCCCTCCAAGTAGTTTCAACAGTTGGAAACAGTTGGCCACGGGCTGGGGTAGTTGAACTACCCGAGTAACTATCAACCCAGCGCGAAATTAGGGATTTTTTATATATTTTTTAACCATTAAAATGGCATACGCGGAAAAGTCTAGCTGTACTAGCGTATACACGCGGAAAAACACGGGCATAGTCGCGTATGAAGGATTTTCCACTGTTTTTAAGTGAATTTGTCCAAGTCTGTAGGAATGGGTGCCCATAAAGCCATGTAGAAATCATGAATCATGTCAAGGTGAGAAATGATGCTATAACAAAAATACAACTCGTTACTTCATTGTCGTCATCTTTAGGACCTATTGCTGCACAAGAAACAAACATAAAACCCATTTTTCTAAATAAAATAATAAAATAATCAAAAAATATGTCCAAAAACCTAATTAGGGTTTAGAAAAGGTTATAAAATGAATGAAATAGTAAAAAAAATTACTTTTCACCTTTTCACTTTCTTGTGAGCATTTTACCATTTTTACTGTAAACTTTGCGGAGCTGATAACATGCAATCCAGGATGTCATTTGCGAATCCATTTTGTCCAGGTATGAGCTCTGATCCTTATCTGCATTTTAAACCATTTTTTAGTTCTTGCATTTATGTTTTGATGCATTTTGTGGGAAGCTTTGTCATGGGTTGGTCGCAGCGGTTGGCATGGGTTTCAGGCACAAAGTCGTGCCCAACCCCACAAAATTTCAAAGGGGAGGTGCCAATCACCGTGACCAAAAATGCATATAATTTCTCCTAAAATACTCAATTTAAATGGTTCAAATATCAATATTGTGGCTAATGGGAGCCTCCATTATGGTTTTGCGGGGAAATCAGTAGCCAAGATGGTCATAGAGTGGAAAGAATGAGAACACAGGGAAGAATATGAACAAGTCATGGGAAACGAGAGATGCATGGATGCCCTAAGAAACTGTGGGCTCTTGAAATTATTCCTGAAACCGTGTCGAAGAGCTTAGCTGGAACTATTGCAGTATCTGATTAGTGTGTGGGACACTGATTAAGAAATATTTTTGATTCATGACCAAGAGTTGGAGATAGAAGTCTCTGACGGTTATTTCATCACTGGATTGTCATGGAGGGGAGAGAAACTGATCCTGATAGTCACCCGACCCCTTGGTGTAAGCATGCGCATGCTGATAGACATAGTCTGTCTAGGAGCAAAGAAAGGATGAAAAAGTGGTAAAGTAGATATTCAGATAGTAACTAATTTGGCACTACGAGAAGTGCTGCACACTATAACTCAGGCCATTGGATTTTAGGCTCCTCACAAAGCTACAAAGACACAACTTCAACTTGCCATGGATTGTATGGATCCAACCATTTACAATTGGGCGGAAGCCGTAACAATCAACTTTAAGTGTGAGTTAACAAAATGAAATAATGGAAAGCTAAAAAAATTTGGGTATGGGTCCATCTTGATACCTTTCATCCTAGAATGGTTGCTGATATTCCAGTTCCAGGAGGTGATAATACATACACCACCAGCACGAGCCACAGATGGTCCGTTGGGTGGAGTTGATGCCTGAATTAGGAGGTGGTCAACATATGTCATGGAGACCAGAATTATTTGACTAGCTTCGCCGACAACTCGTCGTGGTAGAGGATTGGCCGTACACCAATACTAATTTCATGGGTGATCTAGACCTTCCACTCTCGGAAGGAGATGGAAGGGATGAGGCTTTGGGTAAAAAATCATTTTTTGATTTTTATGAGTATGATGATTTTTTTTTTGTTTTATATGTGTTCTAATATTTATCCTTGTGCTGCAGAGATGGCCTAGAGAGACTTGGAGGGATGTCCCCCATAGCATGGAGGGTCCCACGCAATTTCAAAGCGGCCCCTCATGGTGAGGGAAGCGAGGAAGAATATATCGCACGTAACTTGGAGGGACTCAAAAGTGGGATCCCAGATTATGTGAGATTCAAGGATGTTACTCATGCGTACCAAAGGTACACTGCAAGGGTGTCTAACTGCATCCACCGATTACTAAGGCGGGTTGTGTGTGTAGTGACATGCTATCATGAGAAACATGCAGATTAGACGCCTAGGTTTTATTTCTGCATATTTGAGAGACATGATGTCTTGGGATGTAACCAAAACACACATATTTTTTGAAATTACGATGCACATGGATGCAAACAATCAATATATTATATATACATGCTTATTTTACTGTCTAAATATTACTATGTGATGATGATGCTTTTACAAATTTCACAAATGTCTATCCAATACAATATTGGCTATTGCATCAGTTAACGTATTCATTCTTCTAGGAATATGATGATATGTGATATAATCAAAATTCCTTTCTAAAAAACGAACACACAAATACATCCTTAAAATCTGAGGGTTTCTAACAGAATAATGCCCATTGAGCTAGATAAAAACAAGCTGAGAGTCTAGGTTCACAATCAATTCATGAATGTCGAGAGAAATAGATTCAGTTAGGAGTTCAATGAAAGCACTCTGTTCAGCGACATTGTTGGTTGTACGTCCTAGAAAAATACCTTGAAGGTCTACCAACTCACCATTAGGATCATAAATCAGCCAAGCTACAGAGGATAGATTTTGGGTACTGCGGGGGGCACCATCAAAGAAATCAACATAAGGAGTGACATACATATGCATAGTAAGGAAAGACATAATAAGCAGGAAAAACTGCTCGCAAAGCACACCAAGCCAAAAAACGTACAAAAATTAAAAACACACTTATGTACAAAAGGACATGCAAAAGAAATGGCATGCATAACATTTTTTGAGGTATAACCCATTTCTGGGCTGATCCAAGGGGTATCCTTCATAGTCAATTATCTCATAGGCCCCGTTCTGCAAAAAAATCTTAACGATGTAGGGCCCATGCCACATGGGTTCAAATTTTCCTGCCCCTAGCTTATCATGAGCTTGGTTATACAAAAGGACTAAGTCTCCTTCTAAGAAGGTACGAGGGGAAACCGTATGGGAAAAATGGGCTTTGACCCGCTTTTTTTGTGCTTCTATGACTAGAGCAGCAAAGCAGTGAGTTTCATCAAGCTTCTCCAACTATAGAAGACGTTCTTCCTCTGGTGAGGTATTAGGCAGTAATTCGATAACTATCTTGAGAGAAGGAGTTTTTCATTCAATCAGAAGGGTAACTTCCAGATCATAAACAAGCTAGAATGGGGTGAATCCAGTTGCATTCTTCATCGAGGTTCAGTAAGCCCAGAGAGCTGAAAACAAAATGAGATGCCAATTGGATTTTTGCATCCCAATATTACTCTGAAGCATAGTGACTAGAACCTTGTTCACGACTTCATCCTAGCCATTAGCCCGAGGGTAGTATGAAGTTGAGCTATCGTGACACAGACCCAACTTAGAAGTCAACTCAGCCATCATGTAATGGCGAAAATGGGAGCCATGGTCGGTGAATATGGCTTGAGGACACCAAACCTGGTAATCACATGATTGAAAATAAATTGTGCAACTGTCTTACCGTCAAATGTGAGTGTAGGCATTTCTTCAGACCATTTAGTGAAGAAGTCAATGGCAACGATAATATAACTGTGCCCCTCGGCTGAGTGAGGGTTACATGTCATAAAATTGATACCCCACTTCACAAAGGGACCAATGGTAATGAAGGGATGGAGGTGAGCATGTGGCACACACATCTTGCGCTAGTAAATATGGCACTCGTGACATTTACGGATCGCAAGAATACAATCTTTAAAAATGGTAGGCCAGAAATATTCGGCACGAAGGATTTTTTGAGTAGTAGCATACCCATACATGTGACCACCACATGCGCTAGAATGACAGTAATTGAGGAATTTTCCTGCTTCCTCGAGGGTAAAACACCGACGGAGAACCGAATCAGCTCCGACACAGTATAAAGTATCTTCGAATATGCGATAAGGTTGCGAATGATGACGGATACGTCGACGAGCATATTGCGTTAACTCAGATCAGAAGGTGTAAGTCTGGAGATAAATGATGATATCACCATACCATGGATCGAGGGTGCTAATTAGAAAAAAGAGTGTCGTCTAGAATGCGTTCCTCAGAAACAGAGGGAGCAGAGGCAAAAGGTAAAGAACAGATCAAATCGGCAAAGATCAATGATTTCTTCGATTTGGCGATAGTGAAATCTAAATCGAATTCTTGGAGGATAACTATCCACTTTGAGTATTTCCCCCCCAATGATTTTTGAGTTAAAATATAGGTCATGGGTTTGCAATCAGAAATCACGGTTGTTGTGCGGAGAAAAATATAATGGCAAAAAGGTTGGATGGCTTGAAAAACTGCCAATGCCAATTTCTTGACATGAGCATAACGTGTTTAAGCGTAGAGAATATTGCGTCTCAAATAATAAATGACATTCTCATCACCATAGTCGTCTTCCTATACCAGAACCATGGCAGTAGTGCTAAAAACAACAACCAAATAGAGTGAATAGTCGCGATGATAATTTGGGGGACGAAAAAGAGGAGCATTGACAAGTAATGTCTTCAGTGCATCGAAAGATTTTTGGGTGATCTCATCCTAGAGAAATAGGATGCCTTGCTTAAGCAATCATGTGAAACATTTGGCTACTTCAGCATAGTTCGGTATAAAATGACACATGAAATTAGCTTTCCCTTGTAAAATTTGCAACTGATGTAAAGAGAAAGGAGAGGGGAGATCAACAATAGCTTTGACCTTAAGAGGATTGAGACGAATTTCGTCTTTAGAGACAACAAACCCAAGGAGTCTTCCAGAATCGACGCAGAAGACACATTTATGAAGATTGAACTGAATGTTGTAGCGTCTATAGCAAAGGAATATTTGACGGAGGTGATCCATATGATCCTTACGCTTAGCGGAATGGGCCAGAAGGTCAACCAGGTAAGGTTGAAAAATGTGCTTAATATCATTAAAAGTGTATGAAATTTCCCGTTTGAAAGTGGCACCATCATTATTGAGGCCAAAAGGGAGCTTCTTGTATGCGAAGGTACCCCATGGACAGATGAAGGCAATCTTATGTTGATCAGCTGGAATAATATTGATCTGGTTGTAACCAGAGAACTTGTCCATAAGTGAAAATATCTCACTCCCAGCACATTCGTCAATGATTTGGTCGATTTAGGGAGTGGGATATTTATCCTTAGGACAAGCACGATTGATGCCACGATAATCCACACAGACTCGAATAGTACCCTAGTTTTTTTCCACAGTGAAGATGTTAGAGATCCAATATATCAAGGGGATCAGATAGATTTAGCCAGCTTTGAGAATTTTTTCAACTTCCCCCTTTATGGTAGTTGCCTTTCTAGGTTGCACGTGATGGAGACGTTGGCGAATAGGTTTCACATTTGTATAAGTAGGGATCTCGTGCACGACTATAATCGGATCAATGCGGGGCATTTCTTCATAGGAACAAGCGAAAATTTGTCAAAACTCTCGGAAGAGACTAGTATAGACCTTGATCTCATCAGGAGAATAGGTCACCCCGATATGGATGTTATTGACAACCCCCGGTTTAATAGAGATGTCAATAGGAATCATTTGCATAATATTCCCTATGTTACCTTCTGCAAAACTTCATGTGTCAAGATGGGCGTTTGAAGAAAATGGGAAGGAGCTTGGGAAGCGAATTTCTCAAGACAAGTAGACATGGCCCCAAGGCCAGGCATAAAGGAGAAAAAATGATGACTATCATCCTAGGGAGGGTCCTCTAGAGACATGGTTTCCACGATGGCTTCGTTAGTGGGAATTGTCTCATTCAAAGGATCAGGAGAATCTGAAGCACCGAGCCAAGGGGATTGAGAATATGTGTCGAGAGACACACTTGAAGGAGTATGATCAAAAGGAGGAGAAGTTGAAGCCGATATAACTTTACAATAATCAATTTCTATTGGGCTTAATGGCATCACGTCACCAAACGAATCAACCTGCTTAGGCAAAGGGATGATCCACGGATCCGAAGACGTGGAGATCTATTGTGTAACCAGCTCCAAAAAGAGAAGAAAATAGATATCAACGCCTTAGAAATGAGCCACTTCAAGGGGGAAACCTCCAATACATTACATAAATGAACAATTCTTGGATGATACAATTTACAAAACCTCCTTTCTATATATAGGAGTCCATGGGGCCATAATGTAATCCTAGTGGGCCACAATGTAATCCTAGCCAACCTAACAATAATAATTTAAAGGCACAATAATAACAAAATGGGGGTTACAAGGGTACAATAATAACAATAAGGGGTTTACACTAACAATAATAAGGGGCTATACTAGTGATATAGGGACCTAACATGCCCCTCTCCTTCAAAAAAAGTGTTTTCCTCAACACTTGAGTAGCTCCGGGTGCTTTTGTATAAAATTCTCATCCTCCCATGTAGAATCTTCAGTGGGTAAGTTCTTCCACTTGATGAGATACTCTGAAATTGATCGATTTCGTAGTTGTCGAGTTCTTGTTTCCGTGACCGCTTCCAGTTCCAATATGATTTTTCCTTCCTCATCAAGTTCTGGCAATATTGTTTGAACTGGAAGATTTTCACCTATAACCTTCTTTAAGCACGAAACATGGAAAACTGGATGTACTCGCGAAGAAGCAGGAAGCTCCAATTTGTGTGCCATAGTACGAATCTTTTGCAACACCTTGTAAGGACCATAGTACTTTTCGATAATTTATTATCCTTCTTAGCTTGCTTGAGGGACATTTGTTTATATGGTTGTAGCCGTAAAAATACCCAATCTCCTACATCAAAACTTCTCTCGCTGCGATGTTGATCTGCCTGTTGTCTCATTCGATTTTGTGCCAAATTCAGGTTATCCTTTAAGAGTTGGAGAACTTCTTGCTGATGCTCGATGTGATCTTCCACTGCTTGAACCTTCGAATTTTCCCTTAAAGATGATGTGATGGATGGTGGATGATATCCATAAAGTGCCATAAATGGGGTCATTTTTGCTGCAGCATGGAAGGAAGTGTTATACCACCATTCAACGAGAGGTAACCACTTGACCCATTGTGTTTGTTTATCAGATACAAAACAACGAAGATATCCTTCCAAACATTTATTTACTATCTCTATTTGACCATCAGATTGAGGATGATAAGATGAGCTATGAGCTAATTGAGTACCCAAACAAGAAAATAACTCCGTCCAAAAATTTCCAGTAAAAATGGGATCTCTGTCGCTCACAATAACCCTTGGGCTTCCATGTAGCTTTTGAATTGTGTCCATAAATGTAGTAGCAACTGTATTTGCTTTAAATGGATGAGATAATGCACAAAAGTGTGCATACTTGGTAAGTCTATCAACTACCACCATGATGACACTCTTTCCTTCGGACTTAGGTAAACCTGTGATAAAATCCATTGAAATCTCCTCCCAACGTTGACTTGGAATGGATAAAGGTTGTAGAAGTCTCAGGGTCTTAATTGTCTCAACTTTATTCTGCTGGCAAACCAAACATTCTGCCACAAACTTTTGAATATCAGATTTAAGGCTATCCCAAAAAAAATCTTTCTTCACCCCGTGGTAAGTTTTTAAAAATCCTGAGTGTCCTCCTAAAGGAGAAGTGTGCAATTCTAGAAGAATATTTTGTTTTAGTTGGGAATTCTTACAAAGATATAAGCGATCTTTGTACCATAAGGAATCCTTTTTCCAACTAAATGTATCAGATGTACTAGGATCTTGCTGCAACTTTTGAATGAGTGTCCATACATCTTTGTCCTTCTTCCATTCATTTCTTGCTTCGGTTATCCAATCTGGTTGGATAATAGAAATGGCACAAAGCAATGCTTCCACCTCTTCATTCTTTCTTGAGAGTGCATCTGCAACAACATTAAGCTTTCCTTTTTTGTAGATTATTTCAAAGTCATAACCCAACATCTTTGTGACCCAGTTTTGCTGCTCTTCTGAAGATAGTCTTTGTTCCAAAAAGTGTTTAAGACTATCATGATCAATTTTTACCTTGAAGTGTCTTCCCATTAGGTAAGTTCTCCATTTCTTTAGTGCATGCAACATTGCTAACATTTCCTTCTCATAAATAGGTTTCTGTAAATACTTTCCTTTGATTGGATGACTTTCAAAAGCAATGGGTCTTCCTTCCTGCATTAAAATTGCACCAATTCCATTTCCTGAGGCATCACATTCCACAATAAAGGTTTTTGTGAAGTCTGGCGTATCTAAGACCAGTGCTAGGCACATTGCCTCTTTAAGATGTTCAAAGGCCTTAGTTGCTTCAGGAGTCCATGAAAATGCATCTTTCTTCAATAATGTTGTTAGAGGTGCTGCTATTCTACCATAATTCTTAACAAACTTGCGATAATAGCCTGTTAACCCGAGAAATCCTCGCAACTGCTTTATTGTCTTGGGGACTTTCCATTCCTTAATGGCTTTAATTTTGTTAGGGTCTACTTTCACACCCTCATGAGATATAATATGACCTAGATATTCCACCTCTTGTACTCCAAAGAAACATTTGGATGTTTTTGCATATAATTGTTTCTCCTGCAATAGTTTGAGCACCCTGTCAACATGTTCAACATGATCCTTCCAAGACCCGCTGTAGATTAGTATATCATCAAAAAATACTAGCACAAATTTTCTAAGGAAGGGTTTGAAATGGAATTCATCAACCCTTGAAATGTAGAAGGTGCATTGGTAAGGCCAAAAGGCATGACCAAAAATTCATAATGACCCTCATGAGTTCGAAATGCTATTTTTGGAATATCTTCAATCTTCATTCTAATTTGATGATATCCCGAACGAAGATCCAACTTGGTAAAATAAATTGCTCCATGTAATTCATCCAATAATTCATCAATCACAGGAATGGGAAATTTATCTTTAATGGTGAGCTTATTGAGCTCCCTATAATCCGTACACATTCGCCATGATCCATCCTTCTTGTGTACCAATACTACAGGAGTAGAGAAATAACTTTGACTAGGTTGAATTATACCCGCCTCTAACATTTCTGCAATCATACGTTCAATTTCGCTCTTTTGGACATAAGGATATCTATAAGGCCCGATGTTTGGAGGAACACTTCCCGGAATCAAATGAATAGCATGATCATGATCACGAATAGGTGGGAGTCCTTTGGGAGTTTCAAACACCTTGGAATGATTGTCCAAGACTTGTTGGAGATTTGCATAAATAGATGATTTTGATGTCGGAACTTCTAGTGAGCATAATTGTGCAATTACGCCTCGTTGTTCTTTCTTTAGAAGCTTTGTCATGACATTAGAGCTTATTATCCTTCCTGGCTTCCCTTCAATACCCCGCAATTCGACTTCCTTTCCTTCTGAAAAAAATTTCAAGAAAAGTTCTTGAAAATTAAAAGCTACCATCCCCAAAGATTGTAACCATTGTACTCCTAGTACAACATCAGCACCTCCCATAGGAATGGAAAGCATTGGAATATTCAATACATATTCCCCCATGGTTAGCTTGATATTATGGCATTTTATAGAGAAATTTATAGTTCCTCCATTTGCAACCATCACTTGACATTCTAGTGCTGGGTATAGGAAACAATTTAATTCCTTGGCTACCTTACAATGAATAAAATTATGGGTGCTACCTGAATCAATCAACACTATTACCTTTTTCTTCTTGATTTGTCCTTTTATCTTGAGAGTTTGAGTGGTAATTCCTGCCAGTGCATTACACGATATGGTCGGATTCATTTCTTCCTCTTATGGGGCTGGTTCCTGGTGTATATCCTCTTCTTGTTCATTTTCTTCTTCCTCTTCACAATCTATGTAAAATAATTTCTTCTCAGCACACTTATGACCTTTAGTGTATTTTCTATCACAACTGTAGTAAAGCCCTTTTGCTCTTTTTTCTTCCAATTTTTGTGGTGTCAACCTTGTAGGTTGTGGAAATCTAGGCGTAGCAACACTTCCTTCTTTATAGAATTGAGTGGTAGGCTTCCTTGTTGCCATAATTTTACATTCAACTTTTCTTGCCAACCTGAATGCCTTATCCAATGAATCAGGTTCCAAAACACGAACTTAATGTTGGATGTTATCCTTTAGAGTACCTATGAAGAGATCAATCATGTGTTCCTCTGGAATATCAGTTACCCTTATATTCAATTTTTGGAAGTCCTCAATGTGTCGCCCCACTAAACCCTTTTGTTTGAGATTTATCAATTGGCTAAAGAAGGTGTTTCTCTTTGTATCCTCATAATGTGCTATCATTTCCTCCGTAAAAATTGACCAAGTGACAATTTTTTTACAGGAGCAAAGCCATCGATACCATACAAATGTATTTTGTTCTAAATGAAAAGTTGCAATGCGTACCTTTTGTGTGTTTTGCACATTATGGAGATCAAAATATTGCTCCATCTGTAGTATCCATGTTACAGGATCCTTTCCATCAAACTTCCTCATATCCATTTTTGGAATATGGTGGTTCTTCCCACCAACATTTGAGTTTATGAAATCACGATTAACATTTATTTTGTTCTCATCATGAGGTTCTTCTCCTATATTTCTGCCATTATGAATCATTTCTGGTTTTAAGCTTGTCATCAAGCCTTCCATGTATGCTTTTAGATCATTCTTCATGTTTTCCATGTTGTCTTTCATGTCATCCATCTTAGCTTCGATGCCCACTTCCATGCCATCCATCTTAGCTTCCACGCCTTTCTTCAAACCCTCCATCTTCACTTCCACGCCATCCATCTTAGCTTCCATGCCTTTCTTCAAACCGTCCATCTTCACTTCCACGCATTTCTTCAAAACTTCCATTTCATTTTTTGTTGCTCTTTGCGAGAGTGAAATTTGTTACACTTGCTCTTGTAATTTTGATAGATCATGTTGCAATTCTTCATCTTCATGAGTCATGGTAGAGCCTTCTGAAGGCTTAATGGGTGTTGAATTTTTTTTAGGCGCCATTTTAGAATCCAATATTGATACCTATTCTACAATATGCCCTTGAAATCAATTCAACTTGATTCTTCAAACAAGACTTATGCAATTCGGAAAAAGAATACACACCTTTTACTTGCTTTGAGGAGCTCGATATTGAAATTGAATTATCTCTGTAATTGAAAATCTTTAATATCTGAAATTCAGCCCTGTAGTAGCCCTCTGAAGCTTCTTTCAAATTCCACAGGTCTGATCTAATTTGGATTCCCCAAGACAAAGTTGTGTCCAATCTCCCACAATGACCTAATTTTGGACTGGTTCAGTAGAGAAAACTTGTAGGACTTGCCACGTGTCACTGTTTCGTCCTTTGTCTCTGAAATTTATAGCCAAGAAACTAAAGTCCGTGTACTTGCGACAAATTTTTACGGCACTCAAATCCACTGCCCAGAGAGAGAGTTATTGAAATTTTCCGACGATCACCTCTTTGAAATGAAATTCAAGAGCCTGAAAAAGCACTACCTTCCACAAATCATATCTCCAAAAATATTGCGAAACAAGCTCTAAAATTGTTTGAAGAATTTCCTCAGGATTTCAGCTTCGTACCATATGAATTTCAGATTCTGAACCTTCGTAGAAAAAAATGTATAGCGAAAATTCCACGATGACCTGTTTAGGATCTTGAAAAAAGACCTAACTTCCACAGCTGATATCTCCGAAAATATTCCGAACCAAGCTCTGAAAGTTTTAGACAATATTCCTTAGGATTTCAGCTTCGCACCCTAAAAATTTCAGCTTCTGAAACTTCGTAGAAAAAAAATTATAGCGAAAATTCCACGATGACCTGTTTGGAGCAGCGAAACCCTAGAATCCAAAGCTCTGATACCAAATGTTGTGTAACCAGCTCCAAAAAGAGAAGAAAAGAGATATCAACGCCTTAGAAATGAGACACTTCGAGGGGGAAACCTCCAATAAATTACATAAATGAACAATTCTTGGATGATACAATTTACAAAACCTCCTTTCTATATATAGGAGTCCATGGGGCCATAATGTAATCCTAGTGGCCACAATGTAATCCTAGCCGACCTAACAATAATAATTTAAGGGCACAATAATAACAAAAAGGGGGTTACAAGGGTACAATAATAACAATAAGGGGGTTACACTAACAATAATAAGGGACTATAATAGTAATATAGGGACCTAACAAGATCATAATGACCTGAGCAATATTAAGTGGAGGAAGAGAAAAAATATCCATAAGGGCGGGATCTTTGAAAAGTCCCAACCCTATGCTTTCATAAGGCACAGGAATATGATCTACATATGGAACGCTTCTCTTGGAGGAGGTGGAAGTGAAAAAGAATAACTGATTGATAGTGATAAGATTTCCTTCGTGTGGAAATCAAAGAACAAGAAAGAGAGTGGACGAGACACATAGCATGGCGTGAGTCCAACTACGACCGAGGAGAAGATTATAATTGAGCTTGGCGTCAATGACTTCAACCTAAAAATTAACCATTTTTCCTTCCAACGTTATAGGCAAGCTGGTGAGGAAACCAAGAGGGAAATATTCCCTTCCGTCGAACTCTTCTAAAGCGTTTGGAGACTAGTTAAGGGCCAGAGAACCAATGGCTTTCCAGCAGGAAACGAACATGATGCAAGTAGATGCACCCTCATCCATGATCACTCGATGGATATTCTTACCATTAATCCCAACTTGAAAAATCAAGGCAAGCTAGTGAGGGAGACACGGAACAAAGTTTTCCAGATCAAAAGTGATAAGGCTTGAATCGACGGGGTCAACCCCTCCAATAGCAGATAGAAAAGCCCTCTGTTGCGATGGAAAACTCTGAAGTACTTCCAACGTGGACATAGCGGATGGCTTCTGAGCCAAATCCTCAACAATACCGTAACTCTAAGCGGCACGGGCGTTCGAGTTATAGGAATAATTATGGAGTATGCCTTTAGAAGGTGGCCATACAATGGGCTCAAGACTGGGCCTTTCAATGTGAAGAAGGCCAGAAGCAGGTAGGGGAGGAGGACCATTTGCGATCTCTTTCCCTGCTACCTAACGTGGTTCAGTATAATCAATAGATATAGGTGCAACACCATTCATCATGAAAACATGAGAGCCAAAAGGGGCGGAGGACTGAGGTTTCTCCACTAGTTGAGTTTGTTGTGATGGGAATGGTTCTTTAAGAACAACCAGAGTTCCTTGAGTGCCCTTGAGCAGTTGACTCACCTCAGCCCGTCATGGAAAATCCTTGGTGTAATGCTCATTGTCACATATTAGGAAAGGATACTTCGGTTTATGTTTAGAGCCATCTTTAGTACTAGGTTTAGGAGAATCCTGTTTCGGGGTATCGGCTTTGGCCTTACCTTTATTCTTTTTCTTACCTTTGGAAGCTTTATCCGCTGGGGTGGACTGGATGACATTCACTTCCACAGCCTTGCCACGATTAGGAGGTGGATGAGAAGAAGTACCACTGGAAGAAGTGGGCTTTTGCTTCGCAGAATTGGGAGAGGAATTATGAGAAGTCTGAGACAGAGAAGCAATGACACCATCGACAGATGGTGTTGCTGGTGCTTTGGTAGTTCTATGTCGCGGAGCATCAGGAAAGATTTAATAAAGCATGCCGAATTGAGAGTACATGAGATTGAGGTACTGGGCACGAGCGATGGCTTGTTCCTCAGTGACACATGCCCCCATAGTGATGTCCTTAGCAATCAGACCGATAAAAGAGGTAGTGAACCAATTAGTCAGAAGTTGATCAGGAATCTCAAACTTGATCAAACGATGATACCACCTCCATTCATGAATAGGATCAGAGATATGAGTGGCCCAATCTTGTTTCAAGGATGGTAGGAGGTGCATCCCAGTTTCATAACAAATTGGTAATTGAAAGTGTGTGAGAAATTCCATGGCAAGAGAGTTGAAATCTTCAATGATGCCGTAGGAGAGTTCAATGTACCACTTTGCAGCAGCACCAGTGGGAGTCCTTTAGAAAAGATGTAGTCGAATAGAATCGTCAAACCAAGAGTTAGAGGAACACCAAAGATGGTATGTCATAACATGTGCCAGGGGGTCTTCTCCTGAATTTCCTTCAAACTTGGGACAATGGCCAAGGATTTTCGTGGGAACTGGAAACCAATATGGGTTATGAAGAATGGGATCATTCATTAACTTTGACACATCAGGAAGTTCCAATGTAGTGAGAAATGGAAATTACGGATTTAAAGGCATTGCAAGCCTTTGAAAGAGACCAGTATTAGGATTCCAACCAAGTTGGGAGAAATTTTGAGCCCATATGTTTTGTCCCAGAGGATTTTTTCCATAGGGGTTGTTGACTCCTTGTGATTTGCAAGATTGTTAAGAAAAAACTCTGGAGGGAACCACATAATAACCACTTTGGAATCCTAGGACCTAGCCTTCCTAGATTCAGAGAGGGATCTTTCTATGTAATTGTTTATAGAATATATGTCTTTGTGATTTTGTTTATGGTGTTAGGCTAGTTATGAAGTTATAGGGAATTGTTTGTTTTGAATGATTGATTGATAGGTTGATAGATCAAATGGTGTGATTGATTGAAGGAATGTTTCAGTTTAATAGATAGACCATAAGAAACATTAATCCATTGGGCTATGTAGTTATAAAAGGATTTAATTGTTCATGAACTCTGCAAGGGTTTTCATAGGGCAAGATAACTATATCAAGTGTATCCCTTAGATTAGATGGAATATGAAATGACAATAAGTTGTGAAGGAAAAAAAAATAAAAGTCAGTTAAGAATCTTTTAACTCTACTTCAACAAGAAAATCCTTTTAGGTAACTGTTTGAGGCAAACCAAAGGACATGGCATACCATAGACTTTTTTGTCCAAAATTTAATAAGAAAAACTTCAAGACAACAATCCAACAATCCTAGAATTACTTTCAGACAAAGAAAACATTTAAGATAACAGTGAGTGCAGCTAAAGAGCAAGCTAATCCTATATTCTTTAAATAAACACTCTAAATACCTTCAAAGCAACAGTTTGAGGCAAACCAGAGGACAGGGCATACCATAGACTTCCCTGGTTTAGACTATACTAAGTATACTTCAAAGAAAGGCCTTAAAAACAATATTTCAAGCTACACCAAAGGATGATACTTACCATAGAATTCTTTAGCTTGACTCTATTAAATAATTTCCAAGACAAAAAGCTAGGTGGAAACATAGAGAAACTAACAATTCTCTAATCAGAGCTTGCAGAAGAAAACATTGAGATAAAGAATGTAGACAGAAATAGGGCGCCAAGATAGCATATCCTACTCTAAAATTTATGTTCTCTTATCAGAGAAATAATGGATAGAATGGAAAATGGAAGGAAAACAATGACAAAGAAGGAAAAATTCACCCTTAACATAGCTCAAGAATCCTGTGAATGTGATTGCATTACTAATGTTCAAAACAATTACATTACTCCATGTACAATAGATCTCTGCAACTCAGAGCTTTCTCAAATCTAGCCTAGCAATCCTCAACTAGCTCAGCAACAACCATTAGCCAATTAACCACTAATCAACCAACACTAAAAGCGAATAATACATGTTGTTGGAACGAGGTCTCCTAACAAGCTGCGAAACTGGTCCATTTTGATTACTTTTGATTATATTTAGTATAGCGCAGGGGTTTTGGGGCAGGTTAAAGCCCCAAACGCATTGTAATGGGTCAAAGGGTAAACTAGGGGTCCAAAAACCATGGGTTGCGGACCATAGGAAAGTCAAAGCTAGATTGTTATAAATAGAGATGTATTTTGTATCAAAAAGGATAGGAATTGATGAGATATTGATGCGATATGTTGCTTAAGTTGTCTGTTTGGGTTTTGGGGAACAAACTCCTGCTGGCTGTGTGCGCGAAGATCCTAGTCCAGCTGTGTGCGGACCCTGCTGCTATGTGCACAGTTTGGGAAGGGAATTGTAAGGAAAGATTGATGAATGAATGAATGCGAAGGATTATTAGAGATCTGAATCTGTGAGTACTATTGTATGAATTGCTGATAATTGTTGTGTTATGTATTTTCTGTCTTTCTGCTGCAAAGATCTATGTACTGAATGCTTGGATCTAGATATGTTCCGCTCTGTTTATATAATACTGTGTTGATGTTATAGAAAGTATATAACTATAGATCTAGTGCACGTGGATGCAAATAGATACATACTTAACCCTGCGAAGAACCAGGTGACCTGGGAATTGCAGAAACAGAACGCAACTCTGCTTGCCTTACCCTTCCTTTCTTAGGGTGTGGAAACCTGGTTCCAACACCCACCCATACTACTTCGGGTGAGATTGTGACTTGCGAAAGCAGGTCACTGCCGAAAGGGCCATTAGTATAGGGGTTTGTTGGCAAACCTTGCACACCGAACCTGGGTCAGGACCCCTCAAGCCAACAAATGGTTCCGTTTCTGGGACCGAAAGAAGTCTGAGAGAGGAATCGAGTAATGACAAGAGAATACTGGAAACCTAAAAGAAAAGAGATCGAAGACTGGTTCGAAAGACAGATCTAGGAATTTGTGGTAAAAGAAAATCACAATAAGAAGTTAACGGAAGAAAGGTGGAAAAATAGGTACATCCTTACTGAAATCTACAAAATATTCTTTGTAACCTTTTCGATTGAACTCCAGGAGTGGCTGGCCAGACTGGTGGAATTCCAGAAGTGCTGGAAGGACAAGCGGGTCAGTGTGTGGACCCCAGAGTTGCTCGAACAACTTGAAAAAATTGATAATACTATCACGCGCACTATAGATCATTGGGTGGATAGTGTGCTGGGAGGATTTGTGATAGAATTTTCCATTGATCAGTTTGTCTCATATTCTGAGGCTAAACGACGATTCTTCAAGAGATTCTGAGGCAATTTTCTGAGGACGTTACCGTTGCTGATCAAGAAGTTACTGTGCGAAAAGAGCATCCTATGTAGTCATACTGATTGAATGACTTTGGATCTAGACGGAAGCACAACACGCAGTGGTAAATATTATCAGACCAACCTTGACGGAGAGAGATCTTCCTACAATCCGTTGCAGGAACTAGCTGTGCAAGATCCCCTGGGTACATCGCCACCTAGGCCGAACAAAGGTAAGAATTTGCCTATACCACCACCCTCCCTAGACAGTGATATGGTTGCGCACCTAAAATTGCCTACCTTCAAAGGGGTAGGAGATGAGGATATGGACCGATTTTGGTTTGTGGCAGAATCTATCTGGACTGTGCAGAATGTGGAAAGCGACACAATAAATAGGGCGCAGTTGTCTTTAGCATTCGAAGACAGAGCTCTGGACTGGTATATGTGATACATTTCCCAGAATGGGACCGCCTCCATTCAAGATATCAAATATGCTCTGAAGCAACAATTCTGAAAGTCGAAATCTTATTCCCAGTTGGTAGCAGAGGTAAAGGACTTCAAACAAGGTGCGTCTGAGTCAGTATAGGAGGCTGATCAACGATTGAAGAAGGTGATTAGGGAAGGAGGGTTCGATTATGATGATAGACAACATACGGAGTGGTTCATTGCTATGTTTTTACCTCACCTGCGCACATCGATGAGTCATAAGACCTTTGAATCGCAGGAGAAAGCTATTGAATTTGCTATGAAATTGGAAGTTGCACCCCGGGAGGATACGTCGGCAAGGGTACAACAAATTTAGGAACAACTTGGGGCTATGCATATGGAGATACAGAACCTGCAAAAAGAACGAGGAAAGGACATCTGCGCAGACCTCTGGTGCATACAATGCCGGGTGTCTGGCCATACGAAGGATCAGTGTCCTCTACTAACCGATTATATGCAAGCAGGAGGACCTAGTCTGATATGGCCAGGGGAAAGTAGAGAACCTGTCCTATTGCGATGAGGATCAAGCGGATCTGCGCTTTGGTGTGAGGATTGTCGAGTAGCAGGACTACATGATACGAACCATTGCCCTCGGCTAGGTGCGTATGTCCCAGAATTGAAGCAACAATGGTGCCAATTCTGCCGATCAGTGGGACATGATAAGTAGAATTTTCGCACATATGACTTAATGAATGATCATGGGAACTTATATAGGGTGAAATCGGACCCTGCATCGCTAAGACTTGCTGCGCACTTTGGAGGATCACCGGCCCGAGGCAGAGGAGGTCGGGGAGGAAGCACAGGTCGAGGACGTGGGCAGCTAATCTGTTATAACTATGGGGAAATAGGGAACTTTGCCAGAGAATTCCCTAATCCCACCAGGCCATCATGCAAGTATTTTAGGCAGTTGGATCATGAGGTAGAGGACTGCACAATTTTAATAGCCAAGATGTAGGAAAAGCAGCCCAACCGGACGAAAAACGTACAAAGAGTTAAAACCGAGCTAAGACAGGTGGATTCGAGTGTAAAATTCATGACACGTAGTGGGCTGGGCACCCAAGGAGCTGAGGGAGGGCTTGACTCTCGGGAAGGAGTGTCTTTCAACGAACAAGCACCATTGGCAGCCTCTGTGCAGCCTTAGATAGAAGAAGGAGTTGAGCCCTTTTTAAAGTCATGTTTGAAGTTACTAAGGAACCCACAGGTGGTAGGAAATCTCCTAGAATTACTGAATACCTGCGCATCTTAGCCTAATGAGACCAAGGATGTACACAAGATGTACAGCTATAAGAAACACACCGGGAGAGAGATGCGATTGACTGCGCAGATCAGAGACTATGAGATGGATCAGGTTATCTTAGATCTTGGATCGGATGCGAACGTCTTACCAAAACGAACATGGCAACGAATGGCAGAGCCTAAGTTGGAATGGTCCACTATTCAACTACAAATGGAAAATCAACAAAAGATCATCCCTCTAGGTAGGTTACCAAAAGTCATGGTGGAAGTCGCAGGGGTACGAGTCCTAGCTGATTTTGAAGTAATAGAAATAGTAGAAGATGCAGACCTCTACCCTGCGCTCCTTGGACTGGACTGGGCAATAGATATGGGAGGTGTCATCAATCTCAAGAAATGTAGCATGGTGTTCGAAAACAAAGGTACACGTGTCATAGTACCACTAGACCCAGTAGAAGGTGTGTGGTACACAGATCCAACGTATGAAAAGGAGGAATTGGATCACATTATAAGATAACTCCGCAGGACCAAGATTGGGTTAACCCCACAAATGAAGGAATTCTCTATTGGGAAAAGGACAGTGACTGTTTTTCTGACTTCAATGAGGAGCTGGAGAATTGGAAAGGTCGATTGCTTGAGGTTTCAGCGCTTCAAAGCCTTCAGGCCATCAGGAATTTCCGTCGCATCTCTACCACAGAAAGAACCTCGCCCTGCCGGGAGGACACAGGTGAAGATCATCAGCCTGATGAACCAAAGAGTCCCACGAACCGTAGGCCAGAAGCATTACCTCTAACACTATGCAAAACACCTACGCAAGGACCAGTATTCTTTACTCGAGGGAAGTACCAGATTAGGGTGATCCTGCACATAGGGACCCCTGTGGCTAGATGGGCTCCGAGGTCAGTTGACCTACTCGGATACCTGCTGATGTGCAAAACTCAAGAGTGCGATCGAACCTTGCCCAAATAGAATTACCGGGGTACCATAGCCCTCAACATGCGTAGGATTACAGACCTGTTTGAAAATCTGCGAACATCTCAAGTAATAAATGACATAAGGACGTATGACGTAGCCTTCTCAGATAGGGACGTCCCACCCATGAGCGAAATAAAGGTCTCGACAAGACTGTTGACCAAATTGCAGGTACACCTCGCTTCGAACCTCATCCTAGGTACACAATAGACATACAAGTGTCTTCTATGGTCTGACATTTCATGGGCATGACCTAGGGCACGAAGGATAACCGTCAGCATGTCCTGATTTAATAAGAGAAGACCCCCGCAAGTACGAAAAACAGGTGGCAGATCATTAATGCAGCAATTTATAGTAAGAACGGTCCGAAGGATTGAGGGTACGTGCCACGAACGAGCTACTTCGCCATTAAATAACTCTGGAAGAGGCATAGATGGTTGGAAAAATTCACGCAGGACTATTTATTCACCGTTCAATAGGCTCTGTCTATCCGCGTTTTTGGTTTTTGTGTTCATCCATATTCTCTGTAACGTTCTCCTGTCTATTAAAAATATGGACCCAGACCCGTTGAAAGAACTGTTAAGAGAACCTGGGACTGCTGAGTGCAGTTATAGGACTATGCACGGGCTTCCGACAGTGAGGATTGTCTGCGGCCCACACATAGAAGGAATGCTGAGATATAGGGATATGTTGCGACGTCTCCGCAGCTCCTGAGCGCCACCCTCCCGAAGCAATGTATGTTCACTCCCTCGTGCTGCTATAGTTCGTACTCCCGACCCAACTACTGGGGACATCTAACTAGACTTAGCACAGCTATCTAGTTCAGAGCTACAAAGACTATCCTCCAGAGTGATGCGGGAGGTTCGCCGCTGTGATCGGGACAGGCAGCAACAATACGAAATACCTCCAGAAGTCCGAGCCCAGTGGATTACCATGGTCACAGATGTAATGCGTATCATTGAAGAGCAGCTGACGTAGGGAGCACAATTGGTTGAAACAACAATAGAGCTATGGACGACAATGCAATACCATTCCACGATTCAACATATCCAACAGGAATTATAGTAGGCAGAAGCTGTTTTGGATCAAGTCTAAGCCTCGACACCTTCCTCTGGTTCTACGTAGTGCCTAGCTGCCATGGATAGGATTGAGGACCTTCAGCACTCCAAGAAATTTGTTCGAAAATGGTTGAAGCTGTGGTCTAATACCGCACTCCAGCTCGCACACGATGCTCAGTCCGCGATCGCACGCCTCCACCGACTGTTAGAACGGGTCACTGCGAATACAGATGGGGCTGCCTCCTTGACATTGGTCAACATTACACAGCAAGCTGCGGCCCAAAGTCTGGACGTACTCCCTCCGCTTGTTCGCACTTTGGACACTTTGCGCGCGCAAATGGAAGCTGCACCACTGCCATAACTCGGGACGAATCACAAGATTGTGCTGGGGGACTATTGGAACGGGGTCTCCTAACAAGCTGCGAAACTTGTCCATTTTGATTACTTTTGATTATATTTAGTATAGCGCAGGGGTTTTGGGGTGGGTCAAAGCCCCGAACGCATTGTAATGGGTCAAAGGGTAAACTAGGGGTTCGAAAACCATGGGTTGTGGACCATAGGAAAGTCGGAGCTAGATTGTTATAAATAGAGATATATTTTGTATCGAAAAGGATAAGAATTGATGAGATATTGATGCGATCTGTTTCTTAAGCTGTTTTTTTGGGTTTTGGGGAATAGACTCCTGCTAGCTGTGTGCGCAGAGATCCTAGTCTAGTTGTGTGTGGACCTTGCTGCTGTGTGCGCAGGTTGGGAAGGGAATTGTAAGGAAAGATTGATGAATGAATGAATGCGAAGGATTATTAGAGATCTGAATCTGTGAGTATTGTTGTATGAATTGCTGATAATTGCTATGTTATGTATTTTTTGTCTTTCCGCTATGAAGATCTGTGTACTGAATGCTTGGATCTAGATTTGTTCTGCTCTGTTTATATAATATTGTGTTGATGTTATAGAAAGTATATAATTATAGATCTAGTGCACGTGGATGCAAATAGATACATACTTAACCCTGCGAAGAACCAGGTGACCTGGGAATTACAGAAACAGAACGCAACTCTGCTTGCCTTACCCTTCCTTTCTTAGGTTGCAGAAACCTAGTTCTAGCACCCACCCATACTACTTTAGGTGAGACTGTGACCTGTGGAAGCAGGTCACTACCGAAAGGGCCAGTAGTATAGGGGTTTGTTGGCAAACCTTACACACCGAACAAAACCATTTGTTGGCTTGAGGGGTCCTAACAATTTTTGATGAGCGCTCTTGACCATTGGATCTCGGGGGTTGAGATCAATGGTGGTTGGGAGATTTGGAGGGATAGGCAGGTGAAGAGTTGGGATCCGGGTGAACAGGTTGCGGAGTTTTAATGGGGCGCGGGGTTCAGTGAAGAGCGGGGTCCATGGGTTAAATAAACCAACAGATGTGCCTTTTATTAAGGAAAAGGGAATGGTCATATGGAGGGTTTTGACCAAGGTAGGAGGTCTTAAAACATTAAAAGGGTTGGACTTTTATATTAAAAGGGGTTTTAATATATGTAAAAGTGGGTTCGAAAGGTTTATATTTTGATTTAAAACAATGTAAAAGAGGATCTTTTACATTGTTTTGATGAGATAAGGGAAAAAGATGAAGGTGAGGGGTATTATGAGGTTTTAGTGGGGGAAATGAGAGAATGAGACCTTTTGGTAGGGAAGAGGGTGAAAATGAAGGAAATAAGCCCAAAATGAATTCTTTAAGAGAATGAGGGTGATTTTGAAAAGGTAAACTAAGAGATAGTGAAAAGGGATTTATAGGGATAATGAAGGCAGTGAGATTTCTAAAGATAGATGAGATGCAAGGAGTGCTAGCTTTAGCTTCTTGTAGAAAATCCATAGTCACCTAGTGAATACTGTAAAATATAGGAGGATAATAGTGGCTCCAGCTGGGGAGGGCAGCTCCTTTAGGAGGTGTCAAGAACCTCAGAGATAAAATCTCTAGAATTTGTAGACTAGTGCCTTGATTGTACTTGGTAGATTTCTCATTCTGTAATTTTCTGATTCGCTGGTGTTTCTTTGAAGCTGTAATCTCTGAAATCTAAAAAACATCATTTCTTTAACTCAACTCTACCTACCCATCATACTTTTTCTATCATTTTTTCTTCATTTGGGGTGCATTTAGATTGGCAAACCCTTGACATAATTTTTCTTTTGAAAACAGGAAACTATCTATTTCTACACTTATATCATCCAAAGGATCAGATTAGACTAATGAGCTCTTTTATTCTCTACCTAATCTACTTATCTGTCAAGTTTAAACATTTTGACATATTTTCATTCTCTATTTTATCAACATGAAATTGAAAACATGATCAAATCAAGATTAAGTAGTTTGATTTGTCATGATCTGTGGCATTTTAGATAAGCTACACACAATTTATTTTTGCAAAAAGGAAAACTAAAACTTGAGGGGTATAATTTGGAATTTTTCATTCATCCCTCTCTTTCTTTCTTGGTTCAGATTTGAACATTGGAACCAATATCTTTTCCTAATCTAATCTACTAATAAGCCAAGTTTAAAGAGTTTGGAAAATCTTATTTTTCTAACTTATCAACAAAAATTTAAAATTTGTTCAATCATGATCAGGCTGTATGACTGAACAAGTCCTTACTTTCTCAAAATTAGTGGCATTTGGACTTGCACACTTTCAGAAATATTCTTTTTTGGTATGGGGCTTACCTTTTTCTTTTTATCTACCCTCTTTTCTTCTTTTCTTTATTCTTGATGTTTATTTTTCTGATATTTTATTCAAGAAATGTTATATACAATGAAGGAAACTTCAAACTGAGATTTTTAACTAAAATAATGCTTGAGCATCCTGCGATTTACAAGACCTCCAAATAATTCTGTCCCATCAATTTCTTGTAGGAAAAATGCATTGTTACCTCTTGCATAATGGATGATGTATGGGTCTTTCCATAGATTTTCAAAATTTCCATGCTTGCCCTTGTCTTATCTTCTTGAGTCCCACTTCAACACTTTATCTCCAATGTTTAAATCATTTACCTTGGTCCTCTTATCAAAAAGTTTCTTGATGTTTTCCTGTACTTTCTAAGTTCTGTGGTATACTTCTTCTTTGGTTTGCTGAAGTTGGACAGTCTGATTTATTCTTCTTTGCGTATCATTTTATTCTGACTGTACTTCTTAGATGAGATTCATCACTAGCACTCCTAAACTTGATGGAAAAATTGCATCTACTCCACACACTAGCTGATAGGGAGACATTCCAATTGATTTTTTATTTGTTAATCTGTCTTCCCATGGTGCATGCACTAGTTTGCAGTGCCATGATTTTTTATTTTCTTCCAACAAATTTTTAATGATGTCTACCAAAATTTTTTTTGAGGATTCTTCCAACCCATTATCTTGAGGGTAATAAGTTATAGAATGGCCCAATGTAATTTTATATTTGGGGAAAAATTTCACCATTTTCTTGGATCTAAAAGCAGCAGCATTGTTAGTGATAATATTTCTAGGACAACCAAATCTAGACAGGATATGGTTTTCAAGGAATTTGATGATTACTGAGTTTGTGGTAGTTCTATAAGGAATGACCTCTACCCATTTTGTGAAATAGTCAGTTGTAGTGAGGATCCATTTGTGTTGGGCAGAGGAGGCAGGATGGAATTCTCCAATGAAATCAAGGCCTCATTGTTGAAAAGGAGCTTCAACAGAAATAGGATGCAAAAGCAATGGAATCAATTTTCTTTTGCCTTCAAAGATTTGGCACTTATGATAGGCAATTACCATTTTATGGATGTATTGAAAGAGGGTGGGCCAATAGTAACCAGCTCTAAGGATTTTGGTGACAGTAGCTTTCCAATAGAAGTGGCCTCCACATTCTCTTTCATGAAACTCATGCTTGATCTTATCTGCATCATCCTTAGGCAAACATTTAAGAAATATACCACTATAAATTTTCCAATATAAAACTTTATCTAAAATGCAGTAGTTTACAAACTTTAATTTTAAGAATCTAGCCTTTCTTTTAGACAAACTAGGAGGAGTATTAAGATTAAAAAGCACATATAAAATATCATCATACCAAGATGAATTGAGAAATGATTCTTCAATAAGTGGAGTTTCCAACTCCTCCTGTTCATCTAATGCAACAATAATATTCATGTCTAGTGCTTGAAAATTCGTTTCAGCCATGAGTTTAACCAGTCCTTATCCTTTGATTAGTTTAGTGGGCTTGATTTCTAAATCATATTCTAATATAACAACAATCCACTTATCTCTTTTTCCATCAGAATCTTGTGTGAGGATGTCTTTTACCATTGAGTGAGGCACAAATGCAATGATGTGTGAGTGAAAAATGTAAACTCTGAAATATTTTAAGGCCTTGATTAAGGCAAAAGCTTGTTTCTCCATTATGTTGTATTTCATAGGTGCATCTCTTAATGCCTTGCTAAAAAATGCAATAGGTTGTTCCTGTCCTTTTATATTTTTCTGCAATAGGACAACAACAACTATATGTTCTGATGCAAAGGAGAATATGAAGAAGTCTTTGATAAAATCAAGGCTAATTAAAATTGGTGTTTGGGTAAGTGCTTGTTTTACCAGTTCAAAGGATTTCTTTGCTTCTATGGTTCATTTGACTCGTATTTCTCTCCTCAGCATGTTTGTGATGTTTCTTAGGAGTTTTGCAAGGTTTGGGATGAACCTTCTTAAGAAATTTATCTTTCCAATGAAATATTGCAACTCTTTGATATTTCTTGGATGACTGATTTGAAATATGTTGGAAATGTTGTCATTGATGGAAAAGGTAAAGATAGGAGCAGCACCTAAACTATCTATAAGGCAAAAGAGACAGAGAGGTAGTAGAGGCAGTAGATGAAATAGAGGAATTGAAGCAGAAGCAACAGAGGAATTAGAGACAGAGAAGTGGATTTGAAAGGGCCTGAAGGAGTGTAATACAGAGGTTTATTTATGAATTAGGAGTTCAATACATTTTGCAGATGAATTATTGAGAAATTATTCATTAATTGAGTTTTTATGGCATAGACTTTGATTGAAGAGACAAAGAAGTAGCAGAGGCAGCAAAGAAGCGAACAAAGGAAGCAAGGCAGATAAGGAACTGAGGCAGCAAAGAGCCAACGGAAACAACAAAGAGAGACATGCAGGGTGTGTGATTCAATACGGAGGCGGTGAAATGGTCAATGGTGGCGGTGGAGACGAGGTCAGTCGGCGGGGTTGTAGCGATTAGTCCGAGGCGGCGGGCGTTAGCACGAGCGAGCGAGGAAACGACGAACGACGAGCGGTAAACGATAAAGTTGGAAATCATTACCAGTAGAATACATAAACATTATTCGGAGATTACAACCCAAACGGAAAGTATATATATATATATATATATATATATATATATATATATATATATATATATATATATATATATATATCATTCCGGGAATCGCTACCCACGCTAGAGTATATATGCAGCACATTACATATATGTGTAGCGCTTCATATAAACAAAGGTCAAAGCATAAATATATATAAGTGGAGTGCTTTATAAATAAAGAAACGAAGTAATATAAGGTGGGACCCTTCCCAAACGCATCGGATTTAAGCAGGGCATCAGAACATGCAACAAAAGGTTTGCGATTGCGATTGGAAGTCCAGACCCGATGGGTCTATAAATCATGTTTAACAAGTGTTTGAAGTCCAGTTCCAATCGCATCGGTAAAATGCAGTGAACAGTGGTCAGTCGCATCGGAAAGAAACAGACCGTCAGAACATATATTAAAAGACTTGCGATTGCGATTGAAGCCCGAACACGATGGGCTTATGAACTATGATTAATAAGTTTTTTAGTTCCAATCGCATCGCAAAAGAATAGTGAACAGTGACCAATCACAATCAGAGTAGGAGTGGTCAATCGCATCAGAGTATTTGAGTCGTGATTGCGATCAATCGCAATCGGAACAATCACAAAGGACCCAATCGCAATCAGAAGATTTCAATTGCGATTCATCGCATCAGAATTTCAAAATGAACAGTGGTCAATCGCAATCGGAGCAGGAGCAATCAATCGCAATTGGAGGAGAAATATATTGCATCGGGAAGCGTGGCAAGTCAGCCCAAAAGGAGTTTTTATATGTTTTAAACAGGTTTTATTATATACGCTGAGAATTGATTTAAAGACATATTAAAAGGAAGTTAGTGTTATGAAAGTTGGGTTATATATATATAAAAGAGCTGTCATAAATATAAAATGATGGTTGCAATGGTATTAAAATACGCCACGTGGTCTGTGGACCCACGAGCCTCGGCTCAAGGTGGAGGGCGATTCTTTATATAAAAAAATTGCGATGTATGTATGTTCTGCTTGCGGAACTTCCACATCAACAAGACACTTATTGTATGAAAGGCATTGGAATATGCCCAGATTTAAAAGGCAGCAGTTACACCACAGCAGAGGACAGAAAGGCATACAGAGGAAAGAAAGGGACAAACACAGTCAAAGAAAATACAAATGCGCAGCTAGCCAAGAGGCTGAATGAGTTGAGCTGGAATTCTCATTGTAATTTGAATGTAAATGTTTTTTGATTTTTAATTGTTTGTGATGCATTGGCAAGTCTCCGAAGGAAGAAAAAAAAATCCCACTGTTAGATTAAAATAAGCACCTACAGTTACATTTTTCTGAGTGAGCTGGAAAAGAAATGAGAAGGCAGAAGGAAAAGAGACATGGCTGTCCATTTCAAATTCCTAGTAGAATACAAACAACCATGAAGCTATTTTGTATAAAACAGGGTAATATCCAAAGGGAGAAGGTTGACGAAAATAGAATGAGAGAAGAAGAGAGTGTGCAGCAGAATTGAAAAGAGTTGAAGAAAATAAGCAAGGCACGAAGGTAGGAGAGAGATAAGAGAGAGGGTTAGAGAATGCGAGTACGGAAGATTAAGGCGAGAAAAGATAAGAAGAAGGAGGGAGAAGAATGAGATGCGGGAAGCAACTAGAGAATGCGGAAAATAAAGTAGTGAGGCGAGAGAAGAAGGAGGGTCGAGCAAAGAAGAAGGAGGAGGTGATAGTGAATGCGGGGAAGATGCGAAATGATATAAGGCGGAGATGTGAGAGTGGAACGACGGTAGAAGATGGTACGGAAACCCGGAAGTGATATCGAGGTAAATCAGCAAGTGTTTGTTTCTTTTAAAAGAGTAAGGAAGTTGGAGCTTCCCTATCAAGTTGTAGCTTGATAGATGTAGGTGGTAGTGATGAGGTAGGAGCCTCTCATGTGACATGTGGTTCGCCTTTGCGAACAAGTAGATGGGAGTTGGTGCTTCCACATCAAGTTGTAGCTTGATAAAATGTCAATTATGGGCGGCGAGGTTGGAGCCTCCTGTGGGTTGGTGCCTACGAAAATTGATGGGATTTGGAGCTTCCTTGCAAGTTGTAGCTTGCGGAATTAAGGTTGGAGCCTCCTGTAGGTTTATGCTTACAAAAAATCAGTGGTGAGAGGGATTTGGAGCTTGCCTTTGCATCACAACAATAATAAGATGTGGTTTTCTCCCTTTATGGGTTTCCACTTATATATGGTGTCTATGTGCATGATGTCTATGTGTTGATATGGTATATATTTTCTGCTAATACTTGTTGCTCACACATTAAGACTGCTAGTACATTATCTAATCTGCTTATTAATTGTTGCTCACAAATAAATATTGCTCACACATTATGTTGATCATGAAATGAAGGTGTTAATAAAGTTTAATAAAAAGTTTTAAAAGTCCATGAATGTGTTAAATTGATTCACCCCCCCCCCCCTCTCAGTTTAACTAAGGGTTCAACAATTGGTATCAGAGCAGGTTCCTTTGGTGTAAGCTTAATAGCTTGAAGGAGATCTGGTTGAGTCATGGACTATCAAAATGC
The DNA here is from genome assembly GCA_034641835.2 of Pinus albicaulis. Taxonomy (NCBI): domain Eukaryota; kingdom Viridiplantae; phylum Streptophyta; class Pinopsida; order Pinales; family Pinaceae; genus Pinus; species Pinus albicaulis. The sequence continues at coordinate 521,775,610 of CM076584.1, read as the reverse complement.
ACCTGTGTTAAATACAACAAACTTTCCTGAATGGAGAGATAAGGTTAAAACAAGTTTAATGGCCTATGAACCTAAGGTATGGAAGCTTGTATGTGATGGTTACTGCAAAGACTCACCCACGGTGAAAGAACAATAGAGGAATGCCAAGGAAAAATGTGTGATATATAACAATCTTCATAACAAGGATCTTGAGTTAATAATGGATTTAACTTCAGCAAAAGAAATTTGGGACAGACTGCATTTCATGCATGGAGTAGACATTGAGGATTGCATTGTCAAGAAGGAGAAGAGAATTAAGAAAAAGAGAAATTCATGTCAAAAAGAAGATGTTCAATCAAATGAGGTACCTGCTAGTGTGAATGATAGTAAGAGCCATGAAGAAATTGCAGCTGAAGAAAAATTCAAACTTGACACAACTCTGACTGAAATAGAAAGATTGAAGAATGAAAACAAAGACCTTAAGAGATTGGTACAAATATGTGATGAGAAAGAATATGAAGATAGGAAAGAAATTATTGGCCTAAAGACACAGCTTGAAGAGGCAAAGAAAGTAGAAGACACTTTGCTGCAACAAATGAGAGAGAAAAGTCAGGAATGTGAAAGAATGGAAGAAGAAGTAGTGAACCTAAGAAAGAACTTAGAAAAAGCCCAAAGAGACTTATTAATGAATACACCTCTAATGAAAAGCTCTGGACAGTTGGACCAAATTCTCAATGCTCAAAGGTCACCTCTCATAAAGGCTGGGATAGGATATGAAGGTGAAACCAGTAAGTCCAAGGTTGAAGATAACAAGAAAATCATCTTTGTAAAAGCTGTAAAGGAAAGTGAAGTAGCTCAATAGATTACTACAGAAGAAGAAACCAACAGGAACATGAGTTGCAGAGAAACATATAGAATCAAGCAGCAACATGAAAAGACAGAGAATGAAAGGATGAAACAATTAGCTGCTAAAGTCGCACATGCTCCTGAAGATGAATTGAATAAATTTGGAAGAAGTCAAAGAAGGTTCTTTCCACCTATGAGAAGTATCACTTGTTTCTCCTGCCACAAACCAAGACATGATGCAGCACATTGCAAGACAAAGAGAATCAATGATTACCAGCAAAATATGCAGCAAATAAGAAGAGCACCTAAAGCAAGCAAAGGGAAAAGACAATATTTCACCAGGTACACAAATCATTTCCATGGCTATTGTTATGCATGCCATAATTTTGGACATAAACTTGTTGATTGTAAATTGTATTCAAGAAGGGGAACAAACTATTATACATCAGCCCAAATGTACTTTGATAAAATAAGATGTTATATATGCCTCAAGATTGGCCACAAAGCAAAGGACTGTAAACTTCCATATATACTAAATAACTCTAGACAGATGATGGAATCAAAGAAAATCAAACAAAACTATGAATTTATAAGAAGTACAGACATTATGAAGAATTCCAATAAAGTATGGAAGGAAAAGAGAAATGGGGTGCCTATTATCTCAATAACATAACGAATTCTCCATAGTCTCAGGGGGAGATGCTCTAGGAAGCAAAGCAAAAATCCATCCAGTGACAAATATGAAGCAACATCCCAGGGGGAGAGCAGTTCATATGTAGTCCCCACAAAAGTAGTCTAAGAAGAGCTCCATGAAATGAGAACAGCTATGAGATCAGGAAGAAAAAGGAAAATTCCTCTAACAAGAGAAGTAGAGAGGAAGAAGAATATCTGAAGCATTAAATAGCTGACAAAGTAATGAAAGAAGAAAAGATAGCAAGCAACCATGGTGGTAGAGAGGAAACAATAGCCATGATCATCTAAGTTAAGAAAACATCAGCACATTAAGTGATGATCACAGTGTGCAACATTCTGCTAGCATGAACAATGATTCACGTCAAGAAAGATGAGTAAGAAAAGAGCCTATCATCACTGTATCATTACTTCCTTCATCTATGAAAATGTCCCTTGGAGGAGTACAATTAAGTGAGTGATCTACCCATGAAGATTCCAAGCAAAGAAATTGAAAATGTCTTCCTGAAGATCATCATGTCAGAACAGTTGAATTGGTATATAAAGGAGCAATGATTCTGGAACTGTCATAGAAAAGAAAATGTTGTGACTTCCTCTGAATAAAATGACAGAAAAAGCAAAAGATTAATGATGCCAAGATCAGATTCAGTATATTGATGATTGTTGTTGAAAACAGTGGAGAGCTCAATAATAGAATTTATGAAGGATGTCTTAATTACGGGTAAATATGCAAGCTGAAGTAAAATATCTGCATGGTTTATCAAAGTAATATCAATTGGTGTTTAGGTACAAGCAGCATGCTTATCAATAGATTACCAAGCATTATCAGTGGAGTAGCAGTATGATATAGGTCCACAGAATCAAGAACTTGAATGTGCAGTTAGAAGCGGAACTGTGACAGGGTAGAACCCCGAACATGCAATGGAAAGTTGATATATTATATATCATAGCAAAATTGAAGATAGAATGGCATTGTGTTTCGTCGAGGACGGAAGGCAGCAACCGATGTAAAGAATGTGTGTTAAAAGAATCAAACAAAATTGTCAACAAAGCGTTAAACTTCGCAATGGAACCGTAATAAAAGGCAAAACATTAAAGCGGAGCTTAATTATAATAATACATTAAAGGAGAAGAGCGGAACCTTAAAGGCGAAACCTTACAAACAGAGTAAAGGCAGGATTCTGGTTTTCATCACACCGCTTTTGACGGGCAAGCGGTATTCAAGAAATCGGAGCGATTCCATAAAGTGGGCGACACATGGCCCTGAGCGAATTCACAAAACCGCTTCCACAGCGCGCCATCGTGCATTATTGTTCATGCATCTTCACCGTGCGATATCCGTTGGATCGTCAAGGCTGGTGCAACAGCTTGACCGCCGTTGGATATGGAAGGTTGTCAGCATTGGGGCCCATGCGTACGTGTGTGTTGATAATTATTAAGGTTTGCGGATATAACAAAGAGTATTATTATGGTTTGAACCATTGGAAAGATTATTCGTACAAGATTTAAATATTAAGGGAGTAGGCCATGTAATTACGATTGTGAAGTCAACACCCTATGAAAATATGGGGATTATGATTTGGTTGGATACATAACAGTCTTATTGTCGATACATGTATGATTAGAGTTACAATGGATAGACTAGGAGTAGTATCCCTGATATAAAGAGAAAGCACAGTTTCAGGGGGAGAACAGAAACGAGAATATCATTCTAGGGGGAGATCAGCCAGCTAGGTAAGGATAAAACAGGTCCTCAGGATCAAAGAACTATGGCAAAAGAACCTCAAGGTAATATTCCCAGTATTATCTGCATTCAACATGAAAAGGTCAGTAGCAGAGCAAAAATAACATTATCTTGCTTACACTTGAAGTAGTATATTGAGCACTGAAGCAATATCTTCTTCTATATATATAATTGCATGCCTTCTTGAATTTGGTACATGTATATCTTCAAGGCCTCTTTCTTAAGATCAGTTACAAAACTGTGTGAAGTCTGTTTGCTGAGTTTTCAATTAAACATCTTGAATATGCTTTCGTGGAAGTTCATTATGATGGAACAGTTAAAGTATCAAAAGTATGAAGGACTAATTGGGCTAGTTGAAGCTCAAAACTCTGTCTTTGAATCATCAAGAACATACTTCAGCAGAAAGGATTTTCTGACATCTCACCATTGAAAAGAGATTGATCACTGACATACATACCCCCTTATGTCATAAAGAAAAGTGCTTGGTTGATAATTAAGACTAAACAATAAATTGAATGTATCTAGCCTCAAGGTTTTGTTGTGAAAGTACATTATGCAAGCAGTAAAGGCATTTGATCTCTTAGATCAAATTCTGGTTAATTCATTGATCACTTCTGTAACAAGAACCTTGAGCTATTAAGAATAATATCAGCATCCTAGCTCATATCATCACCAACAGGAAGGAAAGGTGTACCTCAGCAACCAAAGATATATTGGCATCATTATCATAATTGAACAGGTGTGGTACTGCAGATGAGTATTGCAGGAGAAGACATATTCCATCTACGATCTTCCTCAACAGATTTGTATTTCTGATGAAGATCATACTAGAGACAGAAGTGTATTTGAAGCATTCTCAGCATGTTAACTTTGGTCAAATGAAGCATCTCTGATTATATGAGTCTGATGATATATGGTTGTTCTATCATCACCTACACTCTACTCAAGTGCAAGGAATTTGTGCTTTGGGATTGTATTAATTTATAGTGTACAGTCAAGTCCAATAATCCTCAAAGTGTTCTCTCAACAAGTCTTGTACACCAGTTTGGAGCAGCAAGGTACACAGTCAGAAGAAGAAGGCCTAATCAAATTTCAGAGAGAAGAAATGCAAAGACAGAATCAACACTGAGAAATGTGCAACCCTTTGCCATTGATGTCAAAGGGGGAGGAAAATCAGGTAATAGAAGAAAGGGTCTACTAAAAGAAGCTAGACAGAGGAAGACTTGGAGGAAGCATTGGATTACTGGTGGATGTGTTGCCATCAATGCCAAAGGGGGAGACTGTTGGAAATGTTGTCATTGATGGAAAAAGTAAAGATAGGAGCAACACCTAAACTATCCATAAGGCAAAAGAGACAGAGAGGTAGTAGAGGCAGTAGATGAAATAGAGGAATTGAAGCAGAAGCAACAGAGGAATTAGAGACAGAGAAGTGGAGTTGAAAGGGCCTGTAGGAGTGTAATACAGAGGTCTATTTATGAATTAGGAGTTCAATACAGTTTGCAGATGAATTATTGAGCAATTATTCATTAATTGAGTTTGTATGGCAGAGACTTTGATTGAAGAGACAAAGAAGTAGCAGAGGAAGCAAATAAGCGAACAAAGGAAGCAAGGCAGATAAGGAATTGAGGCAGCAAAGAGACCAACAGAAACAGCAAAGAGAGAGACAGGCAAAGGAAGCAGCGAATATGGAGGCAGTGAAATGGTCGAGCAGTGGAGACAGAGGTAGTGAATACAGAGGCAGTGAAGTGGTCGAGCGACAGAAGCGTTAGCACAGCAGAGGCAGAGGCAGAGCAGTAAATTCCGAGAATCATTACCCAGTCGGAGGATACATAAACATTATTCCGGGAATCGTAACCCAAGCAGCAAAATATATATATATATATATATATATATCTGATTCCGAGAATCGCTACCCACGCTGGAGTATATATGCAGCACATTACATATATGTGCAGCGCTTCATATAAACAAATATCAAGGCATAAGTATATATAAGTGGAGCGCTTTATAAATAAAGAAACGAAGTAATATAAGGTGGGACCCTTCCCAATCGCATCGGATTTAAGCAGGGCATCGGAACATGCAACAAAAGGTTTGCGATTGCGATTGGAAGTCCGGACCCGATGGGTCTATAAATCATGTTTAACAAGTGTTTGAAGTCAAGTTCCAATCGCATCGGTAAAATGCAATGAACAGTGGTCAATCGCATCGGAAAGAAACAGACCGTCGGAACATATATTAAAAGACTTGCGATTGTGATTGAAGCCCCGACCCGATGGGCTTATGAACTATGATTAATAAATGTTTGAGTTCCAATCTCATCGGAAAATAGCAGTGAACAGTGACCAATCGCAATCGGAGCAGGAGTGGTCAATCGCATCGGAGTATTTGAGTCACGATTGCGATCAATCGCAATCGGAACAATCACAAAGGACCCAATCGCAATCGGAAGATTTCAATTGCGATTCATCGCATCGACATTTCAAAATGAACAGTGGTCAATTGCAATCGAAGCAGGAGAAATCAATCGCAATCGGAGGAGCAATATATTGCATCGGGAAGTGTGGAAAGTGGGCCCAAAAGGAGTTTTATATGTTCTAAACAGGTTTTATTATATATGCCGTGAATTGATTTAAAGACATATTAAAAGGCAGTTAGTGTAATGAAAGTTGGGTTATATATATATAAAAGAGTTGTCATAAATATAAAATGATGGTTGCAATGGTATTAAAATATGCCACGTGGTCTATGGACCCACGGGCCTCGGCTCAAGGTAGAGGGCGATTCTTTATATAAAACAATTGCGATGTATGTATGTTCCGCTTGCGGAACTTCCACATCAACAAGACACTTATTGTATGAAAGGCGTTAGAACATGCCCAGGTTTAAAAGGCAGCAGTTACACCACAACAGAGGACAGAAAGGCATACAGAGGAAAGAAAGGGACAAACACAGTCAAAGAAAATACAAATGCACAGCGATCAAAAAGGCTGTATGAGTGAGCTGGAGCTCTCATTGTAATTAAATGTAAATATTGTAATTGAATTTTTTGTTGTTTGTGATGCATTGGCAAGTCTCCGAAGGAAGAAAACAAAATCCCATTGTTAGATTAAAATAAGCACCTACAGTTACATTTTTCTGAGTGAGCTGGAAAAGAAATGAGAAGGCAGAAGGAAAAGAGACATGGCTGTCCATTTCAAATTCCTAGTAGAATACAAACAACCATGAAGCTATTTTTGTATAAAACAGGGTAATATCCAAAGGGAGAAGGTTGACGAAAACAGAGTGAAAGAAGAAGAGAGTGTGCAGCAGAATTGAAGAGAGTTGAAGAAAATAAGAAAGCTGCAAGAGGTTAGAGAGAGTGAGTGAAGAGAATGCGGTATTAGAGAAGATTAAGGCGAGAAAAGATAAAGAAGAAGGAGGAGAAGAATGAGATGCGGAGAAGTTAGAGAATGCGAGAGATAAAGCGATGAGGCGAGAGAAGGAGGAGTTGAGCAAAGAAGAAGGAGGAGCTGATAGTGAATCTGAGAAGATGCAGAAATGATATAAGGACAGATATGAGGACTGTTGAACAGCAGAAGAGAAGGTATAGAATAGAGCTGATATCCAAGGTAAATCAACAAGTGTCTTTCTTTTGAAAGAGTAAGGAAGTTGGAGCTTCCCTATCAAGTTTTAGCTTGATAGATGTCAGTTGTAGCTGACTGGGGTAGGAGCCTCTTGTAGGTTGGTGCCTGCAGAAAATAGATGGGATTTGGTGCTTCCACATCAAGTTGTAGCTTGATAAAATGTCATTTATGGGCGGCGAGGTTGGAGCCTCTTATATGTTGGTGCCTACAGAAAATTGATGGGAGTTGGAGCTTCCTTGCAAGTTGTAGCTTGCATAATTGAGGTAGGAGCCTCCTGTGGGTTGGAGCCTACAGAAAATCAGTGGTGAGAGGGAGTTGGAGCTTGCCTTTGCATCACAACTATAATAAGATGTGGTTTTCTACCTTTATGGGTTTCCACTTATATCTGGTGTCTATGTGCATGATGTCTATGTGTTGATATGGTATATCTATTCTGCTTAATACTTGCTGCTCACATATTAAGACTGCTGGTACATTATCTAATTTGCTTATTAATTGCTGCTCACAAATTAAGATTGCTCACATATTATGTTGATCATGAAATGAAGGTGTTAATAAAGTTTAATGAAAAGTTTTAAAAGTCCATGGATGTGTTAAACTGATTCACTCCCCCCCCCCCCCTCTCAGTTTAACTAAGGGTCCAACACAATATTCTCTCAATCATTTTTGGGTCAATATTGATCTCTTCTTCAAATATGATGTGGCCTAAATTTTTTCCTTATTGAAGGCAAAATAGAGTTTTCTTGGGATTTAAAGATAAACCACATTTTCTACATTTTTCAAAGACCTTTCTTAAGTGAGCTAGGTGTTCTTCATCTGTTTTTGAGTAGACTGTGATGTCATCAAGGTATATCACAATGAAGTAACATATCTCTTCTAAGAAAACAATGTCCATGGCTCTTTGAAAGGTGGCACCAGAATTCATTAACCCAAAAGGAATTTTAACATACATGAAGGTGCCCCAGGGTGTAGTGAAAGCTGTCTTGTGTTGATCATCTGGGTGTACCAACACCTGATTGTATCCTGAAATGCCATCTAGCAAAGAAATTCTTTTAGACCCTACTACCCTTTGTAAGATGTGATCCATTTTTGGTAAAGGGTAGTTGTCCTTTAAGGAGGCTTTGTTTAAATTTCTGAAGTCTATGCATAGCCTAATTTCTCCTATTTTTTTCCTCACTGATACAAGATTTGAAACCCATTCTAAGTATATCAGAGGGACTATTATTCCAGCATCATACATTTTATTAATTTCTTTCTCAACTAGGGGTAGTTGTACAGGGTTTATTCTATGCAATTTCTGTTTAAAGGGCTTCTAGTTTTCTTTGAGAGGGATATTATGTTGGATTATCTCTGTATCATATGAATTTAAATCTTCATAACTCCAAGAAAACACATTAGTGAATTCTTTAAAAATCTCAAGATATTTATGTTTTATATGAGCTGGCAGTGTTTTAGAAATTTTTATCATTTTGGGTTTATGTTCACTGCCTATGTTGCACTCTTCTATTTCAACTTCAATGGGTTCCATATTTGGCTTCCTGGCAACATCATTAAAGTCAAACAGTTCCTCTAGAGGAACCAACCCGTTTGGAAAATTATCATTATTGGACTACAACACTTCAAAGTCTTCTCTTTCTAAATTAGTGCACAACTTAGTTTTATGTGTGTGTTCTTTTGCTTACATATTTATATCAGCAGTATCAGAAGGTTCTTCTTTGTAAGTATGTTCCTTAGTAGGGTAGTCTTCTTCATACTCTGAGTCTGAATTTGTCACTTCAAACTCATTTCTGGACTGCAAGAAATCTTCCATCTGTTTATCTCCTTCAAAAACTTGCCAATATTTTATTTTATCAAGAACCGCTGGTCTATATTTGACTTGGACTATGTATTGTTTGCTATGATAAGGTTTTTGACATGTACTTGCTGCAAAAGCTAGACCATTGGCAAGGATGTTTTGATTTCTAGGGACAAAGGTAAGGTCATATTCTTTGAATGTTTTCAAGAGGTCAAGGGCATCATCCCTATATGCCTTTAATATTGGATGCTTAGCTGTGTATTCTCCCTTAATCTGCCTAATAAATAGCTCTGAATCTACATGGACAGTTATCCTCTTAGCTCCTAATTTCTTGAGTAATTGCAGTCCTAGGAGGAGTGCCTCATATTCAACTATGTTATTTGTGCATTGAAAGTTTAGCTTGTATGAATCGCCTTCTGCATGATTTTTTTCTGTGTTATGTACCCATACATCTGCCCCTGAACCAGTCTTGCCACAAGAAATATCAAAGCTCATGCTCCAAAGAGGTTCAATTTCAGATTCATCATTATGTTGGTTATTGTGGCCGCTACTGTGTTTTTTATTAAGCTGTTCTTCAGGGCCTACACTATGTTTGTCATTTTTTTGTTTTTTATGGGCTGCAATATATTGGTTATTTTCTATTTGGGTAGACTTTTTTGGTTGTTCCTCCTCTTTTTCCTCTTCTTCTACAATGTTCTTCTCATTTTTTGTTACTTGTTCATTAACTTCATCATCATTGTAAAGGATAAATGAATCAATGTCTGTGTGAATAGAATAAAGAGGGGAGTTATATGGATTTTCTTGACTGCTAACCATGTATTTCATGTGATTTTCCCTATATAGTCTTCTTGGTTGACTAAAAACAGGGATGGTAGCATAGGTCATGTCCATTTGGAGGGTACCTTGGAGTTTCGCACCCCATGATCTTGAAAGGAGCATGCCATATTTTGGAGGTATATCAACCACTACAATATCCATTACTAGGCTCTTGGCCGGTATTTGTGCTAGATTAACACATATATCCTTGATTAGGCCTAGACATTTAACTCTACTAGAATTTAAAGAGTATAAGTCTTTGTATGGTCTAGTTATTTCAAGGCCTAGTCTTTCCATTAATACCTTTGGCATGAGGTTGTATGAAGCTCCTGAATCAAACATGGCATTATGGATAATTTTATCATGGATGTTTAAACTGACATAAAATGGAGGAACACCTCCCTCTTGAAATTTACCTTCCACTTTTGGTCCAAATAGAAGTTCAGGTTTGTCATCATTTAAATTAACAGAATCAACATTTTCCCCTATGTTTAAAGCTTTCAAAAGTTGAGATATATATACATATTGAGTGACTATTTCAGTAAGAGGGATAGAGAAAAGTGGGGGATGAGGTTAGTACAACATAATTCTGCTGTAAGGTGGATGGATATGAAACTATCTGGGTTATCCAACTCTGAGATCTAGTCCTAGGCAAGCTTTGTTCTAGGGGTGAGTCAGATAGGATATTCTGCAAGTCTTTAAGGTTTTCAGGTAGGGAATTCGCTTTGTGTATTGGCTTGCTAACAATTGGGTTTTTAGATCTAGGAGACTTCCTAAGGATGCTTTCAGGATTTTCAACTATTGTAGGAGGATTTGGGTCAGGTTGGGATCTGGTACAAATTCTTCTAGAAGCTAGACTTGGGGTTGAGATTTTATGACAGTCTTGAAGGACAAACCAATCTATGAAAGAAATACTTAATCCACAAAGTATTCTTGACTGGGTTCTTTTGATGTTTTGATGATATAATAAGTTTTCCCAGTGGAATCTATGGAAAATGAGTGGAGTAAGCAGGCCTACTGAAAAATAGTGGAGTCACCAAGTGGAGGAATTTTACTTGTTTTATGGCTAGCTACCATCAGCAACTAGGTACCATTATTGGCTAAAAATTGATTCATATAAGTTTAAAATGAGGTTTTTTAAGATTTTTGAGTTTATATTTAACTGCTTATTACTCAGTATTCCCTAGTATGGTCGCCACTATGTTGGCTCCCAATGATTTACAAGGTTGGAAAGAACAAACTCTACAGGGAACCACATCATAACCACTTTGGAATCCTAGGACCTAGCCTTCCTGGACTCAGAGAGGGATATATCTATGTAATTGTTTATATATGATATGTCTTTGTGATTTTTTTTATGATTTTAGGCTAGTTACGAAGTCTAAGGACTTGTTTGTTTTGATTGATTGATTGATAGGTTGATAGATCAAATGGTGTGATTAATTGAAGGAATGTTTTAGTTGAATAGATAGACCATAAGAAACATTAATCCATTGGACTATGGAGTCATAAAAGGATTTAATTTTTCATCAACTCTGCAAGGGTTTTCATAGGGTAAGCTAACTATAGCAAATGGATCCCTTAGATTAGATGGCATATGAAATGACAATAAGTTGTGAAGGCAAAAAAAAAAAAATTTAGTTAAGAATCTTTTAACTCTACTTCAACAAGAAAAGCCTTTTAGGTAACTGTTTGAGGAAAACCAAAGTACAGGGAATACCATAAACTTCTTTGGCCAGACATTAATAAGCAAACCTTTAAGACAACAATCCAGCAATCCTAGAATTACTTTCAGACAAAGAAAACATTTAAGATAGCAGTGAGTGCAACTAAAGAGAAATATAACCCTATATTCTTTTACTAAACACTCTAAAGACCTTCAAAGAAAAAATTTGAGGCAGACCAGAGGGCAGGGCATACCATAAAATTCCCTAGTTTAGACTCTACTAAGTATACTTCAAAGAAAGGCCTTAAAAAAAATATTTCAAGCTACACCAAAGGAGAGGGCTTACCATAGACTTCTTTAGCTTGACTCTATTAAATCATTTCCAAGACAACAAGCTAGGTGGAACCAGAGAGAAAATTAGAATTCTCTAATCAGACCTTGCAGAAGAAAACATTGAGATAAAGAATGCAGACAGAAATAGGGTGCCAAGACAGCATATCCTACTCTAAAATTTATGTTCTCTTATCAAAGAAATAATGGAAAAAATGGAAAACAGAAGGAAAAAAATGACAAAGAAGGAAAATTCACCATTAACATAGCTCAATAATCCTATGAACATGCTTGTATTACTGATGTTCAAAACAATTACATTACTCCATGTACAATAGATCTCTACAAATCAGAGCTTTCTCAAATCCAGCCTAGCAATCCTCAACTAGCTCAGCAACATCCATTAGCCAATTAACCACTAATCAACCAACAATAAAAGTGAATGATACATGCAAAATTTATCTGCAAAATGAGGAAGTAATACTAAGCTAGGGTTTTAGATGTCATTTATTACAAATTTAATAAGTTTTTGACCTTTGAGGCCATGCAAGGCCTAAGGAAAAAATATCTGAGAGTGATTCACTGTAAAAATAACTCCTAACTTAACTCCTGAGATAACTTTTGGAAATATTTGACTTAAGGATTTCTCAATAACTTTTACAATAAATGCTGGGTAGATGAGAAATATCTCTGACTGTTTGTAATAACTGCTTATGTTTTATTGAAAGAAAACATGTTGTAGGTGGAAAAATACATTTATGAAGAAGTAAATGTTTTGGGTTGAGTCATCTGAATTTTCTTTTGTGTTTATCTGCCTCTGTTTATCCTTTAAACTTAGTTTTAGGCTTTTAAACTTGAATTTATCCTTTAATTGTCCGTTGTACCTCTGTCTTTTGTCTTTACTTTGATATTCCTGTGCTTGCGCCTTTAACTTTTTTTTAACTTTCTTAAACCCTTGGATTATTCTTAATCCCCTGATCTTCTTTGTCACATTCTTCTGACTGTTTTTCTCCTTCACTTGCATCTCTGTTTGTATTTTACCGTGCAGGGTAGGCATATTCTGTTGTTTGAGGGTTTTAATAACCACCAATAGTCATGAATTATTGGAGATTATGTTCGATCTTACACCTTTGGTTCTTCAAATGAAATTAGTTCCTTTGGATCGTCACCCAGATCACTTAATTTAAACAATTTCGGACCTTGGAATGCATTTTCCACTTTCTTGCCATTAAACCTACACATAAAATAAAAAAATTAAATTTAAAACCTACGGGGGGGATTTTCCGCTCCCATTTTGGGGTTTGTGGGATTCTAGAGCGTTATGCAGAGGTTCGTGGTGAAGGAGGGCTTCATCGCGAAGGCAGAAACCTTTGGGAAGTTTTGAATGGAGGTGGCAGTATTAAATTTTGGCGCGAAGAGAAGATGCGGTTTTCGCGAGTGGGAAGGTGGTTTTCATAAGGGTGGAGGGATGGTAAGCGGAATTGGGTGGTCAGATGCGATTCCACTCAGTAAGCGACGTGTGGCGGATGGGACCCGGGAAAATACCGCCCATTTCACATGGTTGGGGTTTGTTTAACCTCCATGCAAATAAATTTTTGATGAGCGTTGTCGACTATTGGATCTCGGGGGTTGAGATCAACTGTGGTTGGGAGATCTGGAGGGACGAGCAGGTGAAGAGGTGGGATCCGGGTGAATAGGTGGCGGATTTTGAATGGGGCCCGAGGTTTGGTGAAGAGTGGGGCCCAGGGGTTAAATAAACCAGCGGATGCGCCTTTTATTAAGGAAAAGGGAGGGGTCATATGGAGGGTTTTGACCAAGGTAGGAGGTGTTGTAGCCTTGTGATTTGGAAGATTGGCAAACCAAATGACAAGTAAACATTCAAACCAGTCTTTAGAGCTCTAAGATCTAGCCCTCCTAGTCTCATAGAGGGATCTCTTGATGTGTGCAAAGATATGTCTTGTTTGCTTTTAAGGGTTGATTTTAGGCTAGTTATTAAGTGAAAATTTGTTTTTTTGGGTTTGGTTGGTTGGACATGAATGATCTAGGAAGCATAGATAGAAAGGGGAAATCTCTAAATCATTGGGCAATGGAGTCAAGAAGAAGTTATAACAAGCTCAATCAATGGATATGGGATATCAAAGGGAAAATCTAACTTGGCCAGTGGATCTTGGGTTTGGTGAATGAAATGAAATGGACATTAAGGATTTAGAAGGAGAAGTATAACTAAGGGAAATTAAGAATCCTTAATTATATGTACTTCTCAAAAAAGGGACTTAAAACATTATCTAAACATGAAGAGGCATTCCATAGACAGGGCTAACCATAAATTCTAGAAACCACACTTTAGAAAATAATAATTCCAAGAAAAACTTTTCAAATGAAATCTAGGAGTCGAAGAACGCTCTATTTCATCCAAATATTTCACCTTAAAGGAATTTAGAAAACAAAAAAGATTCACAAATAACTATATCATTGAAGAGGGAATGCCTAAACATCTCTGATTACAATTATAAAGACCTTCAAAAAAATTATCTCAGCAAGTACAAAGCGTATGATCAAAACAGACTTCTTTGGCAGACTGTAAACAATGGTACTTTAAAGGGAGACTTCTAAAACAATTTTCAAGTGGCAACAAGTAAGCAGGGAAAACCATAAATCATTCTTGAGGCCAACTATTTGAACTATTTCTAAAACAAACAAGCATAAGGGTTCAAGAGAGCAATTAAGAATTATTTAGAATGCCTCAGCAGAGGAAAACATAAAACAGTGGAGACTAAACAGGTCTAAGGTGCTTCTAGGAGACATTTCTTAGCCTAAAATTTTTACTCTACGGTAGTAAGAAATGATGAAACAGAATGGAAAACAGGAAAAAAAAAACATTAACAGATTAGAATACATCACCAACAGCCATGCTTAGGGATCCAATGATAGAGCCTTCTCATTAACAAAACATGTCAAAACATCATCGATCTTCCAATACTTAAATTTCTTCTTAATCTTCAGCCAGACTATGTACAACTTCAAAGAGTTCGAATGCCAACAACCAACCCCTAACAAAGAGCTCCTCATAGAGTATTTATAGAAGAATGAGGAGGTGGAACTCTTTTTAGGGTTCAATATGTTATTAATTATAGAGTAAATGCATTCCTAGCCTTGAAAACGACGCAAGGCCTAAGGTAGGAATGAGTTGCACTACTTCTCTGTTTAATAACTCTGTCATTACTTCCTGAGGATAAAGTAGGTGAAAAGAGTGGGTTTTAAGGCTTTCCCATGTCTTAAAATAACTGCTCTGACAGTCAAAAGATGTTCTGTCAGTGTGATAACTGTCAAAGTGTCTTTGTAGGTGAAAAACAGGCTACAGGTGGCTTCAGATATTTCGATGAATTAACTGCTCTTGTGTTGATGTATTCGAGGTTGTTTTGGCCTAATTCTTCTTGAGTTAATCATAAAACTACTCTTTAGGCTTCTTAGCCTTGAATTTTATTTTTAATTAATTTGCCTCACTGTCCTTTCTGTTTAATTCGAATGTTTCTATTAAAACAACTTGTTTATCCCTTAATACTTTATCTTTCGGCCTTTAGATTTCTAATCTCAGACTTAAAGGACTAATCTCTGTCTCTTCATTCATTTACTGTGATTAAGTCTTCGGTCCTTTGTTTCTTCACATTTTTATTGATCTTCTTTGTATTTCTGTGCAGGGGTTTCTTTGATGCGCTGGAGGGTCTTATCGGATTAACCAATGTTCATGATGCATTGGCCAAACCATTGATTTAACCCTGTATGTCCCTTTTCTGCATTAAAATAGGCCTAAGGATCGTCATCCTAGGCAAAAAGCCACTTAAATTGACTGCGAGATGGCCTGCAAACTTTGGGCCGCCATAAAAAACCTGCGACACAAACAAATTATTAAATAAACCCTGCATTTTGTGGTTGACTGCATTCAGAGGCTCGAGGGAGGTAGAGGAGCGATGCGGAGGAGGAATATGTGCATAAGGGGTCTCACAAATGGAACCAGGAAGAACAATGGGATTTTTTGAAGATTTGGCGCGGAATGGTGGAAGAGTGGTTTTGCAGAAAATCGGAGGCAGTTTTTGCGTTAAGAACATGCCGTAAGTGGTATTGGCCCTTTTGGACGCGATACGACTGGATGGATGACACCTGTCCAAGAGAAACCACCCATTTCACGTTGAATTTGGGCGTTAAACTATTTCGATGGATCAGGTGCGAAATAGAATGTAATCCGTCAGATCTGGGGGATCCAGATCTATAGCGGAGGGTGAACGCGACAGGGAAGATGCACGGTAGTGGGACTGGGTGCTGAGGTCAGCAAAACCGTCGGGTAGTAGGGGCGCTGTTGGGTGGTTTAGATCCATGGGGTTTTTTAACGAGGGCCGTTGGATGGAGAAGATCAACGACGGAGATCCGTTTTATGAGGATGAATGGAGGATGAAAGGAAAAGAGGATGGATGATGGGGGAAGGAGCGGAGACCGTTGGATCTAGGCCAAGGGCCTTTGACCAACAATGGATATTTGTTTAGGAGAAATCGTCGGGCACAGGGTAAGAAATGGCTCAGGGGAGCGCAGGTAGTTACATCTGGAGGATCTATAGTCAAGATTATATCGACGGAGGTGGACAATAAAAGGAGTTTGGGAAGTGGAAATGGAAGTTGCGAAGTCCGATGGCCGATGGGGGGAGGCGAAGTGCGATGGCCATTCAATCGGGTGTGATCAACGATGGAGATTGAGTTGGGAAATGGGCCATCAACAGGAAAATAAATGGGAAGCAGAACTGGGGGAAAGAGCGATATTCGATGGAGCGCGAACTGTTGGATCAGATGCGATCAACGACAGAGATCCGGTCGGAGGGTGCACATCGGCGGTGAACACTTTTAAAGGGAAAAAGGTTGCGGGGACCGGTGAAAAGCCGAAATTCTGATGGGCCGATGGGCCTAGCGCTTGGTCACGGCGCTGGGTCATATGACAAAAAGGGGCTAGGGCTAAGACGAAAGGTGCTTAAGGCCTGATATTTAAAATGAAGGTTTTGGACTGAAAATGAAGGTTTTTGAAGGGTTTTTGGAGGTTTGGATAGGATAAAAAAGGGGTTTTAAACCAGAATAAAGGGATTTCATCAGGTTTAAAAGGGATTTGATGGGGAATGAAGGGTAAATGAAGGTCATAGAGGGGAAAAAGGGGCAATGGTGGAAATGGAGGCTTGAACAGTATTTTTGAATCAACAGGGCTTCTTTGAAGATTTTGAAGTGAAAACATCAGTGAAGGTAGGTTTCTTTGGACAAAGAGAACAACCAGGCTTCAAGAACTAACATATTAGCTTGAAATTTTTTCTTGAAGGCTGCAAACTGATTCTAGCCATCATTAGGTATAACAGAAATTATGGATGGCTAACAGTGGCTCCACTTGGGGAGGACAACTTGCCCTTTAGGTGTCCAGAACCTTAGTTTATCAATCTCTGGCTTTTAGAAGACCATCGCCTTATCCATTGGGCATAATTTATTTGTTTTCTTGCTGGTTTTATTCGTATTTTGACAATTCTTCAATGACATGCAACATGAAAACTCTTTAAGATAGCACTTCTACCTACCCACACCTATTTTTCCTAGCATTCTTTCTTCTTTTGAGTGCACCTGGACTGGTATCTCTTTACATATTATTTTTGAAAATAGAAAGATAAAACTATCTAATGCTACCCTTATTTCTTCCAAGAGTCTAGAT